>JBBPFJ010000036.1:548924-942694 GCA_037975025.1 Excoecaria agallocha | reverse complement strand
TGGGGTCAGCCTATGCTGTCTGTTCTTGCCAGCATGACACTATTTTCATATGGGCCATTCTGGTTATATTGTGATTTAGATAGATATTATATCTTAGAATTTTAGATACAGGTAATGATCTCTGCTATTTTCTGATGTTATAGCTCTGGTAGTTAGGCTGTACCTGGGGCTATATAAAGTTTAACTCTAGGATACATGTAAACATTGGATATTTGCATTCACCCTTGTACTTTCCTAAGTTAGCATTACATGGATTATGAAATGCACCAAGCTGGTAGAAGCCTTCTTATAGGCCAAATTATGCTTAATTACATCACTTTAAATTTAGTGATTTAGTTACTACAACCAAAACAAGGGCATGTTGATTTTTGGTAAGTTAAGGAAAGGAGGTTGATGTAAGAGAGTTCAAGACGTTTCAATATCCTAATTGTGTCGTTTTATCAGCAACTTACTGCATCTCTGTGCGAATTTGTATTAGCACTGCTTTGATCATCATATTGTTGAATCACAGTTGTTCGTAAATTTGTTCATAACCATTTTCAATCTATCTGATTAAGATCCTCTGGTAGATTGTTGGTGCAGAAAACCCAGTGTTAATGTCTGCAGCTGAGCAGATATTTGGTGCTGGTGGGAAGAGGATGCGGCCAGCTTTGGTGTTCCTAGTGTCAAAAGCCACGGCAGAAATAGCGGGCCTAAGGTAATTTTCTTCCCTATGTGATTTATATAAATATGAGTGCAATGTAAGATTAATTTTTGGATGGTTTCTTACAGAGAACTTACAATGAAGCATCGGCATCTTGCAGAGATCATTGAGATGATCCATACAGCCAGCTTAATACATGATGATGTATTAGATGAAAGTGACATGCGAAGAGGTAGTATGTTTTCACATGGAAGTGAATTGAAAATTCTCATTGGTGCTGCTATATAGAATTCCTGCAGTAAACTGGATGAGTTTCTACTACTTTTGCATGCACTACAGTTTTTGCCTTTCATGCAGCTAGTCATGGCCAAAAATTTGTCTTCCACCTGTTGATGTTTCCAACTTTCTGTTGTGAGAGAAGACAAATAAGTGTAAACACCATTCAGTTATTCCGATTTGGGAATCACTTGCAATTCTTTTTCCCTACTTTTAGATGGCAATGCTTAGGGTATCCATTTATACACGTTCACACAATGCTGGGTATGAAAGATCTATTGAGCATATGGATTTGCTGCCTTCATTTCCTAAAGTTAATTAGCTTATCAACTGTGAAAAGATTTGTAATTTTATGAAATACAAACCTTATGCTCTGATAGGAGCTCAGAGAATGAAATGAGTGAATTTTCTGCATCTCATTTGCCATGTCATTAGGAGTTGAAGAAACAAGATGATACTGCTTTTTTTACAGTATACAGATTACTGAAATGTTTCAACTCATTTAGACTGCCTCCAGACTCACATTTGTGGCATGATTTGCTTTCTCGTATTGTTTTTTCTTGTTTCTTTATATCATCCCATTGTTTTTCCCCGTCTTTGAATGCACTGCTACTGATTTGAAGGGAAAGAAACTGTTCATCAACTATTTGGAACAAGGGTGGCAGTACTGGCTGGGGACTTCATGTTTGCTCAGTCCTCATGGTACTTGGCAAATCTTGAAAACATTGAAGTCATTAAGCTTATCAGCCAGGTAAGCTCGGAACTTCATTTTAATGTCTCTCATATATTGCATTACCCAGTTCTTGATACCAAAGGTGTGTTCTGTTTGAACTACAGTATCTCGGTTGAAGATGGCGTTACTGCAAGTCGATGTTAGTTTAACAATTTCAATGACTCTTGGCAGGTTATTAAGGATTTTGCAAGTGGTGAAATAAAGCAGGCTTCTAGTTTGTTCGACTGTGATGTTGAACTAGAGGATTATATGATGAAGAGCTATTATAAAACAGCCTCTTTACTTGCTGCTAGCACGAAAGGAGCTGCTATTTTTAGCGGAGTGGACAGCAATGTGACTGAACAGATGTATGAATACGGTAAAAACCTTGGACTATCCTTCCAAGTAGTGGATGACATACTGGATTTTACCCAGTCGGCAGAGCAGCTGGGGAAACCAGCAGGCAGTGATCTGGCAAAAGGGAACCTGACTGCACCAGTAATATATGCTCTGGAGAAAGAGCCGAAACTAAGAGAAATCATCGAGTCTGAATTCTGCGAGAGTGGTTCCCTTGATGAAGCAATAGAGTTGGTTAAGCAATGTGGGGGAATCAAAAAAGCACAAGAACTAGCGAAGGAGAAAGCTGATCTGGCAATTCTGAATCTGAATTGTCTTCCTCGAGGTGCATTTCGGACAGCTCTAGAGGAAATGGTATTGTTCAATCTTGAAAGGATTGATTAACTACATATACAAAATAACTGGCATACACAGAAGAAAGATTGAAGACAGTATCATATTGATCAGTGGAGCAATTGTTTTCTTCAAACTAAGGAAACTAAGGCAAAGCCCCGCTGAAGAGAAGCTGCTGCAGACTAGTTGTATATTAATAAGAAGTACTTGAATTTGGTTCATAGTTCATATTATTGTCAATTGAATCATAAATTCACTGGAAATTGGTCCAAATAAACACAAGAAATATTGCCTACGATTTTTCCCTTACACAGATTTTGTGATATTCTGTTGTACTGGCCTCTGTCTAATTATCATGATTGATCATTTTAAAGAAAATGCATATATATATATATATATATATAAGATATTAGATATGCATGTTGTTTAATCATAACTATAAATACTGTAAATATTACTAGAAAGAATCGAATAGAGATATTCTATATTTTTGATTGAGTGGTTATTTTAGATTTTTAATCTGTATGATTATTGTCATAATTGGTGATTACCATTATTCTTATTGAAGTAAAAATCATAACCATTATTCTTATTGAAGTAAAAATCATAACCATTATTCTTATAGGAGAAGTAATAATAGTGCTAATACTATGAGAATTAAATTTACTATGAGAATAATTTGGATGAAAATTAAATTTACTATAAAGTAAATGAGAGTAATGTAAATTTTTTTTAATATTTATTTAGTCGCTATTATTTAGTTATTTTAAAATAAATATAGAATTAATTGTCATTCTTTAGTATAATTAGGAAAAGAAATGTACATGTATTTTTTATTTTAACATTTATACCCTTATATATACAAATACAAAATACCTAATAAATGCTCGAGTTAGGATTATTAAATTTAAATGCCAATTTTTTTATAGTCTGCATAGAAATTTTAAATAAATTATAAGTAAATTACAACAATTTCAATTTAAACATGTAAACTAAAATAATTCAAAATTACTCATTAAAAAACACATGATAATTATTTTCTCAAATATTTACTAATCCATTGAAATAAAAAAAAACTTAAAAAAAAAGAGCCATTACTGTAGGATCCCAAAGACACTTAAAATTTTTTAGCATTTTTCCTATGGAACAAAAATATATGCAGATGTAAAATTCTGCCAGCAAGCACAGAAATATAATACAAAAATATATTCAAAATTTTTTAAAGCAATTTTTCACTTTAAAAACTCAGATACAATTATGAAAACGTGTGTGTAAAAATTTGATGTAAATATTTTAAAAATCGTTTAACAAAATTTTGAAAACACAAGTACTAGACTTTAAAATAGAATTGTAGAAAATAGAATAAAACAGAGCAGGAAAAGAGACATACAAAATTTATAGCTGTTTGGCCTCAATGCCTACATCCACTCCTTAAAAATTACTTTTGAATTTTTTTTTTTTTGAGTTTTTCTCTCCACCCTTAACTCTTTTAAGGGCAAAAATCAAAACTAATATACAATTCTAGATATATATATATATCAACTTACATTCTTTTTTCAAAAATAAACGATGTAAAATACTTACTAAAATTTTTTCCTTAGATTCTAGCCAACCCAAAATCACAATATATTACAATATAATTTCCTTACAAACAGTTATATCAGAAGTTATAATCAAATTAAGAATGACATATAAAGAATGAATTGCAAAAGATGTAGAAAGTGAGATTTAAGACGTGTAAGCTTTACTCTCAAGAGTAAGAAATTCTTTCTAACAAATATCTAACTTTCTAATAAGTTTAACAACATGTATTTATACCCAAAAACGCAGTTCTAAGTGTTAAAAATCGAAATTGGAAGAAAAAATAAACAAAACATTATAAAACTAGATGTTATTTTATCCTATAGCAAAATTCAGAATTTTATCTAGAAATTGACTCTGTTAGAAATTCATTTTCTAAAAGTTCAATTTCTAATGATACAATTTTTGACGAACAATTTTCTGAAAAAACCATTTTTGACCATAAACTCATTTTCTATCTTTAAAATATTTTTATGCAATTTTAAAAATTAAAATACGTATGCATGAATGAAGAATCATGCCTCAATTTGATCTCACAATTTTGACATCCTATTTTCTTACAAACTAAGGCAATCTTCAACTTTCTCTTCTTGATATCCATGTTCTTTGATATTTGCATAAGAAATTGTATAAAAATTTTTGCATAAATAGTTTAGAACAAAATTCACAATAAAATTTATTTAAATTTTGATTATCATTAAAATTACGATGTAGCCTACAGCCAACAATTACTTTCAATATTCATTAATCATTGGTTCATGTTAGGCTTCAAGTTGCAAGAAAACAAAAATGGTATACCAAAAAAGGACGACCTAGAGAACCACGATCCTTAATGGAGGTCTTGGACTTGACTCGTTTAGTCACTTGCCCAGTTGCTGTAATTAGATGTGTGCACTAGTCGGATTTGGATTAATCCGAATCGAACCCGAACCATCTGAAATTTATCATATATTTACATCCGAATCTATCCTAATTATAAGTCGGGCCCCAATCCCAACAACTCAAAAATTTTCGGATCCGACTCTAACACTTCGAATTTTATCTTTTTTTTTTTTTAATTTACCATCATTTCCATTTAATCTTCTGAAGCAAATGTCTAGTGTCCACAAAATCAAACATATTTTTTTTCTCAAATTCACAAACACATAAACAATAACATTGATTAATCAAAATATTTCATTAACACAAAAAGAATTACAAGGAAGATAATAGAGTAAGAATATTTCATTAAAACAAAAAGAACTACAAGGAAGGTAAAATAGTAAGAATCCAACAACGCATGTCTAAGTTTATATTCCACGGCAAAAAACCCCAATACAAACAAACAAACAAACAATTGATAAAAAAAAATTCAAAAAATATTTATCAACCAGATGAAAGCAGTAGATCTAGTACCATATCTAATTCAAGAGCCTAATTTGTTCAAGAGTAGATCTTCACCATCGAGCTCCGGACTGCCTCATCCTCATCAAGATACTGGCAACAAGAAGAAGTACAGAGATCGAGAGAGAAAGAAAATCAAAGCTGAGAGAAAGACAGATGGAAGCACACACAGAGTGAGAGAGAAAGAGACAGAGAAAGAGGAAAAGAGAGATCGACAAGAGAGGGAGAGGGAGAAAGAAAAAACACACATATAATATCGATCAGATTGGATTTAGAAATGTTTTAACCCGATCCAAAATTTATCTAATCTTGCAACCCGAACCAACTTTACTAATCCAAAAAACTCCATCTGAATGTATCGGATCGGATTGGATTCGTTGTATCCAACGGATTAGATCGGATTTTGCACACCTTTTGCTGTAATCACAGGAAGATGGGGAAACAGAGGAAAAAGAGGGAAGGGGCAATTTTGACATTTCATACCGTGAAAAAAAAATGATGAGATCATCCAAGCCGAATACCGAGGACTCTCAAAAGAATTAACTGGAACATAACAACACAAATTTCTCTCATTGGCGTCGAGTCGAAGCTCAAAAATGAGAATACTAAGGAATCTGAGTGAATGGCAAAGCACAGTGAAAGAAGCAATTGCTCAAATATCAATAATTGCCAAATTCCTTTGCGTGCTTCACATCACCAACAACTACATTTGCTCTCCTTCTATGGTGCCTCTTCTTTTTCTTATGCTTTTTCTTAATATCTTCTTCTTCTGATCAGAGTTTCAAATGATTCTTGCAGGTGTACGGCATTAGTATGCTCCCGACGCTGAATATATACGGCGATGTTTTGTTGGTGGAAAGGGTTTCTCACCGTTTCGGGAAGGTGGGTCCCGGCGATATAGTGCTTGTTCGCTCTCCTTATGATCCTACCAAACTTATTGTCAAGCGCATCGTGGCCATGGCCGGCGATTCTGTCACTTTCTTGCCTCACCCAACCCCTGCTGACACCTCCCGCACCGTCGTGGTATGTTTACTAATAGCTCAAATCCACGCAAATTCGAGGAAATATTGCTCTTTTTTTGCTTCTGAGAAATTCTCGGCGTTGGCTGCTTATTTACTTCTGTTTCTTGTGAACTAGCCAAAGTCTGAGGGTGAGTTTTAGTCTGATAGTGTCTTTGCTTTTTGCATTTTCCTGTGAGACATGATTGACGGGATTCCAAGTAAAAGCTAAATGCTAATCGAGGGAAAATTTGATATTCTGTAGAAATAACATGAGTTTTGTTTGAATGCTGATTTAGAATGAACTTACCGTCTCTATTAAGTTAAACCACTACCTGCTGCAATACCAAGTTAGTAAATTTTCTTTTGACAATGTCAACTTTTATATTTGACATGGCGAGCCTTACCTTCTTTCTTTGTGCAGTAATATAATCCCATCAAGTGCTTATAACTTTTAAAGTTCTGCCGTTATTCATGAAGAGCACTGTTATGCTAGTGCTAATGGTAGTATCTGTAAATGTGAGAGGCAAGTTCTAGCAGCAATGGGATTCAGTTGTTCTTTGCTCTTCTAAAAAAAGTATAGCTCCTTCATTTTATGAGCTAAAACACTTTGAATTTTTCTTTTCCTTGAATGGAAATGAGCTTCGCAACCAAATGCTCGTGTTTCCTCGCCCACTATTGCAGTCTTCACTCTTTGACCTGCTCCTATGTCACTTACTGTAACTACAGAAATTGCCTTTCATTCCTTTTCTTTTTCCGTCACCAAAATGTTTTAGGCCTGAAGGCTGACTCTTCCATGCTTATGGATTTAGCAGTAGTTTCGAAAGTTGATCTATTTGAGCATGTCAAAAAGTATTCCTATTTTCAACCCCATAAAGCATTGCGTTACTTACTATGCTCCTATTTGACTGCCACGCCTAGTTATTCAGAGATAACAAAAGATAAATGTCTTTATAGTTTCACACTCTAATACATATGTCTTAAGTGAGCACAAGCCTTCACCTGACCCATGAATGTGATCAGAGTCCAAACCATTTTTTTCCCATACCGCTTCATTTTTAGCCATATGAGAGGTACAGTTGAATCAGTGCTTTGGATTCTTTTCTCCTGCTTTCTCATTAACTAATTGTCTATATATATGAATCGCATGTTGATACATTTTACTGAGATCTGATCTGCATCCACTGATGTTAAATCATTGATATTTATTTGGCATGTTGATTGGATTTCTAGGTTCCGAAGGGGCATGTATGGATTCAGGGAGATAATACGTATGCCTCTACCGATTCAAGGAATTTTGGGCCTCTTCCATATGGTCTTGTTAAAGGCAAAGCGTTTTTGAGGGTAAACTTCTACTATTGTTTATAATAATCTCATTTGCATCTAACTTTGTCATATTATCCCAAGTGCATGTCTCACTGAATGGTGAATTATTATCGACCTATTCCAGGGATTATTTGAATTGAAAAAAAAATGTTGGTAAATTAAGTTATTTTTTGTATGTTTTCCTTGATATCTTGCAATTTATGTTACACATAGTTAGTCAGTTCACTGTTGATTCTTGGAAGATCCATCAAATTTTGGAGTGAATGTGTGTTGCTGAAATTAGAGAAACATCTTTTACTTTACTGAAGCTTTGTTTTGCATTCATAAATCAATGCTATATCAGATTGACGCATATGGTTTAAAATTTAGGTGCACCTTAAAGTTGTATTTATTAAAATAGTAGGTTTGTCTTTGAAGTTCATCTCCGAGTAACATGTTTTGGTGGGACCTATAGAAACAACTGTTGGGTTTCGAAATAGTAAATAAAATATCGCAGCGGAACAATGGAAACCCACCACGGATCCAAGCGATCCAATTGATTCAATAAAAGGAGAAGTGTAACGATTACCAACCTCTTGTAGCGCAGATAAATCGAATTGTAGGTGCGATCTCACGCGAAATGACACCCTCTACCAGTATCCACACGCGAAAGCAACGAACAGAATCGCCCGGGGTGCTAGCTCCCTTCCTGGCGGCTAGGGTTTTGTTATTCTCTCTCTAGAATCACACAAGAAAACGATTTTCTTTTTGCTTTTCTCTTAAGTGGCGGCTAGGTCCTTTTTGCTTAATTCTGGTTTTATATATACATACCATATATATATATACAACTAACCTAACCCTAATTAAGAGAGAGAAAACGTAGGGCTCGTTTTAAAATAAGAAAAATCTTATTTCTTACCTAAAACGATAATTATAATAATAATAATAATATTTATCTTAAATATTATTATTATCATCATTCCATTTTAAAATAAGAAATACCTTATTTCTTATCTTAAAAATAATAATAATGTAATGATAATATTTATCTTAAATATTATCATTATCATCATCATTTTTTTTTTGTTTATTTCGAATTTTAATTTTTCACAAAATAAAATTCGAAATGCCCGAATTAACCCTTAGTCTATTCATTACATTCTATGTGTGCGACCCAATAGGTTCATATTATATTGGCAGTGGGTCTCAATCCCATCACGGGCCCACAAGTCATAAGTGGCCTCTAGCAAGACATTATGACTACCCAAATAATATGAATATCGATAATTCGATTTTAACCTAATAGAACATGTTATAATTCCTTTGTCACACGATATCTTGTTTGAACATAAGTCATGGTCCATGTCAAACTTATATAGTCCAAACATATAATTTCCCGATCACTAAGTAGACTGATAATATCAAATGATATTGATCACTTCATCAATTCATTTGAGCACGGCCATGCATTTCTCAGTCCTACTTATCGAGGGGCCCGACAGATATCTCTCTCATAAGAGAGGGACAAATTCCTTCTTGATTATTCACTATCCTCTACATGATTCTCATTATGTCCAATCATAATCTTTATAATTATCCGATTAAAGATAATGTTTGATTGTGTCAAAACATAATGTTCGTCATGTAGGATACTATGATAATCTCAGGTCTAAGGATTAATAACATAACTATTGTGAGATCACTAATGACATTGACCCATGTAGTGTCTCATTGCGGGTCTATCCAGTACTTTGTTCCCTAACAAGTACTTATAAGATTAATTCATATCATCATATATAATCATCCCATGATCATCAATTAAACTTATACTAGTCTTTATTTATCATCAATCATTTAACAATAAATAATTAGGGATAGTCAAAATAACATTAAATTGTTATTTACAAATATTATTATAATGTAACATGCCTACAATACAATAACATAAAGAAAACCCAATTTTATAAAATGAAATTTAACATTACATAAAGGCCCTAATGTTTGGCCTAGGGCACAACCACTAACAACAACCAATGCCATTTGGCTCTCCACCATATTCTGGAACAACTTTATCAAGTTTTCATCATTATTTTATTCAGTTTATGAATATGCTTTGCCTGCTTCATGGGAAACTGCTGGAGTCTTTTGTGGCTCTTGAAGCAAGACATTGTACATGGTATGTAACTTGTAGTCATTTTTGTTTAGCCATCCTTCTGTGCCCTTTTTCTCCACCACTAAGGTGTTATGACAATCATATAAGTTCAGCTTTGCAAATAAATTGAGTAGAAAGAGCTCAGCCTGTTCTGTCCCTCTCTGCAATTTATACTCTGTTTTATCCAGTCTTTCTCCAAGTTGTGAAGTAGGATTTTCAGCTCTAGGGTGCACATCTTTAGAGCATCAATTTTAAAATTATTATGAAATTTAGTTATCTCTACCCAAACTCTTATAATCGTAGATATTTATATGTATACACATACATGAAATTGTTTAAATTTAGTTCATGCATGTTATAATACTAGGAAATATTATTCTCTATAGGCAAATTCAAATGTTAAACAATTAGAATGTAATTCAATGTTTGTTATTGTTGTTTTTGTAATTTAAAGTTTATGGAAGTTAATAGATGGCAAAATTTTGACCAACTTTACTTTTTGTGGAAATTGATTTTAGGTCACATTAAAAGATTTTGGCATTGATAGCTCGTATATGCATTAAAATACTGACTTGAAAGATATTTGCATAGAAATTCAGAGACATAAACGTGTGAATTTGATAAAAAAGAATGAGCTGGAGGAAATACTTTAAAAGAAAGAAAAATGTAATTAATGGGGCATTACCCTTCTTGGTTAAGAGATGACTAATACTCTTTTTCCCCACACTAAAAGTTATTAACTAATGTGGGAATTTGACTTGATTTTAATTTTGTATCATTCTCTTTACTGAGCCTGGCTAACCAGCAAAAAGCTTAAGTTAAAAAGTCAAATGTTCCTTGAATTATCAAAGCAAATCTGTTTGACTTGCATGTGTGATTTCATGACTTAGCCGTATGTTGCTTTGATCTTAATTACTCTGCAAATCGGATTGGTAGTAAATCCAAGGAGTGGATAATTTTTGTATGCCAGGTTCTTATTGTATCACATCTCATTTTTTAAGAAAAGTTGCATATATGTCTTTTGATCTTTGCTTGAATCATTCAAAGAATGAAGTCTGATTGATTTAAGTGTTAGTTTCACTTCTTGCTCCTCATGAGAGAAATTATTGCCATGAAATCGATGTATTGTGCACTAAAAGTTTCTTCTTAGTTGAAGTTTTTTTTGTGACTCTTGCTAGTTAATTAATGATCAAAGGTGCAACTCATTTTTGTTTTCTTTTTCCAATTAGGTGTGGCCGCCACATAGCTTTGGATCCTTGTGACAGCGATCAGAATGAGCATATTTTGAAAGTAATCATAGGACTAAAAGTGTATTCTTCAAGAAATTGCAAAATAAGAACCAGTGGAGCTAAAAGTAGAGCCTACGACAGTCAAGTCAACAATTTTTGGCTAGAAGATAATGAGCAAAAGTGAATGGATATGATTTTTTTTTTTTTGACTTACCAGCATTCCTGTGGAGTGCTGCATTTATAGTATTGTTAATTGAAACGTGCGTTCCCACTTTTGCTTGTCGCCTGGGGCAGCGGTTGGTTATGCAAGATAAGAGTGTCTCCAGTTCTGTGCAATTACATGCCTTTATTTAGCTAGTGGCTGTCCATCCTATGCAAGGTGATATCGTCGAGCCAAGCTCTGGGGTCAGACTTAGTTTTGTTATCAGTAATCAATCATAATGATCATGCTGATTTTTATTTTTTATTATTTTTACATGTGTTGTATTATGTGACCTATCAAAAAACATATATGTTTTCCAGGTGATGGATTAATTGTTTTTATCTTATGGTAACGTTACCTTTTCAAATATTTTGTGTATTGTTGTCTTTGTTCTGTTATTAATTTAATCATCAATTCTTATGATGGATATGCTGCATCAAACTGGTTGTGTAGCTTTTCCTGCTGCTGCTTGATAATATACATTGGCTAGATGCATGGAACTTGCTGCTATTATTGCCAGGGAAATAGCTCCACTTTCAGTGTATGGATAGGATTTGTAGGGAAGCTAGAGCTGGCAAACAGTAGATGCAGCTTCGGTGGATTGAAGTATTTCTTCACGGTCACCATTCCGACCAGGTAAACATAACCAAGACTAGTTGTTTTTGAGGTTTGAAGATGGACTATGATGCAACTGCTAGTGCTTTTTGCCATCCAAAATATAAACTACTCATGTGAGGGGACCAAAGCAGGAAAGTCCAGCAATGAAATCCTCATTCTAATTTTTTCTTACTCCTATCATTTTTTTTGGGTGGTCCATTGAAGGTTTAATAGACTGGTGAGCCAAACTAGGAGGGCTATAGCCTTTACTACCTTTAACAACTCTCACCCTGAAGGCTGTGAGAAAATCTAAAATCTAAATTGCTTATATTGCAACAAAGTTGAAGTTTGATGATTATTATTTAATACCACTGTTCTTGCAAGGTTTGGTCTTCAAATTCTGTTGGGATGGAACTTGTGTATACTATATTTATATATATTTTTCGATTTTTTCCAATTAGATTAGCCAACACCAAATTAACACAATTTTTTTACCATCAAAATTGGCTAAAATATTGAGAAAAATGACAAGTAATTTATTCCATTCATGAAAATCAAACCCACTTCACCATCAATGATTTTTTTATTCATGAATAAAATTCAAAAGACTTTTTTATTTTAAAAGAAAAATCAAAGAACAAGAAGAAATTTAGGGCAGTTCCCTGATTTAAAACATGAGAGAAAACATGTAAAAACTTGAGATTGCCCCATTAATCAAGTGTTGGCCGGGTGAAATTGAGTCCTCATTTTTCCTATTTTTCATATGAGAACCCATTGGATCGGCCGAATTGAAGAATTAAAGAAGAAAAATTATGCGTTAAAACCTTTCTTGAAATTGCAGAGCAAACAACTAGCAACTGTGAAATCGAAAGGCAATAACTTTTCTATTTGCCCGCAACGGAACAAGAGCGACACTACATTGTCTCCGCTCTGTTTTCTCAAAAGGCATTCAACAAAATAAACCCTAATCTCCCTTCCATTTATAGTCAGCTCACCCTTTTCTCTTTCTGTTGAACTGTCCAAACTGCCCTTGTCTTTTCTAAAAATTAAATTCTTTGGCCAGAACTTTTATTCAATCATAGATTTTCAACCGATTTTTATTTTCATTTAAAACCGTTTTATTATAAGTTTTAGTTGGCCAAATCATCAAATTTTTATCTCAACCAGGGCTTATTATTGGGGCCAATTTCAATTATTTATTAGTTTATTAGACCAATTTTTAATTAGTAAGATAGAATATTATACATATTCAAATAAAACTACGACTTCCAATTGAATGGAGATAATCATAAACATTCAAAAAGATATATAAAAAAAGATCAATTATTAAAATTACCTTTCTTGCAATTCAATCCGGTTTTTTAACAGTTCTGATTTTGATGTTGAATTGGACCGGTTTTGTTATAGGTTGTTGTATATTTATATGATGACCATGTCAAAGAAAAAGCCAATAAAGCAAATAAAAGATGTAAAACATGCCACCCTAAAATAAATGCCAATTAACTCTTAATTTTATCATTATTTACATATATGCCATTTGATAAATAGGGGCAAAATTTTCTTCTCTTTTTCTCTGCCGCCGCCCATTACCCTTTTCTCTCTTTCTCGTTCTGCGTCTCTCCCAATACACAGTCCGGCGACATTTCGGTGGTTATTCCAGTCACATGCCACTGTGAAGGGAAAGGTAGAATCTCGTCCCATTCTATGTATCAGTCGGAATGTGATACGATTGATATTCGTTCTTATCGAGGACTTCTTCGGCTCAAGATCAATTTTATATAGTAAAAGAGGAGTTTTAAGAATCTGTAAGTTTCTCATCAGTTAAGTTAGCTAGAATTAATTGGATCTCTAACTGTATTAGTCGCATTTTTTCTCTCTCTTTTTTTTCCTTAATTAATTATACTATTTTTTACATACACCCGTTTCGTATTTTGCAAGGATAGAATGTACTTTGAAAATTGAATTAGATCTATTCTTTAACAATCTGCTCATCTCTTGTTTATGATTTCCAAGCAATATTTAAATGTGAACTGTAACCCTTGTAGCAGATGAACACTCTGTTCAACTGATTAACAAGACCATGAGGAATTGAAACTGAAAGCAAAGTCCTAATAGGCTAATACAATCATTTGAGAAATTATTCATCGTTCCTACAAAAAATTAATTTTCCTTTGGATTTTAATGCATCTTAAGACACTTTTTCGTTTTAGTTTGTTGTTTTTAGTGTATTCCCTAGTTAAGACATTGACTGTTGATAAGCTTTTTTATTTGAAAGAGCTGTTTGCATTGATGTTGCAGTTTTTTCCATAATACATATTTGAAAGCAGGGAATGCTCGAACTTGATCAAATAAAAAAGTAATTAAACTCTCAATTATATGCGATTTCTTAAAATCGTTGGCTACTGTTACGACACCAACAAGTTTTCACCTTATTTATTAACTCTTTCTCATTTGTTAGTCCTTGATGAAAAATGCCATTAATGCTAATTTCTTAGCTTTTGCTAATTTGCAAGTTGTTTTCTTAGCTTCTACTAATCATATAGTATAATACTATTCCATCTGAAATGCAGACCTAATTAGTCTAAAAATAACAAAATTAGCAGTCTAAAATTCAGCAAATGGGAACAGACTGACAAAAACGCTAAATGCTCTTTATGACTTGGAAAGCCATGAGAAGAGACTAAGACTTTAAGCATCTGCCCCTGATTACAGAGCACTACTTCTCCTTCAACTTTGGAGAAGCTCATTTAATTTTTTCTTTCTTCAAAGGTTCTTACCTTTCCTCTTTCTCTTGATAGATTTTCATCGCTCGGTTCTTGTTCTGGTTGGTTCTTCAATTTCTTTGCAGATCTTCTTCTTGTGCCAGGTAAACTTTTTATTTTTATTTCTTTCATAAAAAAGAAGATGATTTCTATTGATTCTTGCTATGTCCGAAAAATCGAAATTGATGGACTAGTTAATCGATTGTAACGGACGATTAATGGTTAATTTTTTGAAAAAATCGATATATATAGAGGGGTTAATTTTTTAGTTAATAGATTGGTTAATCGGTCCATGCTCATCCCTAGACTTTTAGCCTGTACTGTATTATTTTACTTCATGCGCAATATAATGAATCAAATATGGTCTAAAAGTTAAACCCTAAATCAAACCAAGGGATCAATATCGTGTCGTTTCATGATAAACCCTAAAAGTCTGAACGCCCAAATCAACCCCGGCGATCAATACCATGTTGTTTCGATGTTAAACCCTAACATTATAAATGCATTCTTGTTTTTTGTGCTCACTGTCCAGATAGTTTTGCTTCCTCTGCTCTGGGCTTTACGATCCTCAAGTTTCTCTCAATTCCTCCTTAACCAGTAAATCGTCACACCGCCAACTTTCATTAGCCAATAAAGAGATACGAGGTGAGGCTGATTTTGATTATATTTTCAATTTCTAACCAAGAATCTTTTGTTGAGGTTGCACTACTGTTGTTTCCGATGAAATTGCTTCTCTTACCGTTCCCATTGGCCATGGAACTGAGACTTCTTTGGTTGTAAACAAATAGTGATCACATGACAATCTATAATTTTTATGACTAAAAAATCATATCTTTTTAAACAGTTTAGTGCTTGTTAAGGCATTTGTTATGCTTTTTTAATTACTGTTTTCTTGCTAGAGTGCAAGCAATGGTTCGCAGCATCAAAAACCCTAAAAAGGCCAAGAGAAAAAACAAGGTCAAATAGTTCCCCTTCCTGCAACTCATTCCACTCGATTCTTTTATTTAACTTCTTAAATTTTTTTTTTGACACAAAGTTCTGTTTTTTATGAATGACCATGTACAGAATTCAAACAAGCGAGATGGGTCATCTTCATCCTCATCAATTCCATCGATGCCAACAAAAGTGTGGCAACCAGGAGTTGACAAGCTGGAGGAAGGCGAGGAGCTCGAGTGTGATCCCTCTGCCTACAATTCTCTTCACGCCTTTCACATTGGCTGGCCCTGCTTGAGGTTATCTGTTTTTTTTTTTTAATTTTTTATTTTGTTTCTTTTGTCCCTGTTTAATTTTCCTCAGTCTGTTTGTTGAGCAAATCAAATGGGCATTATTTTAATTTTAAAATTTGGGAAGGCTAAAGATTGAGTTTTGATTGTGCAAATGGTGAAATACTAATTCCAACAGCTTTCTTATACCTTAAGCTTTATTGGGGTAATTTATATCAGCATTTCAATGAAGAAACTGAGTCTGAGGGTCTTTGTATACATTTAAGTTTATTGACATCTCATTCACTTAGACTGAAGTTTCTCTTGTCTTGCTGCTGACAATCTAAATGGGAAAAAAACAATAAAAAAGTGTTTGCGTGTGTGAGAGAGAGAGAGAAGGTTTAATTGTAATACATATTATTTCTTTTTTCTCCTTTCTTGACCTCTTAGACTAAAACTCTGCCCCTTGTATTATTCTTTGGTATGATTGAGCTTGTTAATATGCTTTTTGGCACATAAGATTACAGAAACTGCAGTTTTTACTAGAAAGACTTTAGTATAGCATTGTTACTAGTTAATGGGCTCTCCAAAGTTTGGCATGATAATTTGTATTTATAAACATGTTTGCAACATGGTCCACACATGGGCCGATTCAGTGTGCTTGCGGTCATGCACCTTGGTGCCAAGGGAAGTTACAGCAGATAGCAATATTGTCTGTTCATGTTTTATTCCTTATAATTGGGAAGAACAAATAATAGGTGTGGCATTAAAGAGCATAATTGTAATTTAATTTCTTAAACATGTTTGCTTGTAACAGTTTTGATATAGTGCGTGATTCATTGGGTTTGCTTCGGACAGAATTTCCCCACACCGTATATTTTGTTGCTGGCACTCAGGTGAGGTTCATTTCTTATATATATGCATGTATGTGGTCTCTGCTGCTTCCTATTCAATGCTGACACTTTTTAATAAGCTGTAACAGATTTAACAACTTGATCACATAGCTACTCTCCTAATTATTTCTATACACTTGTTCAAAGTCATAATTTCTATTTGCATGTCCAATTCTGCCACTTTGATACCAGATGATACTAGTGGAATACTGTGTCTATTTTGTCACCAATAGTGATGAAAAATAGAACCAGAGCATTTTACTAGAGACAAAATGGACATTATTCAAGCAAATTTATATATGTGTGTGGGCATCCTAGGATTGCATATATAAGCTTGAAGATTAATGAGAGGATGTATGTCATATGATTGTATTACATGTATAAAAACCAAATTGTAGGCTAAATCAAATCTGAACATTATTATCCTCTGCTCTTTCCTCTACCCATTTTCATTTCATAACATTTGTTTCTATACATCATCTGCAGGCAGAAAAAGCTTCTTGGAACTCTATTGGAATATTTAAAGTATCTAATATATCTGGTAAAAGGCGAGAGTTGGTTCCCATAAAAAATGCAGCTGGTGATTCTGAGATGGATGCTGATAGTAGTGATAGTGATGAAGACAGCGACAACGAGGGGCAAGATGGACCTCTGACACCAGTTTTGCAGGCAATTTGCTGTTTTTTTCGTGGTTACCCTACTTCAATGGATGTACTTTTTGTATGCACTATTCATTTTTAATTTTTGCATCTACAGTTGCGCAAGGTAGCTCTTGAAGGATGTATTAATCGCATACGTGCAATGACACAAAATCCTCACATATGTGCATCTTGGTCTGATACTGGTCATGTGCAGGTTAGACTTTGCTTCCTGCAATCTAAAGAATTTTTTTCCCCTTTTGACTTTATCTGAAGAAGTCATTTTTACATTATTTTTGACATTATTTAAGAGGTTTGAACACTGATAGGCACAATTCTTATGTAAGTCACTTGCGTGCTATGCATTGCAAATTTGTTCATGCAGATATGGGACTTTAGTGCTCATCTGAATGCATTAGCAGAGTCAGAAGCAGAAGCTACCCAGGCAGGGTCTTCAAATTTTAATCAGGCTCCTCTAGTTAAGTTCGGAGGGCACAAAGATGAAGGTTATGCTATAGATTGGAGTCCTCGTGTCACAGGAAGGCTTGTATCTGGTACTCTTGATAGTCATCTTTAGTTTTCTTCCTCTTCGGAGACATTTTTAATGCTTATCTGATTAATGTGTAAAAAGTTTCTAATTTCTTGAAAATATGCTACTTGTTTTAAGGTGACTGCAAGAACTGTGTTCACTTGTGGGAGCCTACATCTGGTGGAGCATGGAATGTTGGTGCTACCCCTTTTGTTGGGCATGCTGCTAGTGTGGAAGACCTACAGGTATATATTCTAAGTGGAAACACAATAAAAATGGTTTTCTCCTCATATTTGTTCATCTTTATATGTGCTTTTGTTATATTTTGTGTGCAGTGGAGCCCTACAGAAGATGCAGTATTTGCCTCTTGTTCTGTTGATGGAAGTATTGCAATATGGGATATCCGCTTAGGGAAGGTGCCAGCCATTTCTTTCAAGGCGCATGATGCTGATGTAAATGTTATTTCATGGAACAGGTGTTTGGATCATAAGATGTCTGATTTCTTATTTGATGCCACTCTTCTGCTTCTCTTCAATTGAGTATTGATCTTATTTGCCTTTCCGTTGGTTGTGATAGGTTAGCCAGTGTTATGCTGGCATCTGGAAGTGATGATGGAACATTTTCTATTCGTGATCTTAGATTGTTATCACAAAAACAGGTATTTTTCAGTTCTGAATTTACAACTTTTGTTGCAGTAAAAGAAAATTTACTATTATTTAGAATCTAGAACGATTATTCTCTGGTAGGAGTTAATCTTTTCCCTGGACAGGAAGAAGATAAATCTATAGTAGCACATTTTGAATATCATAAACACCCCATCACATCCATTGAATGGAGCCCGCATGAAGCCTCTGCACTGGCAGTATCATCAGCCGACAATCTGTTAACGTAAGAAATGCATGATCCAATATAGAGAGAAATGTTTCCCCTTTTCTGAACATATCATAGTCCACAATCTCCATCCCTATCTAGTTTCTTGTGTTTGAAAGTAACAATATTTATATCCTCTACATTGCCAGAATATGGGACCTTTCTCTGGAAAAGGATGAGGAAGAGGAAGCTGAGTTTAGAGCTCAAACAAAAGAGCAAGTGAATGCCCCAGCAGATCTACCGCCTCAACTGTTATTTGTTCATCAGGTGCTGTTAACTAGTGATGATTGTGGCCAACAGGTGTAATTAAATCCTAACTAACTTCCTGTAAACTTTGAACAGGGGCAGAAAGATTTGAAAGAAGTCCATTGGCATAATCAGATTCCTGGCATGATTGTGTCAACTGCAGCAGATGGTTTCAATATCTTGATGCCTTCAAATATTCAGACTACTCTTCCCTCTGAAGCTGTTTAAGAATTGAATTCAAATCCACTAGAAAGGTGAAAGGTGTTTTTTTAATGGCTGAATGAATAATCTGAGGTCTTGATGCAAATCATCAATCAATTTTGTATCTGTGTAATTTTATTTTCTTTATTTTTCTTTATAGAGCTTGATGTGGTAATGAACGTTTACGGGGAGAAAATGCCTGCTGCTAAGTTTCATTAACCTCCGTCCAATTTTTCATCTCTATGAATTTAAAATAACAATTGAACTGAGGACTTGTTAAAAAAATCCTACTCTTCTTTTCTTTCTACCCTCCACAACAAAATCTAGCCTCCTTTTCTTTGTGAATTCAAAAATTTTTATTTTGTCTAATTTTGGAGCTATTGTAAGTTTATTTACGGACGTCAGCTCCTTTGCTATTTCATCTTATTCTTTTATTAAATTTATATTTATATTTTTCAATTTTTTGTATTTTTGTATTTTTTAAAAAAATTTCTTTATAATAAATTTCAGATCGATATAGATCTAAATTTTTAATTTTATTCGTTTTTTATTTGTATTTTTTTGTATTTTGATTTTAATAAACTCAAATTTAAAATTTTTTATTTTAGATTTGATTTTCGTATTTGTTCATATTTTATTTGTGTTTTTATAAATTTGATTCGTTTAACTAATGCTGAATGCAATTTAAATTTTTTTAATGCAAGTTTATTCTTCATATTTGGAGTTTATTATTTTTTTTATAGAAGTTTTCATCATTTTAGAATGAATTTTTCTATAGACAACAGATAGATTGAATTTTTCGTTAAAAGTTAAATTATTTGCAGTATATTATTGTTATCCATTGTTTTTGTCAAAATTTAAAGATAATTTTTAGTAATTTTATTAGTTTTGTATATTTTATATACTTTTAGATTTTATAAATTTATTTGTATTTTTAGATGTACTTTTTATATTATTAATGAAAACATTAAAAACAATCACAATCGAACTACCCATAAAAACAAGTGGCGTGGAGGGAAAATGCAAAATTGTCCATTTACTTTTCACAAAAAGTGCAATATTACCCCTTCTGCTTTTAATTAACAATCATTTTAATGTGTTCAAGCCCTGTAAAATAAGGTACCTTACTCATTTAATATGTCATATTGATATTTTATTGATAATAACTCGGAATTATTTGGCTAATATCGGATTTTGACTTGGATAATAGATCGCTTCAATGATACTTGAAAAATAAAGAGTGCCGGCGAAGGTCTGGTTGAAGACACTCGACGGTCAAAATCAGAAAAGGTATAATAGGGTAATTAGAGTAAAATTTGGCTAAGAAAAAGGTATAATAGGGTAATTACAATAAAACTTGGCTAAGAGATCTAAATACTTGATGAACGTTTCTATTTATAGGGAAAGATCTCTCCTGTAGTTTGGAATCCTAACTGTTATGGGAGTTTCGTTGAGCAAGAAATTCTATCTGTATAGGAAGTCCAACCAAAATAGGCAAAACAAGCAAGGATCCTTGTCCTAACAGGGCTCTTCTCATAATGGCATATTCGAGTGCTACCATGCGGATCTAGAATGACCCTAGCGAAAAGAGTAACTCCTACAAGAAAATAATCTTCTTGTAATATATCTATTTCTAAGAAACATTATGATTGCCAACACGTATATTTAAATGTTAGTAATTATTTTGTAAAATTTAATAAACTTTTCCTTTTAGTTTAATTATGTCAGCAATTTAAATATTTTTCTACGATTTTGTATTTCCCCTTTCATATATATATATATATATATATTAAGACTTACATCTAATCATTTTATATAATTTATATTTATGACAATAAATTTTAATTATCTGTGCAATTACAGTATTTCCCTACAAATTAACAATCGTAATATTATCATTTGTATCACCAATTTTTATTTATTTATCTTTTTTTTTTATTTGAATTCTGAATCTAAGCATTCATATTTCACACTACAATTTTTATGCCTTATTTCCATGGGCTGGACTTATGCCTTATTTCCATGGGCTGGACCTAGCCCAAAATGCCACATTTTGGGCCTATGTGACCGGTACTACATTTTCTTGAAAAAATTACATAAAATATCACTTTTTTTCCTACTTTTTTAAAAATACAATTTTCTCTTTTATGTTTGAAATATATTTTTTATTTAAATTTTTATTTTAAAAAATATCACTTTTTTAAGAGTTTTATTTATACCCACACTTAAAAATATGGAAAACAAAATCTCATTAAATAAAAAAATTTCAAAAATCCTCCCATTGCCATAAAAATCCCACAAGTGGTGGTATCATACAAATCCCCAAAATTCAGTTTTTTAAATCCTTTTATTAATTTGAATCGGGGACGGGGGTGGGGAATGGGGTATCCGCCCCGTGGGGATCCCCGCCCCGAAAAAAATAATTTTTTTTTTTATTTTAAAATATAATATTTTATAAATAATTAAAATTAAAATATAACTTAATTTTATAATTATTAAGTTTTAAATTATACTTAATTTTAAATTATTATTGATTTTATATTTTTTATTTATTAAATATTATATTTTAATTTTAATTATTTATAAAATATTATATTTTAAAATATAAAAAAAAAATGGGGACGGGGAATCCCCGCGGGGGACGGGGATCCCCGCGGGGCGGGGACGGGGGAAATTTTCTCCCCGATATTGGTGGCGGGAAATCCCGGGCTCCGCCCTGCCCCGTGAGTGGGAGAGGATTCCCCGGCCCCGCCCCGCCCCGTGATCATCCCTAATCTCTCGGATCTTGGAATGATCATTAGCGATTGTTTGGATACACTTTCTTCTTGCTCTAACATCCAGTTTGGATTCATTAAAAGGTCTGAATGATTAAAAAATAACCGTGTATGCAAATTTAAACAAATCACCAAAAACTCCAAGTCAAGATTCGATATTGATTATTTACAATATTTATATAATTTAAATAAAAAATAATATATTTATAATAGAAATAAATAAAGTTTTACAATTCTGAGCTTATGAACAAGCTTTTCATTTTGTCCATTGGTTGAAATCATTCTCATATTGAAAAAATAGCTCATTTTGTGTTGGAAACACTAAGTAAATAGCTCGCTATTTGTTTGTGTATTTGAAGGCTAAAGTAATCGCTCTTTGAACCAACATCCGTTTTTATATTTTGGTTTACATTATTTTTCTATTTATTATGAAATTTTTTAAATTTTGCGGCCAATTGTTTTAATTTGTTAAATTTCTTATTTATCAACTTTTTTAATTTTCTCAAACGAATAAACAACTTGCTGTATGATTGAAATAATTTGCTTTATATTTAAACAGCTTGATGTTTGATTTAAATAGTTTCATGACTATTTCTAATTTGGCCTTATTATTTTTTAATTATGCTTATTTATGAGTTATGAATTATATTTTGATAATCCGAAGTCGTAAAGAGCAACCTATCTTTATTTAGAGCCTAATAAATCTCTTGAGGATGTTCATTTTCAGTTACTTATTGTTTTTTGGGCCACTTATTCCAATATTAATTTCTGTTAACACTTAACATTCTTCATATATATTTCATATAAAAAGAAACGTTATTTTGGAAAAAGTTTAGATTGATTCAATTTTTATTCATCAGATCAATTTCTCCATTAAACCGATTAACAAAGGAAATATATATGGGAAAAATGGAAAGTTGATTTTAAATAAAAGACTTCAAAAAGTGGGTTAATGGGAACTCGAGTGAAAATAGGAAGTTGAGTGAAAATAGGAGACTTATAAAAAAAAAATGAATTAATGGAAAGTTAAGTGAAAATATCATTCTTACCTATTGCCCATATAAAATCAGTTGAACTACCTTCAGAGAATTTAGGGTAATTTCATCCAACGTTGTTACATTTTCTCTTCAAAGATTTTCGGTTCTTGTTCTGCTTCTTTAATTTCTTTGGAGATCTTCTTCCTTAATTTTCTGCCAGGTAAAGTTCTTTAATTCTTAAGATTGATTCTTGATATGTTTGAATATTTTATTATGTATAAGCAGAAGTAGATTAGAGAGACTACTTCCCCTTTACCTCTAGAGAATCTCATTCAATCTTCTCTTTTTTCAAAACTTCTTACGTTTTCTCCTTCTCTTGATAGATTTTCATCAATCGGTTTTCAAAACTTTTATTTGTTTTTTCCATGTTCAAGAGTTAGAGTAATAGACATTGAGGTAAATCACCATTAATTAACACACAATCATGTAATAAGAAATCGATACAAATGTACCCAGACAGGAGTAGAGAATGATTTTTCTATTATGAACAAAGACGAACTTCCATGAGATTATATTTTTTCCAAGATCTAGGCTTGTGTATCTTCATATATAGATAAAGTCTGTTGGTATATAATTGTTAATTGTATGTCTGTAGGATTAAAACAATAATGGGCAGAAGGGATGAGGAATTTTGCAATCATGTTGAGCGTGTGGATGGGGGTTCAAAATGTAACTTCTGTGGTAAAGTATTCAATGGGAATCCTTCCATTTCAAGTATCAAACCCCAGTTATCTGAAGAACAAGGGCGGGGCATCCCTATTTGTGACAAGGTGACTGATGATGTCAAATCAAAAGCCTGTGAAGCAATTAAAAGACGTAAAATCATGCCAAATTCAAGCAGCAATGAAGTCCCAAATCCATCTTCTAGCCAACAAGATGGCCAAGTGAAAAACGAACCAATTCCAGCTGAAGACCCTTTGTTGTGTTCGATGCGTCAACACTGTCTCAATGAAGTTAGAACTGGGCAAGACGGTGGCAATGAGACACCAGATTGTGAGAAATGGCCAGGAGATGTTGTGCAAGTCTCATTAACATGCAAAGTCAAAAAAGAAATTCCTTCCGGTTTCTCACCAAGGTGTCCACGACATTCAGATTCATTATTGTGTCGTAATAGTTTGAGAAAGATTCCAAATTCCTTTTTCGAGCAATTGAATGAGCCCAAGATTCTTCATCTTTCTTATAGTGATATTGAAGAATTGCCAAATTCCATCTCAGATTTAGAGAACTTACGTGTGTTTGTGTTATCTCATTGCATAAAGCTGCGACACTTGCCTTCATTGTTAAAGCTTAAGGCATTGAAGAAACTGGATCTCTCTGGTTGCAGGAGTGTTGAAATGATACCTCAAGATATAAGATTTCTATCCAATCTGAGGCATTTAGATTTTTGTGGTACGAGTATTAAGGAGTTTCTGGCTGGTATATTACCACTACTTGTGAATTTGCATGTTCTCAAACTTTCCTGTTATTTAAAAGTTGAGGAATTAGCATTTTTGAGAAAGTTGAAAGTCCTGACGTGCTATTTTCATCACGTTGGCGAGTTGAAAACACTCCCCTGCACTTTATATTTTTACACTTTGGTTGTGGGTGAATTGGATTCTTGGTCTGATGTCAAAGATGCCGTTGAGCTTCATGACAGAAATTTAGTCATTTATAATTGTTCTGAGACAGAACATTTTCTTTCTTTGTCCTCCTCCTACCCATCTTTGTTTCAGAGCATCGAGCATATATATTTGAGAAATCTGAAGGAAGAAAATGCGGCAGCAGCACTACCATTGTCACTACCTGATTCTACGTTTTCCCTGCTTGAGAAATTCTACATTGGCGATTGTTGTCCAAGTATGAAGAAGCTGTTTCCACCTGGTTTGGTGTCAAATTTTCGAAACCTGGAAATATTTGAAGTATCGAATTGTGATGAAATGGAGGAGATAATAGCGACAGAAGAAGAACATCGAAGCATCCAGTTCGCTCTTCCAAAGCTGAAGCGGTTTTCATTGAGAAACTTACCAAATTTGAAGAGCATTTGCAGCGGAGCCATAATATGCAATTCCCTACAAGACATAAGAATAATTAATTGTGAAAAACTTAATAGGGTGGCTTTGTCTCTGTTTGTAACAAACAGTGACAATCAATTATCTCCTCTCCCTTCACTTAAGGGCATCCGTGTCTTTCCCCAAGAATGGTGGGAGGGGGTTGAGTTGGTCCATCCTAATCCTAAGACCATCCTCTCACCACTTTGTCAATTATCCGAGGATTGAAGAGGTAATAAGCTGGTTCACTTTACTCATATGATTTACTGAAGAGTAATATATAGATTATTTTATTCATTACAATACACTTTTTTTTTTTTTAATTATTACAGTAATCCTTGTAGCAGATCGACAAACTGTTGAACTGATTAGCAATATGCCATGATGAATTGAAGACTGAGAGCTAGGTCCTAATAGACAATGCATCTTAAGACAATACAATCACTCCAGAAATTCTTCATGGTACTGGCAGAGTCAATTTTCTTTTGGATTATAATGCATAGCTTTCTCATTTGTTAGGCCTTGATGCATGGACTGATGCTATAAAGGACTCAATTATCTTTAGCTTCTGTAATCGCTCTGACTCATCACATCAACTACCAATTTGCAAGTTGTTTTCAAATTTTAATTGCAATATCATTTGTTAGGCCTTGATGCATGATGCTATAAAGGAGGACTCAATTATCTTTAGCTTCTGTAATCGCTGTGACTCATCACATCAACTACTAATTTGCAAGTTGTTTTCAAATTTTTTTAATTGCAATATCATTTGTTAGGCCTTGATGCTATAAATTTGATGGAGGCAAACCAATTTAAATTTGACAATGAGTCAATTAAATCATAATTGATAAAAATGAAACACATTGAAATTAAAATTTGTTAAATGGATTAAAATTAATATATTTGAAATTAAAATTAGAAAAATAAGAGTAAATATATATCATTGATGTAACTAAATTCTCCATCTTTGCATTACGCTTTTTGTATATTTTTACTTAATTAGAAACTAAATAGTAAATATGTTTGATGATATTTGAAGATTAAAGTAATAGCTAATGAACAAACTTCTCATTTTCTATATACCTGTATATTTTTTATGTCCTCCATATATAAGATTATTCATTATATCCCATTTTAGAAGCCATAAATTCAATTAATTTTTCTATTCTTTTTAATTTATTTAATGGGGCATTTTTTAAATTTAATTCATTAAATATTCGATATTTTACTAATTCTAAAGATATATTCTACATTTTCTATTTGACTTAATAAATTTTTCATTTCTTTTTCATTTGGACTTGACTGTATTATTATACATCCCCACCAAAATTAGCATCCATTAGTATGTTTCAATGAATTTAAAAACGTGAAAATAATCTTTTGATAATATTTTCTTGACAAATATCTCAACGAAGTATATGATTTTTATTTATACATCACACACTTAATTTATAAGTCAAAACAAAATATTTTGAACGGCCAATAATATTTCTCTTATTCGTTTTAATAAGAATTAATGAAAGAAAATAATTAAAATCATGAATATATATTTATTCAAAAATTGAACCAGTGTCCGGTGTATACGAATGCTGAGAAAAAAAAAAGAAAAAAATTAAATACAATAATTTTTTATTTTATTTGCTTCTTTTTTATGATTCTAAATCTGAAATTATAAAGATTTAAATAATAATTTAAAGGAAAGAAAGCTCAAGAGTTAGAGAATTCAAAATCTACAATTAAAAAACAAATTATTTCTGCAACTTGAGCAGCATATGAAAAAAGCAATACATACCAAAATATAAATACTAAATACATAATCTAATTAATTATCCAACCAAAACAATTTTATGTGAATTTAGCCGCATTTGATTTTTAAATAAAATAATCTCAATTAATAAAGTATGATATTGAAATCCTTTAAACAATGTATTTGCTTAAGACAAAACTGAATATAAGGTATTCACTTTCGGCCAAACTGAATACATAATTTTTTTGAGGAAACTAAATACAAAATATTCAGTTTGGGCAAAACTGAATATAGGATATTCACTTTTTGGCAAACTTAATACAATATATATATATATATATATATATATATATTTTTCTTCTTTATATGCATATTTCAGGGTAATCAATTTAGGCATATTACTATCACAATTTTGATATAATTGAAATTCAATTTAAATATACATAATTGATTTGATTATTGAAATTGAATCAATTGAGTTTTGGGATTTAAACTTCATTAAAATGAAAATGGTTTAATCTAATATTTTGATTTCTTAATCAGGGCTTATGATATGGCAGCCATTAAATGTAATGGAAGAGAAGCCGTAACAGATTTTGAGGCTACTGCTTATGAAGGAGGGGATGGCTTTTGATCCAAATAAGGTACTTAAAAAAATAAAAATAATATATTATTAATTTCTTCATGTGAATTATTTCAATTTATATTTTAGAAATCCAAATCCATTTTATCAAAAACTTTCATTCTCTTTCATGATTTGTTTCATAAATCTAATTATTTTTTATGGGCAGTTTCTATCAAATCGAGATCATAAAATTATTTTAAGTTATTTTTTCACACAACTGTAATTTTTAATCTTTAAAAAAATAAAATAAATTATTTGGATGTAAATGCAAAACAAACAAAAAATTTATAAAAAAATGGCATATTTGGATTGTGAGGAAGCGACGGAAAAAATGAAAAATAAAAAATTATATTTTAATGTAAATGAAATTTGGATAAAAGTGTATTCAGAAAAACTAAATACATTAAAATTGTATTGTATTCAATAGGGAAAAACTGGATCCGTTCCTCAAGAAAAGTCTGTTTGCTTTTCTTTTTCTACTATAGATACGATAGATTATATGAATAAAAAGAGTCAATTTATAATTTCAATATATTTTAATGACTTAATAATTTTTTTATAAATTTAATATAACTTAAAATTAAGATGAGTTACTTCAATTATTTTATTTTTATAAAGATTATTCTTGTTTTGAATAAAATTAAAAAATAGACATTTACATTATTATCACGTGACTCAAATTGATCTAATAATCATTTTTATTTTTTTAAATGTAAAAACAGACTGTTTAAAAATTATAAATTTTAATAATAAATTAAAAAATCAAAGGAAAATTCTCTTTAATTTAAAAAATAAAAACTCTACCAGTTAAAGACTAGAGTAAGTTATAGAGAAAAATCAAATATGAGTTAAGACTATTTTATATTTTCTTTTCTTTTTTCACGCGTAAGCAACCATTTTTTACTGTAGATTTGGATTTTTCTTTTCAAGAAACTTCTGCCATGGTTCCTTTCCTCCCCCAACTAGTTCCTTTCCTTGTCCGCTCTATTTTATACAATTTTTTTTGAAAGTGAAAAAAAATCGAATATATACGTAATAATTGATAATACCCAAAATAAAATTAATTATAAGGTCGGTCCATTAAAGACCCACGAAGAGGCCTAAGATCAGAAGTCCATAAAGCCCAACACTCAAGGGTATAAATATGAGAGGTAAACACATAACAAGGGGGCTCTCTCTCTCTCTAACTTTTAATACTCTCTCTCTCCATTAAACTTTCTCTCCATACTTCGATAGCTAACTTAGGCATCGGAGTTCAAAAGCCCGGTAAGACTGGGCTAGTTTCCTTTTTTGCAGGTCATTGAAGCCTCATTCTCCCATGGCCGGCGATCTCTCTTTCTTCGATAGAATTTCGTGTTTTATCATTTGCTGCTTTCGTTGAAAGTTGACGCCAGATCTGAGCTACTTAACCTTAAATTGAAGAAGAGACAGTCATGAACGACTTTAAGTCCCAGATCTGAAAGATCTTGAGCTTGATCTCACAATAAAAGCTTAAATCTGAAAGATCTTGAGTTTCTTTTCAAAGAAAAGGCCTAGATCTAAAGATCCTGGGTTTGATCTTGCAAAAAGGAAGAAGAGAAAAGTGATACGGGTGTTGTGCTCCAAGAAAAATAGAGCAAGGTGACAACCAAACCCACCGGAGAGGCCCCCACAGGACAAAAGTGATGGTGATAAAACAGTAGGAAGAACAAACAAAGTTGGAAAGCGAAAATCAAAAAGCAAATTTCAGTGGTTACATGTGCTCAAACCCATCTCTATCTCTTGAAAGATATGATGGATGGTTCCCACCTCTACAACAAAAAAGCATGTGATTACCTACCACACCTTTAAAGATCTGAAAAGATCTATTTCGAAAGTTTTTTTGGTCCAACACCAGGTATGTACATTGAGAATTTATTTAATTGTTCTTCTAAGTTGATCGGTCGGATCGGAAGACCGTCCATCGCCAAGAGCGGATCGGACGGATAATATCTCTCCGCCAAGAGAGAATTGGAAGACCGTCCATCGCCAAGGGCGGATCGAACGAGGTTATCTCTCCGCCAAGAGCGGATCGGATCAGAAGATCA
This sequence comes from Excoecaria agallocha, assembly GCA_037975025.1. Taxonomy (NCBI): domain Eukaryota; kingdom Viridiplantae; phylum Streptophyta; class Magnoliopsida; order Malpighiales; family Euphorbiaceae; genus Excoecaria; species Excoecaria agallocha. The sequence goes on along the minus strand of JBBPFJ010000036.1, from coordinate 913,309 downwards.
TCTATCGCCAAGAGCGGATCGGATGGAGAACGATCGGTTGGATCGGAAGACCGTCCATCGCCAAGAGGGGATCGGACGGATAATATCTCTCCGCCAAGAGCGAATTGGAAGACCGTCCATCGCCAAGAGCGGATCGGACGTGGTTATCTCTCCGCCAAGAGCGGATCAAATCGGAAGACCGTCCATCGCCAAGGGCGAATCGGACGAGGTTATCTCTCCGCCAAGAGCAGATCGAATCGGAAGACCGTCCATCGCCAAGGACGGATCGGACGGGATTATCTCTCCGCCAAGAGCGGATTGGATGGAGAATGATCGATCGGATCGGAAGACCGTCCATCGCCAAGAGTGGATCGGACGGATAATATCTCTCCATCAAGAGCGAATTAGAAGACCGTCTATCGCCAAGAGCGGATCGGACGTGGTTATCTCTCCGCCAAGAGCGGATCGAATCGGAAGATCATCCATCGCCAAGGGCGGATCGGATGGGATTATCTCTCCGCCAAGAGCGGATCGAAAGACCATCCATCGCCAAGAGCGGATCGGATGGAGAACGATCGGTCGGATCGGAAGACCGTCCATCGCCAAGAGCGGATCGGACGGATAATATCTCTCCGTCAAGAGCGAATCGAATCGAAAGACCATCCATCGCCAAGGGCAGATCGGACGGGATTATCTCTCCGCCAAGAGCGGATCGGATGGAGAACGATCGGTTGGATCGGAAGACTTTTCATCGCCAAGAGCGGATCGGACGGATAATATCTCTCCGCCAAGAGCGAATTGGAAGACCGTCCATCGCCAAGAGCGGATTAGACGGATATTATCTCTCCATCAAGAGCGGATCGGAAGACCGTTCATCGCCAAGGACGGATCGAACGGGTTATCTCTCTGCCAAGAGCGGATCGGAAGACCGTTCATCGCCAAGGGTGGATCGAACGGGTTATCTCTCCGCCAAGAGCGGATCGAATGTGATTATCTCTCCGACAACATAAACAACCGCAAAGCAGGTTAGTAAATATTTATAAAATTATTTGCACAATAAAATTGCAAAAATTATTTGCAGGATAAAAATTATAAAACGGGTAACTCCCCATAAGCGGGTAACTCCCCAAAGTCGAAGACCTCCAAAGAGGGTAACTCCCCATAAGCAGGTAACTCTCCAAAGTCGAAGACCTTAAAAGAGGGTAACTCCCCGTAAGCGGGTAACTCCCCAAAGTCGAAGACCTCTAAAGAGGGTAACTCCCCGTAAGCGGGTAACTCCCCAAAGTCGAAGACCTCCAAAGAGGGTAACTCCCCATAAGCGGGTAACTCTCAAAATTATCGAGCTTTCGATCTCAAAGATCGAATTGCGTGGAGGGGGACTAGTGATAACACCCAAAATAAAATTAATTATAAGGTCGGCCCATCAAAGGCCCACGAAGAGGTCTAAGATCAGAAGCCCATAAAGCCCAACACTAAAGGGTATAAATATGAGAGGTAAACACATAACAAGGGGGCTCTCTCTCTCTAACTTTTAATACTCTCTCTCTCCATTAAGCTTTCTCTCCATACTTCGATAGCTAATTTAGGCATCGAAGCTCAAAAGTCCGGCAAGATCGGGCTAGTTTTCTTTTTTGCAGGTCATTAAAGCCTCCTTCTCCCATGGCCGGTGATCTCTTTTTTTACGGTAAAATTTTGTATTTTATCAATAATAAACTTTTATTATTTATAATTGTCATGTGCAAAGTATTGTACACAAAACTAGTAATACAAAAAGGAAGTATATTTCATCGGTCGTTTATAAAGAAAATATTGAATCGTCCACTGTTAAAATCCATGGTACACCTACCCCCACAAATTCTATTAATGCAATTATAGAATTATCTCGGGGATGAAAATGTAATTTGACTCCGGAATAATTTTCAATTATGTTCATTTTATTTCATTAAAAAATAATTTAAATTATATTAAAAATTTAAAAGTAATAAGTAAATAAAATTTAAATTTTATTAAAACATGACTGATAAAAAAAAAAGAACCTTATACAATGTGAATCGTGTTTTGACTTTGCAGGCCATCAGGATTGAATTGACTTAAAGATTAGAGAGCACGTAACCTTAGAAAATTAATTAAGGCAATTTCAGCGAAATTTCCTCCATATGTTTAATCGCAGAACCCTTTGTTTCGTCTCATTCGGTTCTTTTTCTGGTTCTTCAGTTTCATTGCAGATCTTCTTCTTCAATTTTCTGCAAGGTAAACTTTTTATTTGTATTTCTTTTATAAGAAAAGGTTGATTTTATGTTGATTCTTGCTTTGTTTGAATATGTTATTATTGGAATATTTATGTATAAGGAGATCGTTTGATCCTTTGCAACATCCAACTTCAATTATTTGATAAGATAGTGTATTCATATAACTCTTATTATGTTTTGCTTTCTTGAAAATTTTTCTGAGTTTCCTTGGTTCATGTTATAATTCACTGATAATTCCCAAGATCTATGAAATTAGATAAACAAGAAGCTTGCCTGATCGTAATTAAACTCTTATGAGAACATTCCTCTTTCCGATGCATAGATCTGCCGTACGATCTTATTTGCTGAAATCATGAAAATTTTCTAAAGTTTGTTTTGTTCTGGTTGCTGCAACTTCGCCGATGCAGCTGTCTTAGTAGATAAGGCCTGCTAATTGGTGTATAATTGCTGTTGTATGTCTGTAGGACTAGAACCAAAGAGTTGACCCATGATTGAAGCGTTTCTTTGATCACTTGATTCTTGTTCTGATTATCCTTCAATTTCTTCGCAGGTCTTCTTCTTTTTGTGCCAGGTAAGCTTTTTATTTTTATTTTTTTATAAGAAAATAAAGTTGATTTCTATTGATTCTTTCTACGTTTAAACATTTTATTATTAGAATATTTATGTACAAGCACAAGTAGATCGTAAGTTCCTTTGCAACATACTACCCAAAATATTTGATTAGAAGATAGTTCATAATGCGTAATAAACTACACATCTTATGTGTTGGAACCATGAAAGTTTTCTAAGTTTGTTTTGTTCTTGTTGCTGCAACTTCATCGATGCTTCCCAAGTTACAGGGTTGTCTTTGTAGATAAGGCCTGTTAATTAGTGTATGATTGCTGTTGTATGTCTATAGGAAAATTAAAATGGGCAGAACAAGAGATTAAAAAAAAGGATCTCCCTTTAATACCCACTTTTATAAACCCTTTAGTAGCATTTGTTAACTTTGAAAATGTTGGAGTGAAAAAAAAAAATTATTTACCTTTTTCACAATTATTATTTTTTAACTACTTATATCTTGATATTTCAAGATATGCATATTTGGACATAGGGTGACAATATGCATTCCTATATTATGGGAGATCAGAAATAATTAAAAAATTGAAAAAAATATTTTTAATTAATCCCAAAAAATTTAACAAACAATTCTAGTTGTATTTTAAAATTTTTTATCTTGATCGATTTAACAAATGCTATTTTAATATGTAAATCTTACACTTTCTGACTTGTTTCGTTTGCATAAGTTCTTACACGTATCAAATAGTTTAAATTGATATTTTTAAATGCAAAATGGCATATATTTATTATGAAATTCGTGTGTGTATATATATATATATATCAAATAGTTTAAATTGATATTTTAAATGCAAAATGGGCGCGCGCGCATACACACATATATATATACCGGTTTAAAAATGTATATATGCTACTAATAGTCTTCTTCTAATTCTGCCTTCTACATAATTTCTTTTTTCTACATAAATTAATTCATAATAACAATTATCTTCCATTCAAGGAGGATGAGAACAATAGTTTCTCATTTGAGAAGACGGCAACCTTCAAATTAATAATGACATAATTGCATAAAAAAATTAAATTACGTTCAGTTTTAACTAAATATAAGATAATAATGACGAATCTAAACTTAAAAAATATAGATCCAAAATAAATAAATCAGATCAACAAAAATAAAAATAAGATTTGGATAAACACTAGAACCAAATATGAGATTTAAAATATCAAATCCTTGTTTATTGGAACTAGAAATACAAGAAATTTAAGGAATCAATGGAATAAAAAAAGAGCAACAAATAAATTTTAGAAGCTCATATGTATACTAATATGAAATTATTATAGAAAGAATATAAAAAAATAAAAAAACAAAAACACACCAAAAAAAGTTGAAAATACAAAAATAAAAACTAGTAGAAGAGAAACTTGATTTCATATTAGTATAGATATGAACTTCAAAAACAGTGCTTTTTAAATTAATTAATTAAATAAAAGAAAAAGAAATGAAATCATGAGTGGCCAATGTTTGAGCTAATCTTGGGAGTGGCCAATGTTAATAATATATACCAATAGTCATTAATTAAATTACCTGATTCATTACTAAATGTAGAATTCAGGGCTAATAATTCTCATGAGACCAGTCCTGTAATTATAATTCCTCCATGTACTCCATTGAAGAGTGAAAATAGAGAAGGAAAGGTAAGAAATTAAACTAAAAAAACAAAAAAGAGAAAATCAGAAGATGTGGACCACTGCTTTTTCCCTTGAGGCTTGACCACTATTCAATGGTTGTGATTTTTCAAAACTTTACCAATGAATAGCCTAAAAAATTCCAAACTTTTGGCCTCCAATTCAATAATTTAGAGTACACATCTGTTGTATTTTCCTTGTACCACTTCTTGGAATATTAATTTCTGTTAACACTCAAGAAACAATAACTCATACCCAGTTCAATGAATTAGCTCTAAGCAAGCCTAAGTACTTAGAGGATTAAGTGGACTAGGAATAACAAAATTAGTATGTGAGCATAAAATTAGCAGTCTAAATTCAGCAAATGGGATCTGGGGAGCTTAATTAAAGAAAATACTCTACCTAAAGACATACAACCTAAAATATTTGATTAAAAGATATATAGTTCATGTGTTTAATAAACTATACATCTTATTATGTGTTGAATTAATGAAAATTTCCCAAGTTTGTTTCGTTCTTGTTGCTGCAACTTCACCGATGCTTCCCAAGTTCCAGGTTCTTCTTAGTAGATAAGGCCTCTTAATTAGTGTATAATTGCTATTGTATGTCTGTAGGACTAAAACTAAAATGGGCAGAACAAAGGATCAAGAATTTTGGAATTGTGTTGAGGATGTTTTTGACTAGGCGAGCCATCAAAGACTTAAAGAATTAGAGAGCACTTATTTACCTTGAGAGGATTAAGGCAATCTCATAAAAACTTCTTACATTTTCTCTTCACAGATTTAATTACACAATCAATTGGTTCTTTTTCTGCTTCTTCAATTTCATTGCAGATCTACTTCTTGAATTTTCTGCCAGGTAAACTTTTTATTTTTAATCTTTTTATGAGAAAAGGTTGATTTCTGTTGATTCTTGTTGTGTTTGAATACGCTATTATTGGAATATTTATGTGTAAGGAGATCGTATGTTCCTTTGCAACTTACAACTTAAATTATTAAATTAGCTGGGATGTTCAGAAGTATGTTTTGCTTTCTTGAAAACTTTTCTGAGTTTCTTTGGTTCATTTTGCTGATAATTCACTGAGAATCCCCAACATCTATAAAATTAGATAAACAAGAATACATGCATCTGGTATGGGAAGCTTAATTCAAAGAAAATACTCTATCTATTTATTAAGTTGAGCTTGCCTGATGATAATTAAACTCTTATGAGATCATTCCTCTTTCTAATACATAGATCTGTCCATGTATAGTCCACTGAAGAATCAAATCAAACTGTTTAGCATATTTTTTTTATTTTTTATTTTTCTAAAATAGTTGATTAAAAGATATATACTTAATATTGTGTAATAAACTATACATCTTATTATGTGTTGAAATCATGTAAACTTTCTAAGTTTGTTTAGTTCTTGTTGTTGCAACTTCACCGATGCTTACCAAGTTCCAGGGCTGTCTTTAGAACAATAAATTGTGGCATTCGGTTCCAGGGTTAGCATTGATTAGTTAACCGATCCATTAATAATTTTATTAATTTAAATTAATTACTATATCAATTTCCATTTTTAATGATTATTTTCAAATTGATTTATTGGTTAAACATTACAAAATTTTTTAACATATAAATTTAATTTTAATAATTAAATTTATACAATGTGTAATGTTATTAATTATATAAGAACAAAATATAGAGAAATTGAGTTGTTATTACTAACTACTAATTAATTAACTAACTAATTAATTAATTAATCCATTAATTTTTAGCATTAATTAGTATATTAATAAGAAATTGAGTTATCGAGTATTAAATTTAAAATAAATCTTTAATGATAAACTTTGATTATTTATAAACTTGTGGGAAAAAATTTAAAAAGAAAGAAAAATGTAATTAATGGGGAATTATCCTTCTTGGATAAGACATGAGTAATACACTAAGGTCACGTTTTGTTCACTGGATTGCACATAGGATAGCATAAAATAGTACAAGCTAATACAAGTACGATGTTTGGAAGAATTTTTGAAAAATCAATGTGGGGATAATATAAACAGTACAGGTCTCATTATCCCACATACACTGTATAAAATAATACACCACAAACCTTTGGGTTTGTGTAATACGGTAAATATCGTATTAATACTAAATACCATCCCACCACCATTATTATTGCTGCCATCACCACCACCACACCCTGTCGCCTCCGCCAACACCACCACCACTGTCGCCACCACTATCGTCGCCGCCGCCACCACCACCACCGCCACCACACTGTAGCCAACGCCACTGCCATCGATACCACCACAACTACCGCCATCACCATCGTCGCCACCATGCCCCCACCACCATATCATCGCCACCACCATTGACACGCTACTGCCGATACCACCACCATTGACACGCTACTGCCGATACCACCACCATCATCATCATAGTCGTCCCCACCCCCGCCGTCGCAGTCGATAACACCACCACCACTGCCGACATCACCACCCCCACCACTATATCGCCTGACACCACCGCCACGTCGTTGCCGACACCACTACCACTACAGCCATCACCATTGCTACCACATCCGCTGCCGCCACCACAACCACTACCACCACACTGTCGCAGCCACCACTGCTCCCTGCCACCACACCACCGCCACCCCTGCCACCACCACCACACTCTCGCTACCACCACCACATCCCTCCACCTCCACCACCACCACCACCACCACACCCTCGCCTCCGACACCACCACTGCTGGTTACACCATCACACTGCAAACGTTGCCACCACACCCCCACACTACCTCCGCCACCGCCACCACACCATCATCACCACTACCACACCACCACCACCACCACATCGTCGCCGCTGCCACCACAACTCAGTAGTTGCCACAACCGCCACTGCCATCACCATCGCTGCAGCCACCACAACACAGCCGCCACTACCATTATCACATTATAACCAAATCTTCAAATTTATAATATTGAATGTATAAGCTAATAACTATTATATAAAAATTATATTATAATTGATAAATTCTTTCATTTTTTGCTCAAATATTTTCTCAAATTCGTCGTTTAGATTTTTTGATTTTTTATCTAATTTTAATTTTAGAAATGCCGATCTTTCTAATAATATATAGTTATTTCTCATTATTTTTTTATTTTTTAATAAAAAATTGATGTATTAAAATTTATATTTTATAATTATAAATTTTTATCTAAATTAGTTACAATAAAATTAATTTAATTGTATCTATTTTTAATTTTTTTTAAAATAATATATTACGATATTATGTACCAAATACAGTATATAATAGTACATGATAATACAATTTTGTACCAAACATTGTATAATATAATACAGACTAATACTGTACAACCTAATACTATACAAGCTAATACTATACATGTTAATACTATACATGCTAATACAATACAGTAAACCAAACGTGCCCTAAAAGTTAGTATTAACTAATGTGGGAACTTGACTTGATTTTAATTTTGTATCATTCTCTTCACTGTTCCTCGCTAACCACCAAAAAGCTATTAAAATAATTTACTGAACCTATTTATATACTCCTTTCGTTTTTTTTATGCATCACTTTTGAGTAAAATCTAAATTTTATTTATCTGTTATTTTTAAACTTTCAATGTAATTTAATTTATTTCTATTTTCTAATAAAGTTATAACCAATTAGATTTACTTTAGTCTTAATCATACAATTTAATACTAAATTTAAATTTATTTATTATTTTTTAATTTTAATAAGAATAACAAAAGTGATATATAAAAAAAAACGGAAGGAGTAGGAATAGCATCGGTCACAACTTCTCCTGCCTTCTCCTGCCTTGATTGATATGATAATCCACGTTTGCTTGTTGCCTGGAGCAGGGGGGGTTATACAAGAGTGTCTCCAGTTCTGTGCAATTATGGGCACATGCGTTTTGTTTTGAGCAATAATTGCTTAAATAATTATCAAAAATTACTCAGTATGGAAGAAAAAGAAATAAATGCCAACCAGATAAATGAATAATCTTTAGAGCAATAATTGTCTGTATCCGGTTCGAGTTCAACTTGCATTTTATTTATACAAGTTTATTAGACAGAAAAATGTTTTTTAAAGTCTGATTGGACTGGTTCAAATCCAACACAGCTCGGCTAATGCCCATGTCTAACAACAAGTATCAAAGTCGTATTGGTAAAAAAAAAAGTAAAAATTACTTTGTGTGAATTCAAAATATTTTAATTAAATAAAAATATTTCATTTTTAATAATAAAAGTAATAAACACAAGTCAAACACACAATGTGTCCGGTGTGGAGTTTAAATGTTAATTGGTTAAATAATTTCTTAAACAAAGTTATTGGTCAACTTTCCTTTTGTTTCTCTTCTAATTATGGAAAGAAAAAAAAAATAAATTGATATATGAAATTAAACCTCTATAATTTGTTAAGCATTTTTGCTGAACTGAACAAGTCGTCCATTCCTCAGGTCAAATTATGGTTGGTTGGCTAACAATAGACGGATTGACAAGAGCGCCAACTGCTCTTTTTGACTCGGCAAGCCATCAGACAAAGACTTAAAGAATTAGAGAGCACTTAATTACTTTGAGAGAAATTCTCTTCACAGATTTAATTACACAACCATTCGGTTCGTTTTCTGCTTCTTCAATTTCGTTGCAGATCTTCTTCTTTAATTTTCTACCAGGTAAGTTGATTTCCGTTGATTCTTGATATGTTTGATATTTTATTATTGGAATATTTATGTATAAGTAGAGGTAGATCATATATGTTCCTTTGCTTAAATTATTTGATCAGTTTCATAATTGTGGAATAAACTATATATACCTCTTATTATGTTTTGCTTTCTTGAAAATTTTTCTGAGTTTCTTTGATTGGTTGATGTTGCTCATAATTTCCAAATATCTATAAAATTAGATAAACAATAAAGCATGCGTCTATTTAAGAGCTTGCCTCATAATTAATTAACGCTTATCAGAACATTCCTCTCTCTAATGCATATATCTGTCATACGATCTTATTGCTGAAATCATGAAAATTTTCTAAAGTGTGTTTTGTTCTTGTTGCTGCAACTTCACCGATGCTTCCCAAGTTCCAGGTCCGTCTTTGTAGATAAGGCCTCTTAATTAGTGTATAATTGCTATTGTATGTTTGTAGGAAAACTAAAATGGGCAGGACAAAGGAAGATGAATTTTGGTTTTCTGTTCAGGAGGTGGATGGGGGTAGTAAATGTATATACTGTGATCACTTTTTCAAAGAGAAAGTTTCAATTTCAAGGATTAAAATCCATTTATCTGGAGAACAAGGGCGTGGCGTCCGAAGTTGTAAAATGGTGCCTCACAATATCAAATCAAAAGCCTCTGATGCAATTCAAGAATCAAATAATAAAAGACGTCGAACCATGCCAAGTTCAAGCAGCAATCCATCTTCCAGACAACAAAATGATCAAATCGAAATTGAACAAACTCCATTAGAAGTTCCAGCCCCTGGGCATGAAGTAGTACCAGAAATGGCAAGTTCTCTCCCCCGTGCTGAAGTTGAAACCTTCACAGCAAACAATGATGGAGACCCTGATCAGCTTCACAGGATTCAGCAACACCTCTTCAGTGAAGATGAAGACACTACGATTTCCCGGGAACGTACTTTACCTAGTGCGAATGAAAATGTCACAGCAAATAATGCTGTAGAAACTGAGCAAGACCAAGTAGGAAATGCATCAATTCCAAATGATGAAGGCCCTACGCTTGACTCGACAAGTGCTTCCCACGGTGTGAATGAAAATTTCACAATAAACAATGATAGAGAAATTGCGCAAGACCAAGGCCATAGGCTTGACTTGACAAGTACTTCCCACGGTGTGAATGGAAATTTCACAGCAAACAATGCTGCAGAAACTAGGCAAGACGGTGGCGGAGAGACATTAGTGGGTCAAAATTTCCAAATTAACAAGGAAAAGGTTTGGGAATGTTTGACGAATGATAAAATCTCAAGAATCGGCATTTGTGGGATGGGAGGAAGTGGTAAAACCACACTCATGAAACATATTCGTAACCAGCTTAAAAAAAATTGTCTCGAGGTTTACTGGACTACTGTATCGCAAGATTTTGAAATTCATAGGTTGCAGACTCGCATTGCTAAAAGTATTAAGTTGGATCTTTCCACTGAATGTGAAATTATTGAAAGAGCTGAAGAACTGAGGGATGCATTGAAGCAAAAACAAAAAAGTGTTCTTATTCTGGATGACTTGTGGGATCATTTTGATTTGGAAGATGTGGGTATACCTGGGGACGCAAATGGATGCAAGTTGGTTTTTACCACTCGTTTATTAGATGTGTGTCGGAAGATGTGCTGTGAAGAGATAATCCAAGTGGTTCCCCTTAATGAAGATGAAGCATGGAGATTGTTCGAAGAAAAATTTGGGGCACCGCTTCCTTTAGGTGTTACAGATACTGCAAAACTAATCACAATGGAATGTGATGGTTTGCCGCTTGGAATCATAACTATGGCTAGAAGCATGAGGGGATTGGATGATATTTCTGAGTGGAGGAATGCATTAAGGAAACTGAAAGAATCACAGGTCAGAAATGATGAAATGAATGAGAAGGTGTTTTCAGTATTGAAATTCAGTTATAATCGTTTGAATGATTCTGCATTACAACAATGCTTCTTGTATTGTGCATTATACCCAGAAGATCATGAATTCGAAGATAAGCAGTTGATAGAAGATATGATTGATGAGGAGATAATACGAGGGGAAAGTATGCAAGCAGCATTTGATGAGGGGCATACCATACTGAATTAACTTAAAAGGGCGTGTTTGTTGGAAAGTCCTTTTGATGGATGCTTGAAGATGCATGACTTGATCAGGGATATGGCCATTCAAATAATTAAAGAGAAAGGAGGAGTGATGGTTAAAGCAGGTGCACAATTGGAAGAGATACCGGATTGTGAGAAATGGACGGAGGATCTTTTGAAAGTATCATTAGCAGGCAATGAAATAAAAGAAATTCCTCCTGATTTTTCACCAAGGTGTCCAAAACTTTCAACCCTATTGTTGAATGACAATTGGGGTTTGAGAGAGATTTCAAATTCATTTTTCAAGCAATTGAATGGGCTCAAGGTTCTTAATCTTTCTAAAACTGAGCTTGAAAAATTGCCGAATTCCATCTCGGATTTAGAGAGCTTAAATGTATTAGTGCTATCTTATTCAAATCTAAGACACTTGCCCTCATTGTCAAAGCTTCGGGCATTGAAGAAATTGGATCTTCGTAATTGCAAGAATCTTAAAATGTTACCTCAAGACATAGAATTTCTATCCAATCTAAGGCATTTAGATCTTCGTGATACAGGAATTGAGGAGTTTCCAGTTGATATATTACCAGGACTTTTGAATTTGCAAGTCCTCATGGTTCATTGTTATTTAGAAGGTGAGGAATTAGCATTTTTGAGAAAGTTGGAAATCTTGATTTGCAGATTGTATTATGTTGCTGAGTTGAAAACACTTCTCTCCAATCTAAATTGTTACACTCTTCTGGTGGGAGTATTAGACTGGGATTTGGTCAGAGATTACATGGATGATGATGATGACAATGATGAAATCAAGCCTTATGGCAGAAATTTATTTATTGATAATGGTTATGAGAGGGAACATTTTCTTTCTTTGTCCTTCTCCTCCCCATCTTTATTTCAGAGCATCCAGTTTATAAAAATTGTTAGTTTGGAAGAAGAAAATGCCGCAGCAGCACTACCATTATCACTACCTGATTCTACATTTTCCAAACTTAAGGTATTCGATATGTACGATTGTTGTCCAAGTATGAAGAAGCTGTTCCCACCTGGTTTGATGTCAAATTTTCAAAACCTGGAAGTGCTTCATGTACGTTATTGTGAGGAAATGGAGGAGATAATAGCAACGGAAGAAGAACATCAAAGCCATAACAGCATCCGATTCACTCTTCCAAAGCTAAAGAGTTTTGCATTGGATGAGTTACCAAATTTGAAGAGCATTTGCAGGGGAGACATAATATGCAATTCCCTAGAAGATATGAAAATACATGATTGTGAAGAGCTTAATAGGGTGCCACTGTCTCTTCTGGCACCAAGCCAATTCTCTCCTCTTCCTTCACTTAAATCAATCTTTGTCTTTCCGACAGAATGGTGGGAGAGGGTTGAGTTGGTCCATCCTAATACTAAGGACATCCTCTCACCATTTTGTAGATCGGACGATTTGGGAGGTAATAAGCTGGTTCCATTTTATTCATCAGATATAGTACTGAAGAGTGATAGATTATTTTATCCATTACTTCACACATTTTCATTTTTTTTTATTATGACAGTATTATTCGGCAGATGAAGAGCCAGTTCAAATGATTAGGAAGGGCATGATGAGTTGAAGACTGAGAACAAAGTCCTCTTACAATATTTGTATTTAAAGCGGCTGGTTGTTGTTACCTTATTTATTAACTCTTTCTCGTTTGTTGCTATAAAGACTCTTTTGTTGAATTAGAAACTATATTTTAAAAACAATCAAAATAAAAAAAACTTGTAAGCCAATGTCTTCCTCAGAAATTGTTCTCGCTGACCCTATTATTGAACCAACCCAAACTAAATATGCTATTGCGTCGTCCTCTGCTCATCGCTATGGCGATTCTGATGATGTTAATGCTCCTCAGCCGTTTGATGGAGAGAGGTTGCCTCCCACGTTGTCTAGAGAAATTCTGAAGTTTCTTCGTGTCGCTAATTTGATCCGAGACCAAGGAGCCCCGTGTTGCTCAGCTCTGTAAGCCATTTTATTTTATTATTATTATTTTTTTGGTATAAAGTTGCTTCTTTTTCATTTTCAGTATGTGTCTTGAGGTTACGGCTAGACATTTATTATATTGTTTTGTTTATTTGGATGATTTTGTGGAGTGAAATTGAATTGCCATTGGCTCGGAAATTTGGGGTTTTAGTGCTTTTAATCATTAATTTTTCCCAAGTCTACTTCAGTTGTTCTTATACTATTCATGGATCGCAATTCGAGTGGACGCGGTGTTAGGCAGTTTATAACTGCTCCTCTTCGACGACTGGAACGGGTAAGAACTCAATGGAAGCTCATTATACCCTTCTTACCCTGCTTCTTGCTCATACTTGAAAAGATTATTATATTTATAAAAATGATGCAAACCCAAGTTGCTGTATGAGAAAGTCTTTTGTATTATGCTTTGCCTTTTTCCTGCTGTGTATTGTTTAGTGTTTGAATGACTGTGCGCTCCACATGGCCTTGTTTTCCTCTTTGGTTGTTGCCTTTTTCCAAGACTTCTTTACTTTTTGCTCTATTCTGTCAGATATGAACACTGTAAAATTTTTCTATTTGGAAATACAAAATTTCAATTATTTTTTCACCTGAACCCACGGTTTTTGTTAATTTCTAATCGAGCTTCACATGAATGAAGCTTAAACTTATACTTTGTTGGTTGTTTGGCTTAGACTTTGTTGACCTTGTCTTTTATAAAGCGAAGGCTTGTGTTTTGAACTTAAATTGTTATTAGATGGAGAATTCCAAAGCAATTATAGTTTGCTCAGTTAACTCAGTATTCGTACGTGTACTAAATCTATTTTCCTTCTTGAGCAATGGGATGCTGACCGTAATTCCATTAATACATTTATGCATAAGTGTATTTATGTACACACACACACACACACACACACATATATATATATATATTTGTACACAAGTGTGTTTGTGTCTATGTAATATGCATCCGTTCCCACCACCTACTCAACCACGAAGAATCTAAGATTCTCTGAGTCACTCATGGTTTCACTGAGCTTTTTTCATCGCATATTCACATCTTTCTTTTTCATTCTATTTTTATCTTTGGAACTATAGGTTGAATGCACAATCATGAAACTTGAACTTCAGATCTTTGTTTCTTAAAGTTTCTTCTTGTCTCTGGCTTTGACTTTGTAGGATGAAGAAACAACCTTGAGGAGGCGAAAAGAGAAGAGTGATGTCCGTGAAGTTAGACGGGTATATCAGGCATACAAGAACTATATTATTAGAAGTAGTGGAGATGACAGGTAAGTCAGCTCTTTGTCATGGATATCGCTGATCCTTTAATTTATTTGTGTCTCTATTAGATACAATCTGCTGCTCTGTTTCTGAACTAATTATTTCATGAATTAGTCACAGAGAGATGTTAATGAATGCTCATAGAATTGCTTCTGTTTTCTATGAAGTATTAAGGACACTTACGGATGCAGCTGGTCCTCAGGTCCCATTTGCTTCCCAATTTGTTGGTTTTTATTCCCTTCCGTGCAATGATAAGAATTTAATGAATAATATTATATTCCATGCTTTATCTATTTGTTTTCTTTGCTAAATCTCTGTTTCTTTTTTGGCAGGCCCTCGCTGAAAGGGATGGGGGCCGTGCAAAATCTGACCTCTACGTACCATACAACATTCTTCCTCTAGATCATGGAGGTATCAAGCAAGCAGTTATGCAACTCCCTGGGGTCTGATGACTTACAAATAATCCAAACTATTTTTTAAACTCCCTGAGGTATCAATCTCATGTTACTTCTGTTGATTTGCTACACTGGCATGTTTCTGTAGCTTGAGTATTAAGTAGTCTTTCGGGTTTTTTGCCCCCCCCCCCCCCCCCCCCTCCCCCCTTTTTTAATCTCTTTGGATTTTATTTGGTCTATTAGTGAAATAGTGCACCTAGTGTTATTAATTTATCCACTTGCAGCATGTGCACCTGAGGTCTGATGAATTGGACTAAGCTTCTTGACAAACTGATGGAAATGATACAGATTAAAGTTGCAGTTGCAGCTATTCGAAATGTCTGTGGTTTACCATTGCCTCGGGATTTTCATAAATGTGGGCCTTTTATTGATTTGTTTGAATTTCTTCAAATTTGCTTTGGCTTTCAGGTAATTGTGAATAATCCTATTTACCTTTTTCTTTCTTCTATAAATTTTAGCATGGTTTCCCTATCACATTGTGTGTGAAGTTGCAGCTGGAAGCAAATAAATATGGTATGAAAGAACTAACGCTTATTCATCTTTTGTCTCGCATCAGGAAGGAAATGTTGCCAATGAGAAGGAACATCTAATTTTACTGCTAGCTAACTCCCATATTAGGCAGTCTCATAAGCAGGCATCAATCACGAAGGTTTTCAGCTTTCTAATTTCTGTGTCCTCTTGAGTAAACTTCATCTTATCTTTTTGAAATTAATGCTATTCCTGTCAACATCAGTTAGGGAATGGAGCTGTGGATGAGGTGATGAAAAAACTCTTCAAAATTATACTAATTGGTGCAAGTTTTTGAGGAGAACAAATAACATCCGGTAAGAGTACTAATGCATTGCTCCTTGCTTTATTTAAAATAAAAAAAAAAACCCTGAACGGCCCAGATTGCAAGGATGCTCTGAGCATGGATAAGGTTCGGGTTGCCAAGGTAATCAAGGCCACCCTCTGAGAAGATTTGTGCTCCAGCCTTGAACCAAACTGCCTCACTGAACTTTACACCATTCTTTGAAAGAATTTCAGGGAAAACACAGCCAAGTGCACCAAGCATTGCCCATCTGCAGTGGATCACCTCGAGCTCACGGTTCTTGGCGAAGGTCTCAGGGTCTGCAGATAGACCAGCAGTGTCCCATCCATAATCACCAGTGAATTCACCAGTCAGGTATGATGGTGTTTGCTCTGAGAATGGACCCAAGTACTTTGGGCAGTCTGGACCATACCTGTTACAGTTCAATATTTGTTGTCACTGATCAGTTCCTCAGGAGCAAAATCCATGGAACTGAAGACAATCTATGACTTTGTAGCATTCATAAATTTTGATAAAATACTTTATTTTTTGAATACATAATAAGATCAGGTGTGTTGCAAACTTATTTTATAACAAAGCTATCATCAATCACAAGAATTTAGTTTGTGTAGTTTAACAATAGAGTTTTAATTCCATGAATTTCAGAATCTCAAGTTTTCTTTCTATTCTTACCCATGGACAAACTTTTGGAGCAGAGCTAAAGAAATGAGTGGGTGAATTGTGATATTTACTCTGCAGTGACTTACTAATAGAGAGCAAGCATAATCTTTTGTAGATAGTTTTGGAGATAACTAGCAAATGATAATCATACTAATGATGATAGTGGAATACAGGAAGCAGTGAAAATATTGTTATCAAATGCTTTGAGGAGCACTCTTCACAGTCCTTCTCATGGCAATGCGGCCACCCCCGAAGGAGCCGACCTTGCGGACAAACTCATTTGATTGTTTCAAAGCTGTCTGGCCAGCAAATGCAGATTGTTGGATTGCAGAGGTTGCCATTCCTGCTTTTGGTGGTTTGTTTTCTTCTCTATCCTGTTAAGCTATGGTTTTATATATTGAAAAATCAGAAGATGTTGTGGATTAGGAAATCTCCACATCAGCAGACCTTATTGGTTATTGGATTGGATGTGGATTTCCATTTTTATTTTTTCAGGGATATTGAGGTTGCCAGAATGCCATGTGGGATTCAGAGATATTCTTGGTAGATGTTTTCACAGGAAAAATTATTCGCCACATATATTTTCGTGTTCTTGAAAAGAAAAATATTCCAGTGGTCTGTGCTTAAAAAAAAAAAAAAATGCTGTTTTGGGTCGTTTGATTTTTGTTTTTTTTCATCTGAATTGTGTCTTTAACCAACTGAACAGATGAAAGAAAATTTTACTCATCAGAAAAAAAAAAAAAAAAAAAGTCCAGCTAAATGAAAAATAACTATTTGATCTATAAACAGATAAATTGTCAAAAAATTACAGAGACAGACTGGTTAAAATACACAACTTTATTTATGATTGAATTGTATTTTTATTATTGCTTAGGAAGATGGGTGGCTGGGGCATTGTTGTTAGATCACAAATTTTTAGAACCAGAGCTGTTTAGATAATTAATTATAACTTGAAAAATTGTCTTTATAGTCAGTTCTCTAAGATGTCCTTCAATCTTCTTAAAAGTTATACTCTCAGCGCCTACAAAGTAATTTTATTTATTTTTTCTTTAATGCTACTTTCTCTTAGGATCTTCCAAGTTTTTATTGTTATTGATAGGATGAGACACAATGAAATATTAGATTTTCAATATTATATTAGTTTATAAAAATATGTTTTACCTTTCCTTTCCTTTTCTTTCTTCTTCTTCTTCTTCTTCTTCTTCTTCTTTTGAAATAACCATAAATCATGCATAAAAGTTGGTATATACAAATTGAATATTGCTGTGTGATGCATTATGTTAATATGTTTTGGCTTCCTGCATTTGATTTATTACTTCTATTTACAGGTTGCCTTATGTGAAACAGGAAGCTCAACAATATAAAATACTATACATAGGGCTTTACCTTCTTATATGGGGGGAAGCTGCAAACTAGCGGTTTCTGCCAGAGTGTCTCTGTTATATTTTTCACCATGTAAGTTGGAAACCTGTTTCTGTTGATTCATTTTTTTTAACGACTGTCCCTTAGTCAGTTCTGATCACATATTGGAGTACTACATGTTTATTCCAGGTTATTTACATGATTGATCTCATTCTTGAACGTAGTAAAATAAATATTGCATCCTCCATCCCATAAAAATAGGCTTTCTTTCCTTTTCCATGTCCATCTGTCCCAAAATATAGCCTACTTTCCATTTTGAGAGTAAAATTGATTAATAATTTTCTAATATATTTGCATACACGTGTGCATGTATTGATTCTGTAACAAAAAATAAGGCATTGTTCCTCGCTACTTTTTCGAACATCAGATGTGCTCTTGTTTTAATTTCAGATGGCATATGAGTCGCATGGTGCATTAACTCACGCTGTTAGTTTTACAACTGACAAGGAGGTAATGCTAGCGTATGGAGGAGGATTTGAGTCTTTCCTTGACAATGGTTACCCCAATATAAGGGATTTATATCCAAGGTACTTTTAATAATTTCATAGTAGCTTGTGGGATCCTTCTTTTGGCATCTAATTTTCTAATTAAATACTGAAGGAAGCTGAGAAAAACAAAAGTGGGGACAGTTGACCATTCCACGAGGAGAAACCATGATGATCTGAATGAGTATTTCTGGTTAGATTGAACTTTGATTCATTGCAGTTGACTTCAAGAAGATAGGACTTTGAGTATATGTTGTTATAATTGCTGCATTTTTGCAGGTCTCCTGACTGTTTCCAAATATGTCAGCCGATGAGTTTGGATCATGATTTTTTCTTTGTAGAGAACAAGAAGGGAGAAGAAAAAAGAAGATGAAGAATTGGGACCAAACAAAGATGAAGAAATGGGACTAAACAAAGATGAAGAACTCAGGCTACATTCAAAATCTTCATAGTAGCACTGTTTTTTCTTTTTCTTTTCATCTTTTCATTTAGCAATTCACTTGAAAGGCAAATAAACAGTAAATCAAAATTTAAGTTCTTAATTCTTCACCCATGCAATTTGGAGCATAACTTTCTTGTATTCATCACTGTTGAAGAATCAGTGGACTATGCATTGCTGAGGTCATGGATCGATTATTCTTAATGGCTAATGGGTGATTTATATGTTTACTTTTCAGCAATAAATACATCTCATCAGCATTGTGTTATTTTACTTCTTGATTTAGAAACTTGAGTCTCCAAATATAGGTGCTGACTATGTTCCTTTCATGTTAAAGTTTGTAGTCTTGGTCGCTCAATCTAATCTAAATCATCCTAGTTAGAAAAGTGGGAGAGACACACGTTCATTAGACTGCCATTATTTTTTTTTCTCCATATAATATTTATGACACAAACCCTGTATATTTTCAAGAGCAACGTATGCAAATGTTGAAAAAAAACAGAAATTAATTTTGCAAGAATTATACTGTCTTAATTTAGGCTCCCAAGAAACATAATAATGTGTCTATACCGGATATTACCCTTGCTAGTCCCCATCTAGCACCAAAATGACAATGCCAATGAGATGGAAATTTATTGACTAATACGAGTATCAAAATGTATACGATATAAACTCATGGATCGATTCAAATCTATTTAATCCATTTGAATATTGATCCATTTATGAATTATATTGTTTAATTAATTTATAATTTATCCAAATATGATATGTTCATTAATGATCCAATCTAAATCTGTCTAATTCGTCCATTTGCCATCTCTATTAACTAATTTAAATAAAGACGAGTATCAAAATGCATACAACATAATTTCGACAGTTTGATTGGGAGGGTGGTAATGGCGGTGAATGAAAGGGAAGAAACGAGTGTAGGTTAAAAGAAATTCTCAACGAATATGCTTATTTTATATAGTTATCCATTTGTAAATAGTTTGGTTACAGTAATTCTTGACATCGCCTTTACATGGAAAGCAAGACTTACAATGGATATATATCTAGGAAAAGGAACAAGTGTTGAAGCTGGCTGTTGCGACCATTTGGACGATTGCTCTCCCTGTATATTATGCCAAGTCTAGAAGGAAGTACACTTGTTATTCCACACAATATGGAAGTTGGCTTTGTCATGGTTGCAGTTGCAATTTACTTGATACCAAATGCTATTGAGATGGCCATGTTTTTTGTTCCTCTTGTCAGTAAATATATTCAGATCTCAAGTAATCGCATATGCAGAATTTTGTCTTGGTGGACACAGGTAAGATTCCTTAGATATTGCAGTCTATGATTCTTTAACACTGATATATACTAAATTTGTTTTTTTAGGCTATAATGATGTTGGATTAAATGCCTTTCATTTTTTTTTTTCTCACTTTTCTTAGTGCAGAGGATATACCTATGGCATTAAACGAGATTGTTCTTGATTCTCCGTTTGAACTATAATTTGGAATAATGTTTCAAGATGTTGAAGATAACTTTCTTTTTCTATTCTAGTTGACTTGAATTGTGGTGCGATTATCTAGTTGCAGTAAAATTAGAAGTTCATTGTATTTTGTTGCTATTCAAGTTCCTTCAAGATTGTACAACAAAAATTAAGCTTCATTCTCACACTAGATTGGTTGGCTATATGGATTCTGTCTCTGGATTCCACGCTAGAAGCATATTATTTTTATTGTTTTGTGGCGAAGCAATGGAACATGAATAATCAGGCAAGGATTTGCAATATTGCTATACTGGGAAATATCATGAATCGACATCTTATTTTTATTTTATTATTATTCTTTTTTGTATCAGTCTTTTCCTTGTTGTTATGCACAACAACTGATGAAAACGTGCAGATATTAGAAAACTGGATCCAATTCAATCTTCCAAAGCGAAAGGAATTTGAATTGCATGCCTTACCAAATTTGAAGAGCATTTGCAGGAGAGACATAATATGCAATTCCCTAGAAAAAATAATAATAGCTCGTTGTGAAAAGCTGAATAGGGTGCCACTATCTCTTCTGGTAACAAACAATGAATCCCAATTATCTCCTCTCCCTTCAATTTAAGATATCTATGTCTTTCCAAAAGAATGGTGGGAGAGGGTTGATGAGTTGGTCCATCCTAATGCTAAGAACATCCTCTTACCACTGTGGATTTCCTGAGTATTGAAGAGGTAATAAGCTGGTTCCATTCTACTCATCTGATTTACAGAAGAGTGATAGATTATTTTATCCATTACTTTACACACTTTCATTTTTTTTCCATGACAGTATGCTAAGAACATACCGGTAGCAGATGAACAGCCAGTTCAAATGATTAGCAAGGGAGTTGAAGACTGAGAACAAAGTCCTTTTACAATAAAGCGGTTGATTGTTAGTCCTAGATGAAAAATGCCAGTGATGCTAATATGCTATAACTTCCCATACCACAATCATTAATCAACCACTCTATAAGAATAAGTGCCAATTCGATAAAAAGAATCTTTTGTTGGGATAATATTGCGTATTATCAATTAGAAAATATATATTAAAAAAATAAATAAAAATATTTTAATTAAATAAAAATATTTCATTTTTAATAACAAAAGTAATGAACACAAGTCAATACATTATGTGTCAAGTGGTGGAGTTAAAATGTTAATTGCTTAAATAATTTTTTAAACAAAGTCATTGCTCAAATTTCCTTCTGTTACTCTTCTCATCATGGAAAAAAATTTATATATGAAATTAAAACAAAATACAAAATGATAGTTAAAAGACCAACCTATCTTTATTTAGAACCTAATAAATCTCTTGGATGTTCGCTTTTTTAGCTAAGTATTCATAATCTTCATTTTCAGTTACTTTTTCCGCAAGTATTAGTTGCTCAATAACTTCTTTGTTTTTTCCCTTTTTTCTTGTGTTTTTAATCGCAATTTCACATAAAAAAATAAATAATCTTTTGTTGGAAATACACAATCTTTTTTCAGTATTTTCATTCGACTTTTGCATCAAACTTTAGGGTTTCTTTCAAATTCCAATTCTGTATTTGCATGCTTATGAATTTGATCTGAGAATATGAGTATCTATAAATATTCAAACTTGGCATTTGGGTTTAAGAGCGGACTCTCTTGACTCTCTTCTTTGTGCTTTCAGGAACCCTGGCCAATCTCCGACCGTCTGAAGACTTAATTTAATGGGTTGGAAGAAAAGTAGAAGAATAATTAGAAGAGTTGGAGAAATGGTGATTTTTGGGGGATAATTATTAATAAATAATATTGAGACAAATTGGAGCAAATAAAAGCAATTCTCTTTGGAATAAAGCAAGTGTGGATTGGAATTATGGGCTGCATTTGCTCGAAAGTGACTCGAGCAAATGATAGTAATGCCCCAGCCAAAGAAACAACAACTAAACATTCCAAAAGAGTGGAAGTTGTGATAGATGTTGATCAAAACAATGTTGTTGATGGAGATTATGATGATAAGAAAAAATTAGTTCCAAAGGTTTCAAGACTATTAAGTCTAGGAGGTCTTGAAAAAGGGTGGCCGGTTGTTGCCGGTTGGCCTTCTTGGTTGACTGCTGTTGCCGGAGAAGCAATCAACGGTTGGGTCCCCCGACGTGCAGATTCTTTTGAGAAGTTGGATAAGGTTAGTTTTGCTTATATATCTTTGATTTACATGCTTATTATTTTGGTCATTCCTTATGTGATCTTTGAACTGTTCAAAATACAAGACAATTTTGCTATTGTTTCATATGGTAATTAATCATACCATAATTATGTAATATATATATATATATAATTCAACAAGTTTAGAAGCAAATATTATTTATTTTGAAAAGTATAAGAGTAAAATCTCTTAATTTGAAATAATTTAGGGGCAAAAAATGATAAAAAAAACACAAAGGTGAAATTGCTCTATTTCGAATATTTTAAGGGTAAAAATCTATATTATCCTTTTACACAAACAAGCATAATGAATATATAGACATTTTGTTACTTTAAAAGATAAGGATCAAATTTACCTATAAGCTATGCGAAATGGTGTATAACTGCTTTAAAATTTTTTTTAAAAAAAATTCTCTAAACTATACGAAATGTTTCACATTTGCGTTTATTTATAATAGTAAGAGCAAATAAGGGCAAATGTTAATCATTTTGGTAACTATAGGGGCAAATGTGAATCGATATATGGGTATTTTTGAGCTAAAACATCTGTACTAGTTCGGTGACAAATTACAACATTTTTCTAATGTTTAAATATATCCCCTTTCATGGGAAGATTTGTTTAAATTTAAATGTTCATTAAAATTATATGTATAGGTTGGACAAGGGACATATAGCAACGTGTACAAAGCAAGAGATCTTGAAACAAACAAAATAGTTGCATTAAAGAAGGTAAGATTTGCAAACAAAGATCCAGAAAGTGTTCGATTCATGGCAAGAGAAATCATAATTTTGCGTAAACTTGATCACCCTAATGTGATGAAACTTGAGGGAATTATTACTTCCAAAATGTCTGGAAGTTTGTACCTTATATTTGAGTACATGGAGCATGATCTTGCTGGCCTTTTGGCATCACCTGGCGTCAAGTTCACTGAACCACAGGTTCTTCCTCTTTTTCACATTGATTTTGCTTCTTTTTTTTTGGATAATTAAATGTGACTTTTACTGAGGGATAAGAGCTAAATTTGCTATTAAAAATTAAAAATGGTATAAATTTATCCTTAAATTTTATTTTTTCCTTAAAAATACCCATAAATTATTGAAAATAGTACATATTTGTCTTTATTCAATATTTTAAGGGGCAAATATGGACAATTTTCAATGTTTTGGAAGGAAGATATAGGCTATTTTTTTACTTTTACTGTCGATAAAAATGTTTATATTTGCCCTCATCAAAATACAAAAATGTTCCATATAGCCTTTTTAATAATAATAATAATAATAATAATAATAATAATAATAATAATAAATTTCAAGGACAAACTTGTATCATTTTCAATACTTTAAGGGCAAATTTAATCCTAAATCTCTATCACTAATTATTCGAAATAGGGTAATTTTGCTTCTATGTTTTTTTTTTATCAATTTTTATCCTTAGATTATTCAACATAAGGTGATTTTATTTTCGTCTCATGTAACAACATTCACATTATACTAGGTGTCATATCTAAAATGCAAGTCGTTATTTTAGGGTAAAATATGTTCATTTTGATAAGTTAAAAGACAAAAATCGATTAAGAAAAGTAAATTGATAAAGTTGCTTTATGCTGAATATTTTACGGGCAAAGAAAAATTATCTCTATTTTTTCGGATTAAAATATTAAAATTGTATAAATTTACTTTTAGAGTTTAATTTTTTTTTAAAATAGTTTTAAGGTATAGAAAACGATTTATATTTGCCCCTTAAAATAATACATATTTAAAATATTTAATATTTTCGATATTTTAGAAGCAAATTTAACTCTTATTTTTTATTTGTGCACAAAACCCAATGATTGATTGAATGATTTTTATGCTATGCAGATTAAATGCTACATGCAACAGCTACTCCTTGGGCTTGAACATTGCCATAGCCATGGGGTTTTGCATAGGGACATTAAAGGTTCAAATCTTCTCATCAACCAGAATGGGAATCTTAAGATTGCTGATTTTGGGTTGGCAACATTTTTTAGTTCCTCTCAAAAGCAACCTCTAACTAGTCGTGTAGTGACCTTATGGTACAGACCCCCAGAGCTTTTGCTTGGTGCTTCCAGTTATGGAGTTTCTGTGGATCTTTGGAGCAGTGGTTGCATTCTTGCCGAATTGTTTGCTGGAAAGCCCATCATGCCTGGAAGAACTGAGGTAATGTAATGCTATTGCTATGCAGAAACATAAAATTCGGTAGTTGTAAAATCGAGTTTAGGCAAGTATTTTCCTGTATATTTATCCACATTAATTAATGCTTGCATTATTGAAACTAGGGATAATGACAATTTTTGCCCTAAATATTTAAAATGGAACGATTTTTTCTCCTGAACTTATTTTTTTAATCGATTTATGCTTTCAAATTACTCAAAATAAGGAGAAATTATGTCCATTTTGTTAAGTTCATCAAAGCCAAAATTTACCTATTTTAAAAAGTATAAGGGCAAAAATTGCTAAAAAAAAGTGCTTAAGAACAAATCGGTCTATTTCAAATATTTTAGGGAGAAAAAAAAATTGTTATAGCATCAAATGTTTAAGAAATTTGTTAATTGAATAATTTAAAAATAATATTACATAACCCATGAATCATAGGTAGAACAACTGCATAAAATCTTCAAGCTTTGTGGGTCACCATCGGAAGAGTATTGGAAGAGATCAAAGCTACCACATGCCACCATGTTTAAACCTCAACAACCTTATACACGTTGTGTTGCAGAAACATTCAAGGACTTTCCTCCTTCTGCTCTTGCCCTTTTGGATGTCCTTCTTGCTGTAGAACCTGAGGATCGTAAGACTGTTGTTTGGGCACTTGACAGTGAGGTAAATCCAATCACTTAGATTACAAATTTAGTGGCATAAATTTTTGGGAAGATACAAATATTCCCTACCAATCACTTAGATTTCAATTAGGCCTAAATCCAACAAATCCACTCCAACCTTTCATTATAATTTCTATATAAACCCTTCGTTAATTTTTTCATCCAAAACTAATGAACGTTGAGTTGGCAGCATTGACATGTGTACGTAGTGAGTCCCACAAAATTCTGCAAACCCAATATTTTGATTTTGAGCAAAAAACAAATCAACAAAAAGTTTGAATAGACACTAAAATGAAAGTTAATAGAGTTAACATGTGCATATACATAGTAGGTCCTCCAAAATATTGTCAACTCAACATTTTGTTAATTTTGGATAGAAAGATAATGAAGAGATTGAATTGACAATTATAAAATGTTAAGGGTCGATTGTTCGGTTATACATTGAAAATTTAATTAAAATTTAAGTGATAAGTTAGGGAAGATTTGTAATTATCGCTAAATTTTCTTCTTTTTTTTTTCTTTTTCTTTTCACTTTAACCTTATATAGCTCTGAAGTTTGTATTTTTTTTCCTGTCTTCTATAGTTCTTCACAAAAAGTCCTATTCCTTGTGATCCTTCAAGTTTGCCAAAGTACCCACCAACCAAGGAATTTGATGCAAAGTCTCGGGCCGATGATGCTAAAAGGTAACGACTTTTTTTTTTTAATCTATGATTACAATTTAGTTATTTTCACCTTGCACTTCCTTAATATATTATCTTGAAATTCTTGTTTAGCTATGATAAAAAGGCAACTAAAACTTGCTAATTTTCTCTCTTGTCAACTAATAATTGATTTCTTTTGTGTAATATCTCATGTAAAGCCATTTTAGAATCATAATGAACTCTAGTGCTTTGCTGATCATCTAATTCATTTGAATTCTTAAAAAGCCATGTAAAATTATGAAAATCACCAGAAGTTGATTTGGTGGTCAGTACCGAATAAAAAAAACAAGAGGTCTCGAATTCATTTCCTTCTAATGACTTCCTTTGAATTTAAGTATTATGCCTTGTAACCAAAAATTACGGCAACCACAAAGAGAACTTCCCTATATATTATGTATTGAATTTAAAGAATAACTTTCCAACCAAAAATTCGGCGATATAATTAATATTTCCTTCAGTTAATTTGCTTATTATATACAAGTATATGCTTCTTTATTATTTGGAAACCAGGCGTAAAGGAGGCAAGGGACGTGGACATGAATCAAGAACAAAAACTGCCAAAGGATCTAAAGCTATGCCAGCACTAGATACTAATATGGAATTATCAGCTGTAATACAGGTAAAGACTTCACTCATGTATAAGGTTTTGCATCCGATATCCGTATAAAAAACACTTAGAGATAATATATAAATTTTTCTCTAAACCATCACTTTTAACATTAATTAAGTGTTAGATTATCTGTTAAATTTATTAAAAATATTGGTTTACCTTCTATAGAAACCCGTGGCATACCATGAAAAGCGCGAAAAGCGCGTTAAAATCACATGGTTAATCTAGTATTTTTAACAAATTTAGATGGTATTTCATATGGTTTTTTTATAGTATATAGAGTATTACTTACAATTGTAATAAGTTTGAAGGACAACCTATGAAACCGTGATAGTTTAAAATAAAATTTATTTATTATCTTAAATATTTATTTAGACACCGTTCAATTTGTGAATGCTAAATATTTATTTAGTCATGTAAAAATTACTTTTCCTTGGTCCATGAAATAATTAATTCATGTATTATTAGGTTTAGACAAATGGATTCATACACTTATAATGTGTAAGAACTAACTTTTTTTGAATATATAATTTATTTATGTTATCTTTTACAGAAGCCACAAAAGCAATCTAACCCTAAAAGCATTAGTGGAAAGTCTAATCGCACAGAAGAAGGATTGTCCAGAAATGTCCACTTGCATTCGACAAGCTATGGTTCTTTGCATGGTATGAAAAATGAGGCTTCACAGGCTACAAAACAAAAAGAATTGAAAAATCAGAGATCTTCAAATCCATTATGGCCAGAAGATCGTTCTGATCGTCGATATTATAACAAGCTGGATGTATCCTCTCACCATATAATGAATAGGCGAAAATTGTCAGACAATCAAGGTTCAACATCTCATATTCCAAAGTCCTTAATGGTAAGTACATCCTTTGAAACTGTGTTGTTTATCTCATGTTATTCTTTTAATTCGGCATAATTTCCTTTTCGGTATTACTATAATGGGTTGGCTCATAAACAAGTCATAAAGCAATTGAATGGGATTGAGTGATGATCCATATGGGTCATTATTAAACGGATTGAATTATAAGCAGATCAATTTTATAATATTATTTTTTAAAAAATTAAAAATAAAATAAGTGATAAATACTGTTTCTGATTCTAAACTTTTTGAAATAGACTAATTTTGCTCTTAAACTTATTTTTTTATCATTTTTACCCTTGAATTATTTGAGATATAGCAATTTTATCCTTATTTCGTATAGCAACCAATTACATGATGATAGTGTCATCCGATTTAAGGATAAAATATATTCATTTTGATGAATTTATATACAAAAATTACTTACTAAAAAGTATAAGGATAAAATATCTCCATTTCAAATAATTCAAGTATAAAAAATCAAACAAAAAAATCAAAAGCCAAAATCGTTATATTTCGAGTTGTAGAAAGGCAAAAACAATGCTCTTATTCTGTAAAACATTAATATGCATGTATAACATATAAAAATAATTATTTTTATATTCGCATTATATAAGAAAGTTAATTATAAAAAAAGCAAACATGTCAACTAACTGGTTGGGTTGGATTATATCAATTTGTGGATCGAATGAGTGTGGTGATCAGATTTGGATCCCATCTTCATAGATGGGTCAAGTTAAAATTTGGCATCTCTACTTTCTTAGTGTACATTGATTTGTACTAATGAGTTGCATTTGCTATGGACATTTCCTTCTAAAGAAACAAAGGATGAACTACTCTGGACCATTGATGGCTGCAGCCGGAGACATAGATGAGATGCTGAAAGAACATGAAAGACATATACAAGAAGCTGTACGCAAAGCTCGCATGGATAAAACCAAGTCCAACAAAACCTTTGTTAAAAATGGCAAATTTGGATCTCCAATAGTATATGGACAAAAATGGTAGGTAAACATCGAGTTGGAATTTGATCTTTGGTTTTTTTTAGTGTCTAGATATACAAGAATATCCGTATCAAGATAAATAAGTTTTAGTTTAGTGATACTAATCTTTGTCGTCAGACCGACGGATCTCAAAGTTCGACCTTTAAAGCATTAGAGGGTATTTTATCAAATAGTTGTTTTCCATCAAAATCTAGACAAACCATGAAAGTGATATAGATAATCTTTAAGAATGTTTAGCTGGCTGAAAAGCCAAATGAATTTATCACCATAGTGTAGGGTAGTTACTTGATTCATTATTAGTGGTTAAGCCAGTATTTGTACAGCAGAAATGAAATTTAAGCTTTTTTTTTTTCTTTCTTTTTTATAATAGATTTTTTGTTCATTAGATTATGTGTTTCAACTGAGTGCTATCGTTCATATATAATACTCTTTATTTACTATCCAATCAGATGAGTAAAATAGCTAATAATTATTGATTATCTGATTGAACATTATATAGCATGCAACGTACTGCATACTGAATTGTCTTTCATTTCAACTATATATATCTTGAATGATTTCAATTTTGATTTGGGTAAAATGAAAAATAAAGGGTTAAGTGTAGCCAAATCAAAACTAGAGGTCTGATTTTGACACAATGAAAATCAGATGGGGTGACTTAATTCCAACATATCAAATTTTAGGAACTTTCAATAGAATAATAAAAATATTTTATTCATATATATATATATATATAAATTAACTTGTCTTTTCTACAAAATTTTGAGCGCACACATTGCATAGCAAACATGATTTATTACAAGGAAAAAACACAGTTCATGATTAAATATATGTAAACTCCTTAAAGCTCAGACAAACCCCCGAAGTTCTGTCTAAACAGTGCTGAAATTGAGTACTAATTAAAAGAGATTATGTCTAAAACATCGATTCGTCGTCGATATCAAATGGCATCCAAATCTCATTGACCCTGTGATCAAATTCAAAAGGGGAATTGAACTGAGCAATTGTGTAAACAGAAGTTGATGCAGCATCATCGGGGTGAGATTGGTTATGGCTTTTTTCAATAGCAGAAGCCCATTTAGTGTTAGCAAGCGTATCTTGTAAAGCAGCAGCCTCTTCTCCAACACTGTAATCACTCACAAAACCACTGAATTGTCTAATTGCTATGTATGTGGTTGGCCATTTCTGAAGATGAAGATCATCTGCTGGTGGTGGGTTTGGTTGATTCTGTTTTGGTACGTAGAAACTCACTGTGAATGAAGATTCACAAAATGGCCCATCACTTGGTAAAATTTGAGTAATCACTGGACCTGTCATCTCTATCTTTTCTCCATATTTGTTCTTCCCTTGAATGTAATCGAACAACCTTTTCATCGCAGTAATTATAGAAATTAAACAAAATTAACTAATATACAAGTACGTACAAAGAAAAGGAATAAATCAACACGAGAATTTAACGAGTTTCCGTCAAGAACTGCTACGTTCTTGGCAGCCGTCTTCCATTATGAATGTAACATACAAAGAAAATTATTTTTTCTTAACTAAAGGACTCATATTTGAACATTGAGCATGAATTATGTTTAAATACTTAAACCGAAACACTTTGCCTCATTAATAAATCTATTCGTGAATTTAAATTAATCAGATCAATAAATTTTAAATACCACATATATAGTTATACAAAACAAAAGTAATTTGTTCCGAAAATGTTATTTAGGAGCTCAACATAATGCATGGTTGAAATTACAAAAAGTTTAGAAACAAAATAGTGCGTTTTTGCTATTAGAATTTCATAAAAAGAAAAATATTCTTTATGATACAATTGCAAAATCTACCGTGTCTTTCAAGCAGGTCTTTCCAAATTGTCACTACCATTTTCAATTGCTATTATTTTCATAGATTTATCAATAAATTAATCTGTAAAAATTCAAACAACAGTAATTAATTAGTATTAATCTCATCCTAGATCAGTTGGAACCAAATATAAATATAAATTAAGTGGAGCAAAAAAACTAACTTTGACAAAAATAAATGAAAAAAAATAAAACTTACTGTAAGAAACCAGTTCTGGTAGCTTCAACGAAGGAGATGTCATGGATGGGAGAAGTTGAAATCCAGACCGTAGAATTATAGCGACGAATTTCATAGCCGTCGCCGGAATCTATAACATGATAAGAAGGGCACTCAATACGATTACAAGTCGGTCGGTATGTACTAAGATTGTTTGATTTATGATCCCAAAATCCTAAGTTTTCTGCTGAGAAAACAATCAATAAAAACCATAATTTTCTTAGCATAATGCTAAACCCACTCATGTTCTGTTCTTAATTTGTTGAAGAGAGACAAGTTTTTTATGGGTACAAAGTTAAAATTCAACATTTATATGCATATCTTAAAGATAGAATGAGTAAGGTCCACATATTTTTATTTCGTTTGTGTGGATATCTTTTATTTATGGACTTCCCAACTTTCTTCATCATTTACACATTACCCCAATATTCTTTTCTAAGTGTCAATTCGGTACACCTAGTGTTATATATTATCCGATTAAATAATTAATACATATTAACCGTATTAATTATCTCTTATTAGATAAAATACAGTGTGCTAAAGTATTGGATTAGCATTCTCTTTTATTCCAATTATAAGTGGTATATCGGTTGGATAAAGTGGATTTGGATATTTAGATTATAACAAATTGGGTTGAATCAAATTCGGCCATAAATTAAATGAGTTATTATTAAAAGGATTATAAATGAATTAAGTATAAATAAATTTATAGTATTTTTTTAATTTTTTAGTGAAAATTAAAAATATTTTTTATTTTCACATTATAAAAGATTAATTACTAAAATTTTCCCAAACTATGATTTTTTTTTTATTTTAACTTCAAATTAAAAAATAAAAATTGACATTAAATATCCCAACCTTTTTTAATTTTTCAAATCCAACGCTCTATTGCATTTTCTATCCAAAATCTAATAAAATGCGATTTACTGAGAAATTTATGATATATTTTTATTTTTTAATATATATATATAACACTTAGTCAAATAAGTGTTTTAATATTCATATTATATAAAAAAAATGAAATTACAAATAAAATAATGATGTATACAAGCGGGTTATAAACAAATCAAGTTTATATCTTGCTAAAAAAATATTATTTTTTCTCTATTTAAATTTGAATGTAGAAGAACAAAAATTTTCATTTTTTTTATTGGGGATTTAGAGATTAACATGAACAACAACATTTCGTTTTGTATTCAATCAAAATCGACGCATTATGTTTATTTTGTTTTATTTTTTTTACAGAGATGCATTATGGTTACAAATTCGAAAATTTATAACCAATATATGTTGTTTCGGGTGATAAAAAATTTGAATGTTTTTAAAAGAAAATTTAGATTTAATTTTTATTTTGTATATAAATATATATTATTGAAATATAATATTTTCAATTATTAGTCCGATGTATTTAATACATAATTAATCGATTTTCATTGGCTTAAAAAAAGTGGTCAAATACCTCGGATAGACCAAAAAAATGTGAATTTATAAATAGATCACTTTATTCATAATCACTGAATTTACGTTTAATTGTCCAAAAGTAACTGATTTATTTTTCATAACTTAAATATTACTATATTTATCACATTTTTACAGAAAAAACCGATTTTCAATAATAATTTTTATCGAAAATGTTAACGTGGCACGTTACGTCATATATTTGAATATATGTGGTATGATATGTCAGCAGCCACATCACCAGCAGAGGCCATGTGTATCTAAATATATGACGTGACATGCTGACATGTCATGTGATATGACCTTTTCCAATGATGTATCGTGTCATGTGTGTTCAGGCATATAATTTGATGTATTACGTCAATATTTTGATAAAAATTATCATCGAAAATCGATAAAAATAATTTTTTTATAAAAATATGCTGATAAGTCGGTGGGTATGTAACAGGATTGTTCGATTTATGATCCCAAAATCCTAAGTTTTCTGCTGACAAAACACTCAATAAAACCCATAATTTTCTTAGCATAATGCTAAACCCACTCATGTTCAGTTCTTTAATTAGTTGAAGAGACAAGTTTTTTATGGGTGCAAAGTTAAAATTCAACATTTATATGCATATCTTAAAGATAGAATGAGTAAGGTCCACATATTTTTATTTCGTTTGTGTGGATATCATTTATTTATGGACTTCCCATCTTTCTTCATCATTTACACATTACCCCAATATTCTTTTCCAAGCGTCAATTCGGTGCACCAAGTCTTGTATATTATCCGATTAAATGATTAATATATATTAACCGTATTAATTATCTTATTAGATAGAATACAGTGTGCTAAAGTATTGGATTAGCATTCTCTTTTATTCCAATTATAAGTGGTATATCGGTTGGATAAAGTGGATTTGGATCTTTAGTTATAACAAATTGGGCTGAATCAAATTCGATCATAAATTAAATCAGTTATTATTAAACGGGTTAGAAATGAATTTGAAAAGAATGTAAAACCAGTGTTTAGAAGGAGAGAAAACCCTTCTCCCTTTTCCTCGTGTCTTGCTTTATTAAGAGAACAAAGAATACATATATACATTACATGCTAAAACTAATAATAGAAAGAAATCACATTATCTTCCTAAAACAGGGGCAAACAGAGGTCCCTCTAAATTAGCTAGCTGATATGCTAAACTTCCTCTAATGGCTATATACCATAAATATATATGGTAAATAACAGCTGGGAAGATCTGGGAATATCGCAATACCCCCCCTCAAGTTGGAGCATGGAGATTACGAATGCCCAACTTGCACAGAAGATAGTTAAACTGTGGTTTGCCTAAGGCCTTGGTAAAGATATCAGCAAGTTGTTCAGAGCTGCGAACATAAGCTGTAGTAATATTAGCACACTGTATCTCATCGCGCATAAAATGACAATCAATCTCTATGTGTTTAGTGCGTTCATGAAACACAGGATTCGCCGCAATGTGCATGGCTGCTTGACTATCACAGTACAACGTCATAGGAGCAGAATGATGAACACCCAAGGACAAAAGCAAACCTTTTAACCACTTTAACTCACAAACAGTTGTAGCCATGGACCTATATTCAGCTTCAGCGGAAGACCTAGCCACCGTATGTTGCTTCTTAGTTTTCCAAGAAACAGGTGAGTCACCTAACATAATAAAATACCCAGTGATAGAGCGTCGAGTTAGAGGACAACTGCCCCAATCCGAATCACAAAATGCAGACAAATGTAAATCACAAGCAGCTGGTAGAAAAATGCCCTGTCCAGGTGCATTCTTCAAATAACGGACCACACGCAAAGCAGCCTCCCAATGGTCGACCTTTGGACACTGCATGAACTGAGCAAGAACATGAACAGCATATGCCAACTCAGGTCGAGTCAGTGTCAAATATATCAACCGTCCCACCAAACGCCGATACTGTTCTGGTTCATTCAAAGCAGCACTGTCAGTTATTGCCAACCGATGATGCTGCTCTATTGGAATGGTGGATGGTTTGGCACCCAACAATCCAGCTTCACTAATAATATCTAAGGCATATTTTCTTTGACAAAGAAAAAAACCATCTTTATTTCGGGCCACCTCCACTCCAAGAAAATACTTCAACATGCCTAAGTCTTTCATATGAAAACACTGACATAGATAGTTCTTGAACTGTTGAATTTCAATATCGTTATTTCCGGCAATAACTAGATCATCCACATACACCAAAATACTCAAATGATTTGTGTCACGGGTAAGAGTAAACAATGAGTAATCAGACTGCGACTGAGAAAATCCATAGCGTTGTAAAGCACACGCCAATTTAGCAAACCAACAGCGAGGAGCTTGGCGCAATCCATAAAGTGATTTGCGCAACTTGCACACTTTGCCTGATTGTGAACACCGAAAACCTGGAGGCAGCTTCATATACACATCTTCATTTAAGTCACCATGTAAAAATGCATTATGAACATCCATTTGATGAAGTGCCCATCCCTTTGCTGCTGCCACTGTTAAGAGTGTACGAACAGTCACCATCTTGGCAACAGGAGCAAAAGTCTCATTGTAATCAATCCCTTCAATTTGATGATTGCCAAGGATCACCAGGCGCGCTTTGTATCATTGGATAGATCCATCGGAATTATGCTTGATTTTGTAGACCCACTTGCTTCCTAGTGCTTTCTTTCCTGGCGGCAAATCTGTCACTGTCCACGTTTCATTACTTTCAAGAGCATCAATCTCTTGCTTCATGGCATCTCTCCAGCGTGCATCTGCCATTGCTTGAGCAAAAGAAGATGGCTCTATATGGGCTGTCAAGGATGCTAGAAAAACACGATGCGAAGCAGAAAAATTGTCACAAGTAACATAGCGTGCGATAGGATAAACCGTACCTGAGGACTGGATTGGATTGGATGTACATGCAGAGTTTGCTTTATTTGAACGAAAAAATGGAAGCAATTCTATTATTTTTGTAGAAGGATGACCCATTCTTCTATGCCATAGTTCGAAAACATCCACAAGGCTAGCCTGACATGCTTGAGCTGATGGCAGAGTCTCAAGATAATAAAGCCCCTTGCATGTTTTACCCACTCCAATCACCATCCTCGTAGTGCGGTCCTGTATAACACAATCTTTATCAGTAAGCATCACTGAATAGTTTGAGTTACCATTTAATTGGGACACTGAAATTAAATTACAATGGAAATCGGGAACAAAAAGAACATTAGT
Source organism: Excoecaria agallocha (assembly GCA_037975025.1). Taxonomy (NCBI): domain Eukaryota; kingdom Viridiplantae; phylum Streptophyta; class Magnoliopsida; order Malpighiales; family Euphorbiaceae; genus Excoecaria; species Excoecaria agallocha. Next base: position 878,047 of record JBBPFJ010000036.1, on the reverse strand, counting down.
TAATTTCATATGTTTTCCCAAGTGTACCGTCCCTTCCTGTAAAGCCATTACATGCTTCCCATTAGGCAATCCAATTGGACAACCCACAATCGTTTTCAAATTGGTTAAGCATTCCAAATTTCCAGTCATATGTTGGGAAGCTCCAGAATCAATTATCCATATCATATTGTTCTTACCAGTCATCTTCTCGTTGATACCTGGTTTGCAAGAGTTCAACAAGTTGACAAAAGTTGTCCATTGCTCAGGTGTTAAGGAATCAGTTTCTGCATTAGTTCTTTCTGTCGAAGTGGATGATTGGCCTGTCACTAGTGCTGTGTTGGACCTCTGTGCATTGCCATGACCAGTATTTTGTCCCCCTCGTCCACGATTCGAACCACGTCCAGCCATTCTAGGACGTTCGCCCCACCAGTCAGGATATCCAATGAGCTGGAAACAACCATCAGTGCCATGACCTTCACGTTTGCAATGTGAGCAAACCTTGGATTTGTTCTTGGCTTCATTATTGAATTTACGACCTCCAGAATTAGCTTGAACAGCAAAGCTCATGGGTTCTCCACGTTCCTCATTTCCTCGTGAAATAACCCTTAATCGTTCCTCTTGACATACCAATGAATATGCCTTGTTTAAACTGGGCAGTGGTTCAGTGCTCAAAATGTTAAAGCGAACTGTACCATATGCTGTATCTTCCAAGCCCATCAGAAATTGATGAAGTCTTTCTTCTTCCCGTTTTTTTTCAAGTTTAGCAGCAACATTACACTTGCATCCACCACATGTACACAATGGAGCCTTGTCATAATGTATGAGTTCTTCCCATAACTGTTTTAGCTTTCCATAATAACTCACTATCGAAAGTCCCCGCTGTTTGCAGTTAGCAAGTTCTGATTTGATCTGCTGAACACGTGGGCCATTGGCAATAGAAAATCGTTCCTGTATGTCTTCCCACAAATCCTGTGCATTCTCCATATGTGTTATAGTAGATCTTAGTGTTGGCTCAATAGTGTTGAGTATCCATGATACCAACATTGAGTTCACAGTCCACCAATCTTCTAGTTCTGATGAATCCTCATCAGGTTGTTCTACTGTACCATCTATGAATCCGAATTTCTTCTTGGCTCTCAATGAAGTTCTCATAGCACGAGCCCATTCATCATAGTTGTCACCTTTTAGTTGCACCTGAGTAATCACATTACCAGGATTATCATTAGAAGTCAAGACATATGGGGAGACAGATTTCTTTCCATCCCCGCTTGTGCCAGCCATTCTCTGTTTTGATGGCTCTGATACCATGAAAAGAATGTAAAACCAGTGTTTAGAAGGAGAGAAAACCCTTCTCCCTTTTCCTCGTGTCTTGCTTTATTAAGAGAACAAAGAATACATATATACATTACATGCTAAAACTAATAATAGAAAGAAATCACATTATCTTCCTAAAACAGGGGCAAACAGAGGTCCCTCTAAATTAGCTAGTTGATATGCTAAACTTCCTCTAATGGCTATATACCATAAATATATATGGTAAATAACAGCTAGGAAGATCTGGGAATATCGCAATAGAATTAAGTATAAATAAATTTATAGTATTTTTTAATTTTTTTATTAAAAATTAAAAACTAGTTTTTATTTTCACATTATAAAGGATTAATTACTAAAATTTCCCCAACCTATGATTTTGTTTTTATTTTAACTTCAAATTAAAAAACAAAAATTGACATTAAATATCCCAACCTTTTTTAATTTTTCAAATCCAACGCTCTATTATTGCATTTTCTACCCAAATTTTAATATAATGCGATTTATTGAGGAATTTATGACATTTTTGTTTTTTAAAATTTTTCAAGTTTATATCTTGCTAAAAAAATCTTATTTTTTCTCTATTTAAATTTGAATTTAGAAGAACAAAAATTTTCATTTTTTTTGGGGATTTATAGATTAACATGAACAACAACAAGATTTCGTTTTGTATTCAATCAAAATCGATGCATTATGTTTATTTATTATTTATTTTTTAGAGAGATGCATTATGGTTACAAATTTGTAAATTTATAACCAATAAATGTTGTTTCGGGTGATAAAAAAATTGAATGTTTTTAAAAGAAAATTTAGATTTAATTTTTATTATATTATTGAAATATAATATTTTCAAAGTATTTAATTCAGAATTAATCAATTTTCATGGGCTTAAAAAAAGTGGTCAAATACCTCGGATAGACCAAAAAATGTGAATTCATAAATGGATCAATTTCATCCATAATCACTGGATTTATACCTAATTATTAAAAGTAACTAATTTATTTTTTGCGATTTAAATATCACTTAACTTATTACTTTTTTTTTGCAGAAAAAGTCATATTGATCGATTTTCGACGACAATCCATGTCGAAATATTGACGTAGCATGTCACGTCATATGTCTGGACACACGTGGCACGACATTTTAGCAGCGACGTCACTGGCAGAGGCTACGTGTATCAAGATATATGACGTGATATGTTGAAATGTCGTGTGATATAACATATTTTGGTGACGTGGCTGCTGATATGTAATGCCACGTATATCAAGATATATGACGTGACATGCTACATCAATATTTCGACAATGATTATCGTTGAAAATCGGTCAAGATAACTTTTCTGTAAAAATATGATAAGTTCAGTGATATTTAAGTTAAGAAAAATAAATTAATTAATTTTAGATGATTAGGTGTAAGTCCATTAATTATGGATGAAATTGACTCGTTTATAAATGATTGAAGTTTTAAGACAAATTGGCTGAATAAGCATATATGCACGTTTTATTTCAATGCTTAGTTAGCAAGGCAAAAAGGTTGCATGTGCTTTTTATTTTGACCACCAACCTCATGCACTTAGTTTATTATTATTATTATTATTATTATTATTATTATTATTTAATTAAGTTGGTAGAGTATGTAACGAATGTATATGCACCTCTAAATTGATAATTTAATATTATTTTATTTTTCATTCATTAGATTCATCATCAATGTGCACCCAATACATGCCCATAATAAATTACTAAAAATACAATTTGATTCTTTTATATATTTTTTTAAGCCCAAAACACAATTGTAACCTTTTGAGCTTTTAGAATTTTTGCTATTAAGTAGTATATTATGCCCTCTTTTAGTAATATAGAATCCTTATATTTTTATATTTTTACACATTAAATTCTTAATAGACGAAAAATATAAAAATAAATTATGCTTCTTGTTTAGGTTCTCTTTAGTATCTACTTTAAAATTTTAATTTAATATGCCACAGTTAATACTTTTATCATACCCATTGAAAATATCATTTAAGTTAACAACCGATAAAAAATACGCAATAACACATTAAATTGAGGTTCTGAAATATATACTAAAAGCATACGTGCAATTTTAATTTTATATTTTCCGTTTATTGAAAATTTAATCTGAAAAAAAAAATAAAAAGTTGGAAAATTCATATAAAAATTTAATTGCAAAAACTGTATAAATCAATAGTACCTTATTGCAGGACAACTAATTATCTGCAAAGCAGTTACAGGTGTTTTAAGCACTAAATTAAAGAGGGCAATATAATATTTATTCCAATCAGATTCATATTAAATTTTACTTAAAAGAGTATGCTTTATCGAACATAAATTGGTGTGGGGCTTCACATGCATGCCCCAAAGTGATATTTAAAGACAATTTTCAAAAAATTAAAGTGATTAAATAAAATATAAAACAAATTAATATAAAAATATCAATTAAAATAATATATAATTGAAAAAGCAGTAAAATATTGGTTAAGATATCATTAATCTGGGCCATAAAAAAATTAATGTATCTCTCATATAGGCAGAAATTTTCCATAAAAAAAAAATATTATACGTAAACCATATTTCACCATCGACCATCGCTATCCATTGCCTTTCTTATATTAAATTTATTAAAATAATCAGACTCCAAGTAAATAAATAAAAAAATTTTAATAGTAGGAAATTTTAACATTTTCAGAAAAATTAAAGTAAAATATCAATTTACAACGCACATGTAGTTCGATTAACTTATAGCATGTCTTTTGTTAAAATTATCAAAATAAATAAACTGCAATCAAGCAAGTAGAAGTTGTCAAATAATAGGAAATTTTGACGTTTTTTAGGAGAATTAAACCAAAATATCAATATATGGTGCATATGTAGTAATTTCAATCAAATTTCTGTCTGACTTATATTAAATTTATCAAAATAGCTAGATTTCATATAAGCAAACAGAAATAGTCTAATAGTATGAAATTTTAACATTTTTTTGTAAGAGTTAAAATAAAATATCAATTTACGGTAAATATATTGTAAATTTAGGTAACTTCAAAAAACTTATGATGTGTATTTTCTTTTGCTTACATGTAATCTACTAGTTTCAGTAATAAATTTAAACCAATTACGTAGTAGCAAAGCCAATGTATACTATTTTCAATATTTCAAAGATAAATTTGATTTAAAATATACTCTTTTTGTTCTCTTATATATATATTTTTTAATAAAATTTAAATTCTATTTATTTATCAGTTTTAGACTTCTAATATAATTTAATTTTCTTTTTCAATTCAATTTTCTTTTTCAAAAATATTAGAACCAATTAATTTTGATAATTTAATTTTAATCATACAATTTAATACTAAATTTAAATTTAATTATTATTTCTTAATTTAGATGAAAATAATAAAAACGTCATATAAAAAAATAAAGGAAGTACTTAATAAAAAAATGTGTATATTTTTTAATATTTTAACTACAAATTTAACCCCTTTTTCCTATAGGAAATTTGAGGACAAGAGATCTTATATGGAAAAAGGTCAGAAATTTGAAGGATTGGTATGTGCTTTGCCAAAACTATAAAATAAACCCAAAAGCTTAGTGGCATTTTAACTTTTAACTCCATACCTAATGTTGAATTTTCCAAAACAAACAAAGAAAAAGAGATTTAAAATAATTAATTAATTAAAAAAACCGCGCTTTTCAAAAAGGAAGTGTTTTTCTCCACCTTCCTTCTTGTTTCTCTCTCTCTCTCTACCACTCATACCAGAGCCAACAAGAGACTGAGTTTCAAAAAGGAACACTCTTTCTTCACCATCTCACATATCCACAGCCATTAAGCAATCAATAAAGCAAAACCCTCAAAACCCATCTCCAAAAGCAAAAGCGATAAAGATTTCAATCAAACCATAAAGCACTCTCCTCCAAAAAGCAAACGCACATTGCTGTTTCTTCGTACTCTTTCTCGTTAAGCAATTAAAAATGAGCAAGAAGATCCCAATTATATACTCCCCTTCCTTAATTCTCTCTCTGTTCCTCACTTCCCATCAACCCTTTTTGATTTTTCTACTCGTAAGCCAATGTCTTCCTCAGAAATTGTTCTCGCTGACCCTATTATTGAACCAAACGAAACGGTGGACCAAGCTAAATATGCTATTGCGTCGTCGTCTGCTCATCACTATGACGATTCTGATGATGTTAATGCTCCTCAGCGGTTTGATAGTGAGAGATTGCCTCCCACTTTGTCTAGAGAAATTCAGAAGTTTCTTCGTGTCGCTAACTTGATCCAAGACCAGGAGCCCCGTGTTGCTCATATCTGTAAGCCATTTTAGTGTTTTTTTTTTGGGTATAAAGTTGCCTCGTTTTCTTTTTCAGTATGTGTCTTGAGGCTATGGCTTGACATTTATTACATTGTTTTGTTTATTTGGATGATTTTGTGGAGTGAAATTGAATTACCATTGGCTCGGGAATTTGGGTTTTGGTGTATTTAATCATTAATTTTTCCTAAGTCTACTTTAGTTGTTCTTATGATTTCATATGGCTGTTCATCGTACTTGCCCTATCACCTTGTTGGTTGTTTTCTAGGTGTGATCTTTTGACTGGTTGCGCCACAATTTTCACAATATGACTCCCTCCCATTTTTGAATTATTTGTTCAATCTAGGTTAATATGAAGATGGTTGATTAAAAAAGAGTACCGTTACTTGAATTTAGTGCGTTTGTCCATTTATTAAGCAAGAATCTCGTATCTTGTTTACTTTCGTTGCAGAGCACAGAAGAGTTAGAATTTTGACATAATTGCATTGTTAGTGGTACAAATTCCATACTTTCAAGAAAGTTGACATGAAAGGTAATACTATTTGCGCAAATGACATTGGTTCTCTTTGCAGGCCGTTTCCAAGCTTTGGAAATAGCTCATAACATGGATCACAATTCGAGTGGACGTGGTGTTAGGCAGTTTAAAACTGCTCTTCTTCGACGACTGGAACAGGTAAGAACTCAATGGAAGCTCATTATACCCTTCTTACACTGCTTCTCGCTTATACTTGAAAAGATTATTATATTTATAAAAATGCTGCAAACCCAAGTTGCTGTATGAGAAAGTCTTTTGTATTATGCTTTGCCCTCTGTAGTTTCCTGTTCTGTATTGTTTAGTGTTTGAATGACTGCGCCTCACATGGCCTTATTTTCCTCTTTGGTTGTTGCCTTTTTCCAGGACTTCTTTACGTCTTGCTCTATTCTGTCAGATATGAACATTATTAAATTTTTCCATTTGGAAATACAAAATGTCAATTATTTTTTCACCTGAACCTATTGTAAATTTCTAATTGAGCTTCATATGCATGAAGCTTAAACTTATACTTTGTTGATTCTTTGGCTTCGAGTTTGTTGACTTCTCTTTTATATAGCTTAGGATTATGTTTTGAACTTAAATTGTTATTAGCTGGAGAATTCCAAAGCAATTATAGCTTGCTCAGCTAATTCAGTATTCGTAATTTTGTATGTCGGTGTACTAAATTTATTTCCTCCTCGAGCAATGGGATGCCAACCACATTTCCATTAATACATTTATGCATAAGTGTAATTTTGCACATGTATATGTATTTATGTACATATGTGTGTTTGTGTGTAGGTAATATGCATCTATTCCCACCACTTACTCAACCATGAAAGAAATTCTCTTAGACACTCATGGTTTCACTGAGCTCTTTTTATAGCATATTCACATCTTTCTTTTTCATTTTATTTTTATCTTTGGAACTGTATGTTGAATGCACAATCATGAAACTTGAACTTCGGATCTTTGTTTCTTAAAGTTTCTTCTCTTCTCTGGCTTTAACTTTGTAGGATAAAGCAACAACCTTAAGGAGGCGAAAAGAGAAGAGTGATGTCCGTGAAGTTAGACGGGTATATCAGGCATACAAGAACTATATTATTAGAAGTAGTGGAGATGACAGGTAAGTGAGCTCTCTGTCATGGATATCGCTAATCCTTTAATTTGTTTGTGTTTCTATTAGATGCAATCCGCTGCTCTGTTTCTGAACTAATTATTTCATGAATTTGTCACAGGGAGATGTTTATAAATGCTCGAACAATTGCTTCTGTTTTGTATGAAGTATTAAGGACACTTATGGATGCAACTGGTCCTCAGGTCCTATTTGCTTCCCAATTTGTTGGTTTTAAATCCCTTCCATGCGATGATAAGAAATTAATGAATAATAGTAGATCCCATGCTTTATTTATTTGTTTTCTTTGCTAAATCTTGTTTCTTTTTTGGCAGGCTCTTGCTGAAAGGGATGGGGGTCGTGCAAAATCTGACCTCTATGTACCGTATAACATTCTTCCTCTAGATCATGGAGGTATCAAGCAAGCAGTTATGCAACTCCCTGAGGTCTGATGACTTACAAATAATCCAAACTATTTTTTTTTTTTAAATATTTTCTTAAGACCGGTCAATCTCATGTTACTTCTGTTGATTCGCTACACTCGCATGTTTCTGTAGCTTGAGTATTAAGTAGTCTTTTGGCTTTTTTTCCTTTAAAAAAAAATCTCTTTTGATTTTATTTGGTCTGTTTGTGAAATTGTGAACCTACTGTTATTAATTTATCCACCTGCAGCATGTGCACCTGAGGTCTGATGAATTGGTCTAAGCTTCTTGACAAACTGATGAAAATGATACAGATTAAAGTTGCAGTTGCAGCTATTCGAAATGTTCGTGGTTTACCATCGCATCAGGATTTTCATAAACGTGGGCCTTTTATTGATTTGTTTGAATTTCTTCAATGTTGCTTTGGCTTTCAGGTAACCGTGAATAATCCTATTTGCCTTTTTCTTTCTTCTATAAATTTTAGCATGGTTTCCCTATCACATTGTGTGTGAAGTTGCAGCTGGAAGCAGATAAATATGGTATTAAAGAACTGACACTTATTCATCTTTTGTCCCGCATCAGGAAGGAAATGTTGCCAATCAGAGGGAACATCTAATTTTACTGCTAGCTAACTCCCATATTAGGCAATCTCATAAGCAGACATCAATCACGAAGGTTTTCAGCTATCTGATTCCTGTGTCCTCTTGAGTAAACTTCATCTTTTCGTTTGAAATTAATGCTTTCATGTCAACATCAGTTAGGGGATGGAGCTGTGGATGAGGTGATGAAAAAACTCTTCAAAAATTATACTAATTGGTGCAAGTTTTTGAGGAGAACAAATAACATTCGGTAAGGTTACTGATGCATTTCTCCTTGCTTTATACAAAAAAAATTAAACTAATAAGCTTTCCTCATTTTAAATGCAGTTAATTTCTTACTTATGATTGAATTTTATTTTTATTATTGCTTAGGAAGATGGGTGGCAGTGGAGTTGTTGTTAGATCGCAAATTTTTAGAACCAGAGCTGTGTAGATAATTAATTATAACTTGAAAAATTGTCTTTATAGTTAGTGGTCTACAATTTCCTTCAATATTTTTAGAAGTTATACTCTCAGCACCTACAATCTAATTTTATTTATTTATGTATTTTTTAAATGTTACTTTCTCATTGGATCTTCCCAAGTTTTTATTATTAATTGATAGGATGAGACAAAATGAAATATTAGATTTTCAATAGTATATTAATTTACAAAATATATTTTACCTTTCCTTTTCTTTCTTCTTCTTTTTCTTTTTTTTCTTTTTTTTTTTTATAATAATATATCATGCGTTAAAGTTGGTATTCACAAATTGAATATTGCTGTGTGATGCATTATGTTTTGGCTTCCTGCATTTGATTTATTACTTCTATTTACAGGTTACCTCATGTGAAACAGGAAGCTCAACAATATAAAATACTGTACATAGGGCTTTACCTTCTTATATGGGGGGAAGCTGCAAACTTGCGGTTTATGCCAGAGTGTCTCTGTTATATTTTTCACCACGTAAGTTGGAAACCTGTTTCTGTTGATTCATTTTTTTAACGACTGTCCCTTAGTCAGTTCTGATTACATATTGGAGCACTACATGTTTATTCCAGGTTATTTACATGATTGGTTTCATTCTTGAACGTAGTAAAATAAATATTGCTTCCTCCATCCCTTAAAAATAGGCTTTCTTTCCTTTTCCGTGTCCATTTGTCCCAAAATATAGCCTACTTTCCATTTTGAGAGTAAAACTGATTACATAATTTTCTAATATGTTTGCATACATGTGTGCATGTATTGATTCTGTAACAAAAATAAGGCATTGTTGCTCGCTACATTTTCGCACATCAGATGTGCTCTTATTTTACTTTCAGATGGCATATGAGTTGCATGGTGCATTAACTCATGCTGTTAGTTTTACAACTGGCGAGAAGGTAATGCCAGCCTATGGAGGAGGATTTGAGTCTTTCCTTGTCAATGTAGTTACCCCAATATACAGGGTTATATCTAAGGTACTTTTAGTAATTTCATAGTAGCTTTTGGGATCCTTCTTTTGGCATCTAATTTTCTAATTAAAAACTGAAGGAAGCTGAGAAAAACAAAAGTGGGACAGCTGACCATTCTACGTGGAGAAACTATGATGATCTGAATGAGTATTTCTGGTTAGATTGAACTTTGATTCATTGCAGTTGACTTCAAGAAGATAGGACTTTGAGGATATGTTATAATTGCTGCATTTTTGCAGGTCTCCTGACTGTTTCCAAATAGGTTGGCCGATGCATTTGGATCATGATTTTTTCTTTGTAAAGAAGAAGGAAGAAGGTGAAGAATTGGGACCAAAAAAAGATGAAGAAATGGGACCAAACATGGATGAAGAAATGGGACTAAACAAAGATGAAGAGCTCAGGGTACATTCAAAATTTTCATAGTAGCATTGTTTTTTCTTTTTCTTTTCATTAGTCATTTAGCAATTCACTTGAAAGGCAAATAAACAGTAAATCAAAATTTAAGTTCTTAATTCTTCACCCATGCAATTTGGAGCATAACTTTCTCGTATTCATCACTGTTGAAGAATCAATGGACCATGCATTACCGAGGTCATGGACCAATTATTGTTAATGGCTAATAGATGTTTATATGTTTACTTTTCAGCAATAAATACATCTCATCAGCATTGTGCTATTTTACTTCTTGATTTATAAACTTCAGTCTCCAAAAATAGGTGCTGATCATGTTCCTTTCATGTCAAAGTTTGTATTCTTGGTTGCCTAAATCTAATCTAAATCATCCTAGTTAGAAAAGTAGGAGAAGACACATACGTTTATTAGACAGCCATTATTTTTAGTTCTCAATATAATCTTTGTGCATTAAAAAATGTTTATCCCTGGCTTTTATTGCTGCTTGGCTCATGAACTTATAAAACTTCTAAATTTGTATCGGCATGAGGTGACCTTGTAGTCCTAACTCCAATGAGGGCCTTATTTCCTCTCTCTCTGTGTGTGTGTGTGTGTGTCTCTCTCTCTCTCTCTTTATTATTTTAAAAATTGACGTTCTTTCTTTCAATGCCAAATGACAACTAGAGAGACAGGCCGAAATTTTTTTCATTTTGAAAAACAAGGAGGATAGAACCTACCATTGATTAACTTGTGCATGTTGAAAAATTTCTTTTGTCAATCCCTCATAATTGTGTTCCATTCATGACAGGCTTCCATGGGAAACCATGAACCAAGATGGCTTGGGAAGACCAATTTTGTAGAGATTCGTTCATTCTGGCAGATTTTTAGGAGTTTTGATAGGATGTGGAGCTTTTTAATATTATCCCTTCAGGTTCTTACAACCATACTTTCGTTTTGATTAATACTTCCATTTAGTGATGATTATTCAGAATGCTTATTGCATCTTTTCAGGCAATGATAATTATGGCTTGCCATGATTTGGGATCTCCACTTGAAATCGTTGATGCAGTTGTGTTTGAAGATATCATGAGTATCTTTATTACATCAGCAATTCTTAAATTTATATGTGGTATGGTATTATGTGATGTTACTAACAAAACCTTAACAGTTTTAAGTATTTCGTTTTTTACAAGAGGAAACATAATGTAATATTATGTGAAAAATTAACTACGTTGCAATTTCAACTATTTTTGAAAGATTAATTTGATAGAAAATCAAGAATTTGAAACTGCCCCAGCCCAGCTGTTGCTACTTTTAACAGATAATTGGTCACTGGTTGAGCCAATTCATACTAAATATTTGCTGGTCCAACAAGTTGACCTGGTTCAGGTTGACTGGGTCAACAATCTTCTTACTTCAATGCTAAATAATTTTTGTCAATTTCAAATCATTGTTTGTGGTTTGTAAATTTCATTTTTTTTTATCAATTATGAGCTCTAGTTTGTGCTTGAAACTTTTATAGTTAAACCGCCACTGTTAACTGATATAAACTTCCAAAAACAATGGTTTTTTGTTTTGTCAATTTATTATTGCTAGTATTTTGTATTTGTTGTATTTGCCACCGATGCAAATTATTAAGAACTTTTGATATGCAAAACTCCCAATCGAACTGTTGAAGTTTATGTTATATGCATTTTGATTCTCGTCTTTATTTATATTAGTCAATAAATTTCCATCTCATTGACATTGTCATTTTGGTGCTATATTTTGAATAGCAAAGGTAATATCTGGTATAGATACAGATTGTTATGTTTCTTGGGAGTCTAAATTAAGATTATAGTTCTTGCAAAATTAATTTCTGTTTTCTTTCAACATTTGCATACATTGCTCTCGAAAATATACAGGGTTTGTGTCAAAAATAATTTTTTCCTGTTAAACATCAAAAAAGTATTTTAGATACTAAACCTTGAAGACCTTAAATTAAGCTTTTGTTTTGTGCTCATCATGCTTTATATGCATTTTTTCTTAGTTTTCTTGTTTGTTGATTGTCCATCACTTATAATGTTGGTCATCTCTCTTTATTTATGTTCTGCAGTGTTTATAATGTTTTTACATGTACAATATATACTATAATAAGTTGGATAAATTATTTGGTTACAGCAATTCTTGACATTGCCTTTACATGGAAAGCAAGACTTACAATGGACATATCTAGGAAAAGGAAACAAGTGTTGAAGCTGGCTGTTGCGACCATTTGGACGATTGTTCTCCCTGTATGTTATGCTAAGTCTAGAAGGAAATACAATTGTTATTCCACGCAATATGGAAGTTGGCTGGGTCAAGTGTGTTTCTCATCCTACATGGTTGCAGTGGCAATTTACTTGATACCTAATGCTATTGAGATGGTCCTGTTTTTTGTTCCTCTTGTCAGTAAATATATTGAGATCTCAAATAATTGCATATGCAGAATTTTGTCTTGTTGGACACAGGTAAAATTCCTTAGATATTGCAATCTATGATTCTTTAACACTGATATATACTAAATTTGTTTTTTTAGGCTAAAATGATGTTGGATTAAATGCCTTTTTTTCCTCTCTCTCTCTCTCTCTCTCTCTCACTTTTCTTAGTGCAAGGGATATACCTATGGCATTAAACAAGATTGTTCTTGATTCTCCGTTTGAACTATAATTTGGAATAATGAATTTCAAGATGTTGAAGATAACTTTCTTTTTCTATTCTAGTTGACTTGAATTGTGGTGCAATTATCTAGTTGTAGTAAAATTAAAAGTTACTGTATTTTGTTGCTATTTAAGTTCGTTCAAGATTGTACAACAAAAATTAAGCTTTATTCTCACACTAGGTTGGTTGGCTATATGGATTCTTTGTCTCTGGATTTCATGCTATAAGCACATTTTTTTATTGTTTTGTGTGAAGCAATGGAACATGAATAATCAGGCAAGGATTTGCGATATTGCTATACTAGAACGTATCATGAATTGCCATCTTATTTTTATTTTATCATTATTCTTTTTTGTATCAGTCTTTTCCTTATTGTCATCCATAACAACTGAAAACGTGCAGATATTATAAAACTGGGTTTGTTTGCTTGGATGATGTTAGTTTTGTTGCATTCATACAAAGATGAGGGGCCTTGTGTGTTGGGAATGCCCCATTTTTCAGTTGCTCTGAAATGCTTTTTCTTTTGCTCTTTTTCCTTATCGTTTCTTAGTGCTCACTTTCATATTAGATCGTTTTGCTTGTTGTGTTTGTACATTGAGGTTCGTTATTCATCTTATGTGTTTATTACAGAGTTTTAAGTAGAAATTCCTTTCATCTTGCAGCCAAGGTTATATATTGGACGTGGGATGCAAGAAACCCAAATTGCAGTTTTCAAGTACATCATACTCTCTCTTGTGAACCATGTTGTTAGTATATTTTCTTTATCATGTCATCCCTAATATGAAACTGTCTTATCTTCAGATATTCATTGTTCTGGATATTGGTACTATCAAGCAAATTTTTATTCAGTTACAGCTTTGAGGTTAGTGATTCTGCTGGCTTATTGAGATTCTTATATATTCACTGACCTTGTGAGATCATCCGAGTCTAATTTATCCTTTCATTGAAGACCTAACTCTAAAGGTATAAGGAACATTGAGTTGTTTAAATTGTTTCTTTTGGAGCCATCAAGACTGCATAAGTAGGATTTGAGGTTTCTTCTAATTTTCTACCGGCTCAGATAATATGCTACAAAGAAGTCGACACTCAAAAGTACTGATGAGGCTAACTTTTGTTGATTAATATTTTCTACTTATCTGAAGGTTTACATATGCTTATAGAAATAACTAAAAGAAAAAAAATTGAAATTCTGAGCATAACATTTGAATGTCATTAGGCACCATATTCAAAGTTATGCTTTGACATTTCCCTTAGGGTTGAATTGCGTTAGACAATCCAAAGAAGCTTAACTCTTGGAATATATATTAACTGATTTGCTGATAATAAAGCTTTACACGTACGAGTGTTTATAAAATAATCACTAACTTTAAGAATTATTGGACTTCAGAAACTAGTCTTTATCCTTTAAAGATTTGGGTGCCTTAAACTAACATATTAAATGTTTTCCCAAACCACCAAAGCCTTTAAATAAGAATTAAAGTGAAAATAATGGCAGAAACAAATGGATGCACAGCCAACAAATTTTAGCCAAGCTTGATACTACAAAGTACCCCTGATTCTTAAGATATTGGACCGGCAACTATTTATTTAAATATATGTTAAACAGGATATTAAAGGACTAAAAGTACCCTCTAAAATATTCATAAGTCCTACACTATGTCTGGCTAGCAATTGTAAGTTTTTCGAGTCTTTAAACATGACTTTTCTCGATCTCGGTTTTCTGAGAGGAAACCAGTCTAACCAAATCAACTTCTGCGGCATTGCAACGGGAAGGAAATCTGGTTCCATACCTCAACTAGAAAGCATAAATCCATGGATATAATATAGCTGTATCTGAATACTATACGGGTATTTTGGTCCCTACCTGGCAGTTATTTGTGCAATTAGTATTCAGATATTTTTGGCACAACACAACTTCATAACTTCTAGAATTAGTTCAAAATTTCTACAGGTACCAAGTCAAATATTATTTATAAGATTTTGGAATTAGCTTTTACCATGATAAGAGAGGAAGAAGCTAGAAATTAAAAATTTAGAGGAAGAAGCTAGAAATTAAAAATTTATCTTATTATTCACAATATAGTAATTATTCTATTAAAATGTGTAAAAGGTTGTTGCTGCCCCTTAAAAAAGCATAATTCATTTGGTAAATTAGACAATGGAAGCCAACTTACCAATTTCTTTCTTGTGTAATTAAAAAAAAAAAATGCAGATAAAGCCACTTATTGGACCAACAAAACTACTGCTAACAATTGGTGTTCAAAATTATGACTGGCATGAGCTTTTCCCAAAAGGTACTCTCCGTTTCTTTTTAAGCTTTTAAAAAATGCACCAGTTTTCCTCTGTCATAATTGTATCTAATAATTTATTGCTCTCCTATTTCAGTCAAGAGTAATGCTGGGGCAATTGTGGCTATATGGGCTCCAATTATAGTTGTAAGTTTCTATTAGGATGTCTATAACAACTGATACAACCTGCTTATGTATTTTGAAATATATTTATGCTATTCTTGATTTATATGTGGTGTTAGTGTTAATTTAGGCCTTTATGGGTTTGCATTTTATTTGGTGCTACTTCTATTAAGTTCTGAAAGCAAAAACTAACAGCCAGTGTTTGGTCTCAGGTGTATTTCATGGACACTCAAATTTGGTATTCTGTGTTTTGTACAATATTTGGTGGAGTTTATGGCATAATACATCATCTTGGAGAGGTAAGCTTTTATTTTTATGCTGAAGAAAATGTAGCGGTGGACTCACTTCTTGTCTTTGTAGATTAGGACCTTGGGAATGCTAAGAAGTAGATTTCATACTTTGCCATCTGCATTCAATGTTTGTCTGATCCCACCTTCAGCAAAAAATGATCGGAAAACTAGAAGAAATTTTTTTTACAAAAGATTTCACAAGGTATGAGGCTTTTGGTGTTGCTCTATTGTTCATTAACAAGATCTTTTGTTTTCGTAACATGGAAATTGAATTAATTCAAGTGTCAGGTTCCTGAAACTGCAACAAATGGCGTTCCCAAGTTTGTATTTGTATGGAACCAGATAATCAATACTTTCCGGCAAGAGGACTTGATAAGCAACAGGTATTATTTATCTGTTGCTTGACTAATATACTCCATGGCTTTCTATCAAAAATAAATCATACAGATGTAATTTCTTCAACAGGGAGTTGGAATTAATGACCATGCCCATGTCACTAGAGCCATTTTCTGGCATAGTTCAATGGCCTATATTTCTCCTTGCAAATAAGGTTTGGTCTTTCATTTTAAAATCCTAAACTTCCTTTTCTTATAATTAATTGTTTTGCCTATGTATAAACATCCTATTATTTCCAGTTTTCAACAGCAGTAAGCATTGCGAGAGATTTCAAAGGGGAAGATGAGCTTCTTCTCAAAAAGATAAAAAAGGACAAGTTCATGTACAGTGCTGTGACGGAGTGTTATGAGTCACTCAAGTTTGTCCTCAATACTCTCATAGTAGGTGATCCAGAGAAAAGGTAATGAAGACTATTTTATTTTTACCTTTTTTATCAAATCTAATTTTATTTTGGAATGTCAGATGTACATTTAAATAAATTTATCAAACTTTGTGCAGCAAAATTTTAATGTTGTCAGGACAATGCAATGCAGAGACATGAAAGTCATTCTACTTTATTGTCTTTTCTAGTCTATAATATTATTCGGATTCTTTTAGGGTCATGTCCTGCTTACTAGGTGAAATTGAAGATAGTATTGGAAGATCAAGTCTTCTTAAGGACTTCAAAATGAGTGAGCTTCCAGCCTTACAAGCAAAATGCACTGAATTAATTGAATTTCTGGTACAATTCTCATATTGGCTGTGCAGTTAATTTTTCCAGTTCTTGAGCCGATAGTGATTTGTTGTATGGCAATTTTTTAAGGTTGAGGGAAGTGAAGACCATCATGGTAACGTTGTGAGAGTTCTCCAGGATATCTTTGAGCTTGTCACAAATGATATCATGACAAATAGTCCAAGGTATAGTGTTCTCTAAGTCTGTTCCTATTCTGAAACTGATCAAATTTTGCAATTAATTCGAATGGTTCACATCTCTTCGTTCTATTTCCATTGTGCACAGAATATTGGATTTGCTCTCTTCTTCTCAACAGGTGGAGGAAAATTTTGCTTATTTTTCGAGAAAAATTGAACCGCAATTATTTGAATCAGCTGCTGATAGTTCTATCCATTTTCCTTTACCAAATACTGGCCCTCTGAATGAAAAGGTGATTTTCCCCATTTTTCCTTGTATGGTTTTCTTCCTTTCCACATATCTGTAATTCCTAAATGAGACAAAGGGGCATCTTACATGTTTTTGCATCATCTCACATGTTTTTGCATCCTCACCTTTTTATACTTTCTTTAATAATGAAATCCTAATGTGCACCTGGACTGTGGTTGTAAATAAGACAAAGTGATTGGCAAAAAGGTCAGATTAAAATCGAAATTGCCTGCTTTTAAAGTATATGAACTAAACATGAATGCAGATCAGCTTGGCTGGTTTTGTTTGTCTATGCTCTTGCTAATGGCTTATTCATCGGTTGCCAACTATGAGCTATTAAATCATGTTGTTGAAAGAATCTTTTTGAAGTTTAAGTCATATTTCTGTGATCATTAAGATTCTATGTCATGCTTACAATGGATCACAAGCAGGGGCGGATGCAGGATGAACAGGAGAGGGGGGCCAAAATATGATATACAGAGGACAAAAAATTTTAGAGGGGCCCCAAACCCCGCTCTATACCTTTGGGTTTGCCCCTGATCACAAGGCTGCCAGAGATGAGCTTTGATAGATAGATAGATACACTAATAGCAAAAAGAGGATGGGAGCCAGGTTACTTTTGTTGCATTAAGGGCTTTAGATGGACAGTATCTTGATTCCTGATCACTAGTAGGCTTTAGGTTTTGAATAATTTCCAGATCCCAACCAATGGGAGATCAATAACCCTGGAATAATTCTACCTCCATTGTTTGAACAATTGGTTTATTTTGCCTCATTGACTGAAGGGAATAAGAATAAAATAAAAATGCAATTCTTCTAGAGATTTCCATTGCTATTGTGCCCACAAGAGTACCTTCTTGAGGGAAGTTGATTCAACTTTCAGTTTGATAAAAAAAGGAAAAAAAAAAACCCAACCTGATACCATTCAAATTATTGACTTAGTTTATTCATGATTTTGATCTGTAGAAACCACTAAATTACATCCTTTTGAACTTATGACATGAGCAGCATTAGACCTTTTGCTTGCTTCCGGAATATGGATTTTGGCAAATTATTGGTTCTATAGAGAAAAGGATATATCATTATAGTGTCATGCAGACCTTCAAGGTGACAGTATCATCAAATTTTATTAAGTTCTGCATAAGCACAAAGGTTTTGCATGCATATCCACTTAGTTTGTTTGCATAAGCTTATAATTGTAAATCTCAAAAATGGAATTACTAAACTGTTTGAAACTGGAGATGGCAGATTAAGCGTCTTCATTTGTTGCTTACTGTGAAAGATAAAGCGATGGACATACCTGCTAACTTAGAAGCTCGCAGAAGAGTTTCATTCTTCGCTACTTCACTTTTCACTGATATGCCTGTTGCTCCCAAAGTACAGAATATGCTTTCTTTCAGGTTGAACTCTTGTTTTGATTATTAAAGGTTTTCTCCTTTTGTATTTTAAATCTGAGCAACTCCTATTTTTATGATCAAGTTTTTATGTCATTCATTGTGTACAAACTAAGCCATTGGGTGTTACCAAGTATAAATTTGATTGAATTTATTGGACAAGTTTCTGAATAGGTTTTTTTATAGTGATTGACTCATAAAATAGTGAAAACTTGCTGTGGCAGGCAGCATTAATCTTGTCTTGATCCACCCTGTTGAAATTTATTCCTTAATAAGATGCTTAGAAACCAATTCTTTTTTTTTTTTTCTTAATTGCTTTGAATGCAAATTATCTTTTTTTCCTTTCTTGAGAGAATTAATATGAGTTAAGATATTATAGTTGATCTCATACATTTTCTATTGTTTCAGTGTGATGACTCCACACTATATGGAAGATATCAATTTTTCAATGAAAGAGCTAAATTCAAGCAAAGAAGAGGTTTCCATCTTGTTTTATATGCAGAAAATATATCCAGGTTGGAGAACAGTATTCCTATATTGGCACTTTTTTCCTCTTTTTTAATGCAAACTTGTAAGTTGTGAGAAATTTCCTTGTTTTTCTTAGATGAGTGGAAAAACTTTTTGGAGCGCATGGAATGCGAGCAATCAGATGTATTAAAAGATGCGAGTAAGAAGGAAGATTTAAGAAATTGGGCCTCTTTCCGGGGGCAAACATTAAGCAGAACAGGTGAAAATAAAAAACACTAGTAATATTTATATTATTGTCTTCTGATCTAGGTCAGAAAGATATTGTAGTTTCCATGGATATACTCTTCAAGAATGTTGTTCTTGGTTGTGACAGTTAGGGGAATGATGTACTATAGAGAAGCATTGCGAATTCAAGCATTTCTTGATATGGCTGAGGATGAAGGTAGGTTGTATTGACATTATGCACTGCAAGAACAGTTCCTCAAATTACTTCATCTGACTAATTCCGATTTTACAGATATTCAAGAAGGCTATGATGCTGCTGAAAGAAATAATCGTTCATTATTTGCTAAATTAGATGCGCTAGCAGACTTGAAATTCACTTATATAATATCTTGTCAAATATATGGATCACAAAAGTCCTCAGGAGATCCCCATGCAAATGACATTCTTGAATTAATGAACAGGTATGACCTGACAGAAAGGAAAGAAATTGTGGAAGTGATAAAGTTACCAAATCATCTAATATGCCCACAAAATTAATTCTTGAAGGTATCCATCCGTTCGTGTTGCTTATGTTGAGGAGAAAGAAGAGATTGTGCCTGGTAAATGTCAAGATCCAGTTTATTCCTCTATATTGGTTAAAGCAGTCAACGGTCTTGATCAGGTAGCATTAACTAAGCTCTGTTATGACATTCTGAGCGATTTAAAGAATTTTGCTTATGAAATTAATTGGAGGAAGACGTGTTTTCCTTCTTAAGTCTAATTCTTTTCCAAATTTTGCTTTTGAGACAAATAAATAAAAGAAAATCTTGAAGCAAGCAATTCTTGGAATTAATAATTGTTGGATTTCCTAGTTAGGATAGGAATCCTTTATATTTCCTACTTAGATATTTTTTTTTTAATATTTCCTAATTAGAATAGGAATATTCTTTTATATTTCCTAGTTAGTTTTTTTTTTAGGATATTATTTGTTTTTCTCTATAAATAGCCTGTAAATTCTTTGAATATAAAAAATAAGAGGATTAATAAAATTTTTATTCTAAAAAATCTTCAATTATTACAGTGGACTGAAAATCTTAAGAGCAGATGGCGAGATGGGGGAGTTAAAATCTCCTACTTAGATCTTCCTTGCATAAAATAAATAAACAATTGAGGCAGTTCTGACGGAAGAATAAAATTTTGATATGGTGAATATAAAGGGCAGAATGTATATTCTAGCTCAATTTTGGTGAAAATAATTAAGGATGTTCAAGGAGCCAGAACCTACCTTCATGGCCGAGTACCTCTTCACTAGTTGGCTGGTGGTTTTTTCACCTTTTTTTTTTTTGGCTTTGGATCAGTAGGCTTTAGGTCCTTTCCTTCATTTACTGAGTTTCCAAATTGAAATCAAAGACTTATTTGATGCTGCAATAAGATACAACAGCTTTGAATATTTGAAAAAAAGTTTAAGAAGGCTGATGGAGCATTTCATATTCAACTCCTTGCACAAATCATGAATAAGCATGTCTTCAGGAGAAAATATGCAGAAATTAGGTTTGGGAACTTGCAAAAAGTGAAGATCCGTTTGCTAATTTTCATACTGTCCAATATTTTGAACATGGAATTTCTGTTTGTTTTTTTAAATATCTGAATGTGTAAAGCTATAAATGAGTTGGTTAAAGGGAAAAATGATAATATGGATTTTGCACCATTATGTCATGAACAGAACAACTTTTGGTTGAATATTTTGTTGTCTTTTACAGGAGATTTATCGGATAAAGCTCCCTGGCCCTCCAAATATTGGAGAAGGGAAGCCAGAAAACCAAAATCATGCCATAATATTCACACGTGGTGAAGCTCTTCAGACAATTGATATGAACCAAGTAAGGTCATCATATAACACCAAACTTAAATATCTTTGAACCATCTTATCCTTTTGTTTTTGGGAATTACAGGACAATTATTTTGAAGAAGCTTTCAAAATGAGAAACCTCCTGCAAGAGTTTTTTCAGCAGCAAGGACGACGGCCTCCAACTATACTTGGTTTGAGGGAGCACATATTCACGGGAAGGTTCAGTTTTCTTATTTTATTGTTCTGTTTACTTCATCTGGCATACATACAACTTAAAACTATTGAAAGCCACATTATGTCATAGCAGACCACAATCATCAGTTACAGAACGGTATCAAGGACTGTCATTAACAATTGATGTAAGGGTGCCAGCTATCTCGTCTTTCACATAGTTTTCTGAAAACCAGATATTTTGACTCGATGCTTCTTTTCCATGGTTGAAATTTAAGGAGCAGGAAAGCTATGCACCCTTTTGTAGCTAATCAATGTGACAGAGGCCTAAAATCTTCACATTAAATTTAGTAGTATATTAAACAAGTTGGTTCCTGTCAGGCACCACTGTGTAAAGAATGGTTTAGAACTTTTTATCCTATTTCAGATATAGGCATGTTCACTGAGCTAACTTGCATTCGATCATTGGTTTCCTTAAAAGTGGGACCGACATCAGAAGTTAATGAATATCCAGATTCCATCTTATTTTAGTTGAAAAGTAACAATCAAGTTAATTCAAATGATGATGCCCAATTTTGATTGGAAAGAAGTTGAAACAATGCCTCTTAGAATTTGAGGCAAAAGATGAAATCTAACCTTTTGCTGATTTCTGACAAGTTTTTCTCAAACTAAATTAGTAAACTTCTCACTAACTCTAACCTTGGTGCTAGTTGACCTCTCAAGCAAGCTTTCAAGCTCCACTTGCAAGCTCTCAACAGCAACATAGTCAAAAGTTTGATTTTCTTCTCAAAAATTGTTAGCAGATGACTTGTAACCATTGAGCATGATTTCTGTTGAAGAAACTTAATGCATACGAAAACAACTTTTCTAGTTTCACCCCTAGATTCTCGTGGGAGGGTTTTTTTTTTTTAAATCGCTAATGCACATCTTCAAAAAATCATAGCCAAGGATTCACTTGGTACTGAACATGAAAACAGTCTAGTTTTGCATATTGCTAAGCTCCCTGTTGTTGGAGATGCATCTCTCTGGAGCTGGCATCAGTCCTGTTATCAATCAACAATGCTTGACCACAACTGAATTCTAAGATTTTCTTCTCATATTAATGAATAATATATTCTTGAGATAATCTTTGTACTTTGATCATACATCGTGATACTCGTCTCCAAAAATTAACTCTGCACAAGCCATTATAAGAAGACGTCATTTTTATAACCAGTCAATGTGGAATACTCAACACTTCAGTCAGTTCTTCATGTTTGAATCTTACATTGTCTGCATTATTGCAGTGTTTCTTCTCTAGCGTGGTTCATGTCATATCAAGAAACAAGCTTTGTCACCATTGGTCAAAGGCTTCTTTCTGATCCTCTCAGGTAAAGGTGTTCGTTTTTGCAAACTCGTTCTTTATATCTAAGGCAATTACCATGTTGCATTCTCTTCTTGTCTCCTATTGAGGATATTTTTTGTTAGGAAAATCAATGCTATATTTTGGGCTTATAAAAGTACATGGTCATGCAATCTTGTTTTAATTGTGGAGAGTTTTGAATTTGCCAAATCAATCTTTCTTTCTTTATCAGTTTCTTTCAGGCATACGAATGTTATGCACAACTGATTTGGGCCCATGTGATGTAATGCACAACGAAAATGATTTGGCCTTTGTGTTATTCACTAGACATTTAGTTTCTTGGACTTCCATTTTCCACAGGGTAAGGTTCCACTACGGGCATCCTGATGTATTTGACAGGTTATTTCATATCACAAGAGGTGGGATAAGCAAAGCATCGAAAACAATTAACTTGAGTGAGGATGTCTTTGCTGGTAAGATCAACAACTTCACAAGTTGCATTCTGAAAAATGATTTATTCACTGATAAATTATGTTGGATGTAATACAGGGTTCAATTCTACACTACGACGGGGTTGTATCACTTACCATGAATACCTGCAAGTTGGAAAGGGGCGTGATGTAGGCCTAAATCAGATCTCAAAGTTTGAAGCCAAAGTGGCTAATGGTAACAGTGAACAAACTATCAGCCGTGACATTTACCGACTTGGACGTTGGTTTGATTTTTTCCGGATGCTATCTTGTTACTTCACAACCATAGGGTTCTACCTCAGTAACATGGTAATGTTGTTTGCACCTTCAATTAATCTCACTTTTCTTTTTTGATCATTCAATCAATTTAAATATTCCTTGGTCCTGTTTAGTTGATCCAATTTCCTTCATTCAACTTGGTCTAACTGATATTTAAATGAAGTCAGAGTTGTCTTTAACAATATCAGTTAATGAGATGGAAATAAATGTATTACTTCTGTTGGCTAAAGCTACAGAGGCCAGAATTTGTCTAATACGTGCATTCATTAACAAACACGCCAGCACATATATGAAGGGAGAAAATGTATGAAGTTGCATTTTGGTTTTTCGAATTTATGCATGATCCCATTGAATTATTAAGAAACATGTTCAATTTTATTTTTATGCTTTGGCTTTTCTAGCTTGATGAAATACACAATGTTGGCTAGATGAAATGGCAGCTTGCCAACTTTGTCATTGCTAATTTTAGTTGTATTTTTAATTATTTTTTTTTCAATTGTACGAGGAAGTGCTACTGATTTTCCAAGCTATTCTCTCCAGCACCATCTATATTTGGCCAAACAAATTGAATATCTATCTATATATATATATATTAATAATAATGTGGCATTTGTGGTTCCTGCTCTTCTATTTGATGACTAAGATAATATCATTTTGCAAGGATATGCAGATTTCAGTCATCGGAATATATGTTTTCCTATATGGACAGCTGTACCTTGTCCTAAGTGGTCTGCAAAAAGCACTGCTCGTTGAAGCTAGATTGCATAACATACAATCATTAGAAACGGCTCTTGCCTCTCAATCATTTATCCAGCTTGGGCTTCTAACAGGCTTACCTATGGTGATGGAGATTGGACTCGAGAAAGGATTTCTGACAGCCTTCAAAGATTTTATCCTCATGCAATTACAGCTAGCTGCTGTCTTCTTCACTTTCTCATTTGGAACAAAAGTTCATTGCTATGGTAGAACAATGTTATATGGGGGTGCAAAGTACGAGCCTACTGGGCGCAAAGTTGTGGTATTTCATGCGAGCTTCACTGAAAATTACAGATTGTATTCCCGAAGCCACTTTGTGAAGGGATTTGAACTAGTGCTCCTCTTAGTTGTTTATGATTTGTTTAGGCGGTCCTACCAGAGCAGCATGGCATATGTGCTAATTACTTATTCCATATGGTTCATGTCAATAACATGGTTATTTGCACCATTTCTATTTAACCCTTCTGGATTCAATTGGGATAAAATAGTGGATGATTGGAAGGATTGGAATAAATGGATCAGGGAGCAAGGTGGTATTGGAATTCAACAGGACAAAAGTTGGCAATCTTGGTGGATTGAAGAACAAGGCCATCTCCATCGATCAGGTTTAGGTGCTAGGATTTTTGAGATTATCCTCTCTCTTCGGTTTTTCATGTATCAGTATGGGCTGGTGTATCACCTTGACATCTCTCAGAACAGTAAAAATTTTCTAGTTTATGTGCTTTCATGGGTTGTGATTCTTGCAATTTTCCTATTGTTCAAGGTACATAAATCCATTATCCCTCCCTCCCTATCCCCTTCTCTCTCTCTCTCTCAGTTATCTGCACCCTTGTCTAAAGTTGCCCTGAAAGCTAGAAGAGTCTTCTTATTACCATTAGCTAAGAAACATGTTAAATAGTAGTTGCTTTGAAATTCACTAACACTGTCAAAATCATGGTCTTGGTCGTCTTCTTAACATGGTACTCAAATTCATTAATTCACTTTTAAGTCTTTTAACATATTTTGGTATCATTTTCAGGCTGTAAACATGGGAAGGCAACAGTTCAGTGCTAATTACCATCTTGTGTTCAGACTTTTTAAGGCATTTCTTTTCATTGCTGTTTTGTCCGTTATAATTACACTCTCCCTAATCTGTGAACTGTCCTCGAAGGACTTAATTGTTTGCTGTCTAGCATTTCTGCCCACCGGATGGGGCTTGATTTTGGTAAGCAGATCGACAATTAAATTATTTATCGATACCCTTATTTCGCGTTGGTGATTGATCCTAACAACTTCATCTATTCAGATTGCACAGGCTGCAAGACCCAAGATAGAGAATACTGGTTTATGGGATTTCACACAGGTCCTTGCTAAGTCATATGATTATGGAATGGGTGTTGTTCTGTTTGCTCCCATAGCTGTTTTGGCATGGCCACCTATCATATCAGCTTTCCAAACTCGTTTTCTTTTCAATGAAGCCTTCAACAGGCATCTGCAGATTCAACCAATTCTTGCAGGCAAGAAGAAAAAACAGTAAATATCATTTTTGTCTACTGTGTTCATCTTATTATATTATATGTTATTCACAGTTTTGTGAATTTAGTTTAAGTCAGAACACCTCAAAATTTGCTTCTGTATATAAAATGTACATCTATGTAGAAGATGTGACAATGTCAAATCTATAAGCAATGATCCAAGTATAATAAAAGGTTAAAAATGACCTTTTCTCACCTTTTCAATTAATATGTTTGATGTGGAGGATATTGACCTTATTATAAGAAGAATGACTATTTTACCTTTGGCATTTATTTTATGGCTTTATTTTACTCTTTTAATTTGTTGTAGAGCTAAAATGTTCCAACAAATACTGAAAAGTGATAAAATAAAGAAACGTATGTACTATTTTCAATAATTATATGGTCATTGTTGTACCCTGATCAACAAATATAATAGAATTTTAATGTCATTTTCAAAAACTGTAGAGGTGTTTTTTGCAGGTTAATTTCATCTTGATCAATCATATTTGACAATTATAATGTTATAATTATTATACTATGATTTATAATACAAAAATCATTCAATTTTTATTTTATAATAAAAAAATCTTGACTAAAAAGTCAAAAATTCAAAAATATAAAGATAAATATATATTTTATCTTTCATACATCTAATAAATTTTGATATTGTCAGTGATTTAAAGATTATAAGATAATATATTTCTTGTTGCTGTTAATAATCATAGTTGCCAAATTCTTAATTTTCTAAAATTTGTGACTTCTTTGTTATAAAATAAAAGCTGGATAATTTTTTATTATAAATCATAATATAATAATCATAACGTTATAATTGCCAAACATGAATGACCATGGATGAAATTAACCCTATTTTTACTCTAAAAACAATTTGAGGAACAAAATGGTCTATTACTTTTTACCCATGTAAATATTATGCTTCCCCTTTTCTTAAAATAAATCAACCTACAAGCTCAATAATAATAATAAAAGAAGAAGAAAATGAACATAAAAGGTAACTACAAGTATCCATAGCCAATAGAAAGTTACAAACTGGGATACAGAAGGTATTGGTTATGGTGTTGTGTTTGGGCAATTAATATGATAATTAATTATACATAATTAAACAGCAAACATGGAATAATTTACTGTGACAAAGCACTTGTGTTGTACACAAGAAGTGCCCCTCCAGCAAGAAGACCAACCAGAGTCACTGCCCATATTGCCAACCCAGTTGTTCCTACATTTTAATATCAACTGAATCAATCTAATCACACCCTTAATTAGAAAACAATAACAAATTGAATTTTTCACATTAAAAATAAAATGACATTGTAATAATCAATAAATTTTAATTTAATGATACTGATCTTATGACAAGAATTGTGAAATCTCGAGTTCGAATCTGCTTACCTCCAACATAAACATCACCACTTGGAGACCAGTCATTAGTGTCGAAGATTGGGCTGTATCAATCATAAGAAATATTATTAATGATTTAATTTCCACTGGATCACTAAATAATTCTCTTCTTCTAATATAAACAAAAATTTATTTTGCGTCAAAAGAATTTATCTATTTATTTATATTAAAGGATTAATACATAAATTTTCTTCTTACCATTTATCAAATTTTTTTCTCAACTAATTGTATATTAGATTATATTCTGAATTTATTAAAAATATCATATTATCCTTATAAAAATACTTGTCAATTCACAAGAAATAATTTGACATTTTAAATAAATTTTAAGTGATAATTTAATATTTTAAATAATATATAGTGTATTTTTTATATTGACTAATATAATATTTTCAATAAGTTTAGAAAATAATTTAACATATAATTAATTTAAAAGAAAAAATCTAATAAATGAGAATAGTTTAGTGAATAATTTATATATCATCCCTATATTAAATAAACCGAAACGAAATAATCCAAAATCAGCTGTTATAGGGTGTTATTTCTTATTTTCCAATGCCATAATAAAATTATCTTTCTATTTCAAACAAAAACAAATTATTCATGCTAGAATTTTAAGAGATTCACAGCAAAATAAAATAATAATAAATAAAGAATGAGAAAATCCAAAGATAATTCCACCTGTAACCATCCACGTTGGCACCATACTTGTCAACAAATTGGTATACACCCTTTCCCTGAATAAAAAATCACCATAATTTAATAAAATTCCTATAATTTTTTAAAAATATTATTATTAAATATTAAATAATAATATAATAGAAAAAAAAAAAAGAGAGAAAAACAAAGAAACATACTTTACCCTTCCTTCCTGAAGCATCAAGCCCATCCCTCAAGTCCATGCCACCATTGATTCCTATTTTTAACATTTCAAAAGCTTAATAATAATAATAATAATAATAATAATAATAATAATAATAATAATAATAGGAAGTGAAATATATTAAAAATAAAAAAAATAAATAAGAAAACATAATAATGTTGGAAATAGAAGATGAGAGAGAGAAACAGACCATAAGGCTTATCAGTCTTGATCTTGCCACCTTTGGCTTCAACTCTGAAAGATCTTCTGGAAAGTTCTGGAAGACCTTTCACAGATGATTGTTTAACAGAGAAAGGAGATGGTTTTAGGCTCACTGAAGCCATTACTGAGGATGCCATTTTTGCCTTTGCTCTGTCTCTCTCTCTCTCTTATTTTAATATTGCATATACATAATAAAAAAATAAAAAAATAAATTGTGATTTAAAGATTGCCACGTGGCATCATTTTGTGGCTTATATCTGGATATGATTTTGCATAACATTATCTGGATTGCTGAGACGGAGAAGAGAAATTTTCTCTACCAAATACCATGCAAAATCTCTTCTCCACCATCATATATGTACACGTGGATTGGTTCTATTGGCTTTACATTCCATTCAAATTATTTTTATTTTTTTGCTCTTTTTGAAGTGATGGTTACACTAAATAACATAACGTTCTTTGCCATGACATAACAAAAATTCCTTTATAATAATTATAATGATTTTATCAAATTTAACTAGTTAAAACTTCATAGAAATAGTAAAGAATTAAAGTTGGTATGATCAAATGAAATTTGTAATTTTGATTGTATGGCGAGCATAGGCTTGCAAAAATCTCCATTCAAAATCTTGATACGGAAAATATATCTGTAAAATTATAGTAAAAAATACTCCAACTGTCAAATTAGATAATACATTAACGGAAAGACTTTACCTTTTGATTATACAAATGCATTTTTAATTCCTTTATTAAGTAATTATTTATAAAGTTCCAATGACTAATTATGAGCTTCTATAAGGTTTTGAGCAGCTGCTAAGCCGCCAAGTATTGCACCTTCCACGTTTGGACTAACACAAAAATCTCCACAAATGGCCAATCTCTTCTTATTGTCCCATAAGCATTTTTCATCTCCAGCTATTGTTGCTGCTGGAAAAGCACTTCCCCTATCAGTACAAACAACAGTGCAAAAATAGGAGTTATAAACAGCAGAAAACAAAAACATAAACAAAGATGAAGTCTACACATGCTATACTTCTGAAAGAGAAGTTGAATTCCATCAAATGCGATAACGAATGTTCATCCAAGGAAAAATGAATTCAGTGAAAACTTTTCTTGTGGCCTTTCCAAGGATCCACCACCCAAATGTACAAACTGGATCATTTGTTTCAACAAAATTTTCTAAAAGATAATAATCAATACATATCACTTGATATAGCAAATATGTCAAAAATCTCCCAATTAGCCGTTAACAATACACCGATGTCAATGTATGACCGAACCATAAGTAACGAACTTTAGTGCAACATTTCTTACAGATGTACACCACAATCCTATCACCCCAGAGTCTATATCCAATATCTCCCACTGCACTACTTAGAATAGGTCACTAGGTTGTAGATCACACCAGTGACATACTAGTGGGATTGGATCACCTTTGAACCATACATAACACCATTACCTCGCACAACAAAATTATGAATATAAATAGTTAAACTCCACCTTGTATCAGTTTTGCAAAATCTCATTCTAATTTCTCTTCTGGCAGCATCTTACTGATGTGTTCTGCACAATTTTCGGCTTAAATCTGTTTGTATAACAATACTGCAGACCAATGACCAGTAACTATACACAACTTATAGGTGCACCATCTAGGAAAGTTCTCCTTATTATATCTTTACTCAAAATTAATTCTTCGTAACTTATAGGTGTACCACTAATTGCACACAGCTTATAGGTGCACCATCTAGGAAAGTTCTCTTTATTAAATATTCACTTAAAATTAATTATTCGTATGTCTGCCCCTTGCAAACTTCATCCCTAGATTTGCAACCTGAGACTTGATTTCTGTAGGTCCTGCCGCTTTGTTGTAAAAGTATGCAAGATCAATCAATCAAAGCCAATTTGAAGCCCTATAGCATAATATTGTACAGAAGTACCCATAAATTGGCAACCAACTGTACTTAACTCCCAGTTTGTTTCAAATTCAAGAAAAGTAATAGCCCCTTTCTAAAGAAACACTGAGACAGTTACAGAACATATATATGTTTTTTTCTAAAGCCTTTTTTCACTAAAACTAACCAAGATCAAACTCATCCAAGTTGAACCATTTTTCTCCAAACTCACTAGGATTAGAGATTTGAAAATGCAATGATCCTAACCATGTAGTCCAATGTGGAACTAGGATAGACTTACACTGACAAAAAGCTAATGCTAATTATTCTATGCAAGGGATTTTAGAAACAAAAATAGCAGCACTATTTTTTCATTCAGGGGATTAATCTAAATACTAACCATCGATGAGCTTTTCTGAAAAATGGCAGGGAGCTATTAAGTCCTGTGGCTTCAAATGCTTGGAGCAATTCTTGAGCTACTTTAGCTAATGTTTCACTTGAAGGCTTCTGAAGTCCTGTTTGGGCAATTACATCCCTGGCATACTGCATTGTTGAATGCAATACCCATCGTTCACTGCACCAGAAACCAAGAGAGTGTTATAAAATAGAACAGAAATGCAGAAATGTTTTCTCTTGTTTGTATTCAATAAACAATGATACACACACACACACACACTCTTTCTAGGCTATGATCTATGGAAAACTAACTATATGTTAGACTAACTATTTAGCTATCTCTAATTAGGCTAAGTAGATAAAGAAAGTAACTCTTTACAGCTAACCTATATCCCATAATAGACAGCAAATATAACAACCTGAAAAAAACAAAATAAGGATCCATCTCTCACAGACTCATAGTAATACAAGTGATAAAATATGTACCTTGTGGCTGAACGACCAGGCTTGCTGCTGTCACAGTGACACCAGCTTAAAACTTCGGAATTTTTGAATGAGAAACCTTTTACCGGTATCTTAATCACCACAACAGAATTCCATCAAGGTTTACAAAGACATAAGAAAAGTAGATTCATATCGCTGATGTTTATCAAACCATCCATGCAAACTTTTTAAAATGTTAGTGCTCCACCAAAAGATAAATAGTTGACAACTTACTGAAGACAAAGGCTCATCAAATGCAAGCATAAGAGCAAAACATGGATTGACAGGAATATCTTGTAGCTTCATTGCCAATTCTTGAGTCACGCTCAAATCTGATTGATCATAAATGGGTAATAAGTTAAGATAGCAGCTTTCCTCATTATACACCAAAGGAAAGACACCAATAAATGAAGAAAGGCAAGAAACGACACTGTGTGATTTATGCGATACAACATGTCTATGCAGAAGCCACCTTCCTTATCTTCAGATCTTTTTAAGTTCTAGTATCTAGTTTGAGAGTGTGTGAGAAAGCATAAATGCATACCTAGTGGAGGTGGGCGTCCTGTAACATCTTTAAACCTTGGAGAAATTATGTTTTTGTCTGAAGCAACTACTCCCATAAAATAACCATGATTCTGGCCATCCATACCCATAACCAACCATGAATTCTCATTATCAACCCACTCCAACCTCCCAACCCCTACTCCAAACTTGCTTTCCACTCCTGAAACCATATAAAGGTAAACATTAAACAATTTTCTAGGATCAGTATGACCTTGTATAGTAAACAATTTAACAGAAGCAGGAGGACAGCTGCGCATCAATCTCAGAGCATAACGCTTTACAAATGGAATTCATGCCCGGCACACCAACATATCTTTTGCCCACTTCTTCCTAAATAAAATTCATATTGAAAATACTGTCATGAAAATAAAAAACGATGGCCAAGTGGACCCTTTCTATCTTGCATCCAGTATCTGCAGGCTCTTAAAGTTGGCATGAAAAAAAGCTTAAAGGAAAAAGAAAAAGACCTCCTTTAGGATAAATAGGATATTCATTTTCCTAAATTATTCAGCTAAACGTTAGATATTTTACTCCTCATCTTACTCACTACCGGCGTGCACAAGCAGAATGCTACAGGGCTATTTCGAGATAATTATTATTTGGGAAGTCAGTTCGTTTATTTCACATTCATCTTATGACTTTCACATCACAATTGCTATATGGATAACAAGGCACAGTCAGCATAGTGCACAAAAAGAATAGTCTGAAACCTGTTCAATGTTAAGAAATTGTTTGGAGACACAATCAAACCAACCAAAATTCTCTTTCCACTCAGCAACAAGCCCTCTGGATTCCCATTCATGGACAAGCCTTAACACATCAGGGTTTTGTACGCTAAAACAGGGAGCACCGTGGTCAAACAAAAGCTCGATCCCATCTTCAGCAATTTCTCTGAAGGATAATCAAGTTACAATCTTTTCGAGAAATTAGGTAAAAAGATTCCATTTTAATTGAAACCCAGAACTTAGAAAACCATTAATAATTTAAAAGGGAGAGATTTTCAGAGAAACCTTCGCTGGGACATGCGGCCACCAGGGCCTCGCGCTGACTCGAAAAGAGTGACAGAAACTCCATTCCTAGCTAGAGTTGAAGCACATACTGCTCCAGATACTGCCACACCATTCAAATTCCAATTGAGAGCGAGAGACAGAGAGGTTCATAATTACCTGTAAGATGAGAGAGAATGGATACAGACTTCCACCACCAATCACCGCAACCTTTGTAGCAATGTTGCTCATATTGTGCGTCTTCACATACAGAGCCAGAATTCAGAGCTGCGGGTTCAAATTCAGGATTTTACTCTTGAATAAATTGTCCTTCAAAATCGGGACAGACAGTTTTGTGAGTTGTAACGGGTCATTTCTAGTTAGTACGTCCATTTTTCAAGTGCAGTCAGTTGGTTACGCGCTAGTTTAAGTGGTGGGCTGGTTCGGCATTTGTTGTTTGAAGTGGGTTAATAAATAATTTTCACTTTCAATTATCATCTAGTTTTGCTAAAAAAAAAATAAAAAATAAAAGCAAATGGAAAAGTGGTATCATGTAAAGTTTTAAGCGAGAAAATTTAAATATAAAGTATATGGGTATGCTATGAAATTTTGGACATAAAAATCTAAAAAAATATAAATGTTATAAATAAAAATAAAATCAAAATAAAATATATAAAACAAAAAGTTAAATTACTAAATTTTGACGAGGAATTGGTGTTAAGATATAATTGAGAAATGTAACAGATGAGTCAATTTAAGATTTTTACCTTTTTGTGATAGTCACTTAATTCCAGCATAACAATATGTATTTATTGTGTACACAATGTAATGCTAAGTACACATCTCAATAAATGAAAAATGAATAAATTTAAATATTTGACTAGGCAAGAGGCTGATTTGCTTCATTTTTGTAATTTAAAAGGCAAAATTGCTCATTTTATAATTTCAGCACAGCAACACGCCACTCTTTCATCCATATCAGCAAATCAACGGATCGAATTTGATCCAAAATAACGGATAATTTAGTTAGAGGTAAAATAGCATTGATTTTAATATTTCAGGAATAATATTATACCGATTAAAATTTTTAGAGTAATATTATACTTGTTGACAAACTTTTGAGGCAAATTTGTACCTTTTACCTAATTATCCTAATATGCATGTACTTCTATATATAATCTTTAGCACCTTAAAGTTTATAAGGAAATATTATTTTGTGCATAAGAAAAAATATAGGGTTATTATTGTCTAAAAATATTTTTATTTGCATTGGGCTTTTATATATAGTATAAATAAATAAATAAATATATATATATATATATATATATATATATATATATATATATATATATATATATATATATATATATATATATATATATATATATATATATATATATATATATATATATATATATATATATATAGATCATAGTTATTAATTCACTAAGGTAACTAATTAGATGATGATGTTGTTTTCAAGATCTTGCAAACGGTAAGTCCCTGTGGTTATTTTAGAAACCCATATCCCTGTGGTTTTCTTGTCAACGAGTTGTTTTCAAGATCCTATATTTTAACATTTACTAAAAGGCCTGCAGTTAATGTGTTATTATTATTATTATTATTATTAGATTAGGAAAATCAAATTTTGTTCACCATCTAAATTGAAAATGATTGGTGAAAATTTTAACAAGGAAAAGCAAAATTAGACATAAATTATTTTAAATAATTATTTAATCGATAACCTATAATATAAATGTTTTTGAACTTCAATTTGGTTTATAAAATTTTTTATTTTTTGAATTGTTCTCTTAATTTCTACTTGGTTTTTGAGGGTGTCTACCATAAAAAACAGTAGCAATATAAAATAACAAAGATAAAAAAAAAAAAAACTATAACAAACAAAACCTAAAAATATGTGGCCTAATAGGATGTTTAGCATTGTTGCCAATAAAAATTGAGGTTAGCAGAAAATTTTGCATGATTTAGAAATTTGTCATGTTGTGTACGTGGGTCTTGTCATTAGCAGTTAGCAAAACTTAGTAGCTTCCTCGCAAATTGGGTAGCGTTGCATATATG
This sequence comes from Excoecaria agallocha, assembly GCA_037975025.1. Classification (NCBI taxonomy): domain Eukaryota; kingdom Viridiplantae; phylum Streptophyta; class Magnoliopsida; order Malpighiales; family Euphorbiaceae; genus Excoecaria; species Excoecaria agallocha. Next base: position 843,721 of record JBBPFJ010000036.1, on the reverse strand, counting down.
ACCATAGCATGAGGTAGCTTTTAAAACATGGCCAAGTCGAATTATTTTAACTTTTTTTAAGACAATTTCCTCCATTTGTATGCAATTCAATTCATGATGTTGAAATCCTACCTATCTGTACGAAGAAAAAGAAAAAGGAGCAGCCTGCTGAGTGTTTGCTAGTTGAAGAGATAGAATGGGTCTTCTTTCTGAAAATTCCACGAAGAAACGTTTCTTTTGTACATTTTTTCTTCTCTCCTAGGAAAATGACTATGACAAGTAATGATTCTATTCCACGATTGAGAGCGAGGATCCTTTTCTATAACCCATTATACATTTGATACAGGTTTTAATACATGTACAAACTTACATCTATAATTCATTTAAATTTTTAACATTATATACGGATCAATTTCATTTATAATTATTGAACTTATGCCTAATCGTCCAAAAATAACTGACTTATTTTTCGTGATTTAAATGTCACTGAACTTATCATATTTTTACAAAAAAATTATTTTGACTGATTTTCGATGATTACTTTTACTGAAATGCTTTATATATATGTGTGGCTTAAAAGGTATAGCTTTTCAAATAAGTGTGTCTAACTATTGACTTCGCAAGAAAAAATAAAAAATAAATCAAATTGGAATTATATATTGTACTTAAAACAGGATAAGTCTTTAATTAGCTCCTAAATAGAGAATTCAATATAAATAAATAAAAGGGATGGAATTGACAGAAAAGGGCTCAGTTTCTTGGAAAATATATCAAACAATAACCATCAAATATTAATAACAACCACAAAGGGAGACCATTATTTTGGTGGGTAGCAGAAGCTGAATGCTTAATCCAAATTAAGAAAGGCAAAGGAGTGCTAATTAACAACAATAATAATTTTTACCAAAACAATAACAACAATAATAAAAAGGGTCCCTAACCCCTTTCGATGCCTCCTCTTTCGATGCTTAATGTGGTAAGTCTCTCAACAAATCCATGAACATTTTCCTACCATCCAGACCTGACTTTCGATGCTTGACAAATTGATCGCAAATAAACAATTCATTTCCTTTACCAGACTATGTAAAATTTATAACAAACATATTAAAAAATATTATCGTAACTCTCCTATTTCTTCTGCTGACTCAATTTTTATTGATTCCAATTGACTCATTCTCAACGTAAACCATTCATTTCCTTTACCAGCCTATGTATTTGGGTTCAACGTGGCAACATTTGGGAGATAGTTACGCTATTGACAGAGCAAATTTCTTGACCTACTGAAGATACGTCTCCACTGCTTGAAAATGCAGGTCTTTTGGGGCAAGCAATAGTATAATTTTCACTCTTGAGCATGGAATCAACTTCCAAGATTGATGGCCTATCCTCTGAACTTTGCTGTACGCATAATAATGCTATTTGTAAGCATCTTAGGAGTTTACAAGAACTCAGTGAATCATCTAATGTTGGATCAATAAACTCCTTCCCATTATCACTCCTCCACAATTCATATGCCTGTCAAATAACAAAATCAATATAAATTTTATAAAATAATCATCATCATCATCTTGACCAAATATATACAACAGAAAAATATGAGACTGATTTACGTATTCCAACAGATTCTGATCTTCACTCGGACCATAAAAGCATGCGCTTTTCTTGCCACTTATAATTTGCAGAAGCAGAACTCCGAAGCTATAGATGTCGTATTTCGTCGAGTACACACCTCGTCTCACATATTCAGGAGGCACATAGCCACTGCATTTTGTGAATTATGGTCCAATTAGCTATATATGCGTGTGCATTTATGTATATAGTTGCAATATTTTGAAGAAGAAGCGATTTGCTTACTAAGTTCCAACAATCTGGCCTGTGTTAGCTTCAACTTGTTCTTTATGGAAAATTTTTGCCATTCCAAAATCAGATATCTTTGGCTTCATATTGTGGTCCAACAAAATATTGCTAGCTTTAATATCTCTGTGAATAATTGTAAAATTCGAGTATTCTTGGAGATACAGAAGTCCTTGAACAATTCCTTGGATGATTTGAATGCGTTGTTCCCAGTTTAACTTGGATCTTTCTCTCAAATCTAGTTCAGTAAAAGAAGTATAATTAATGAAAGTGAAAAAGAGAATCAAACTTGCACTAAGTATCACATTTACCAAATAGGTAAAAATCGAGGCTTTGGTTAGGCATGTATTCATATATCAGCATTTTCTCTCCCTTTTGAGTGCAAATTCCCAGAAGTCTCACTAAATTAACATGTTGCAACCTTGCACTAAGTTTAACCTCCGTTTTGAACTCTTTAAGTCCTTGATTTGAAGTTTTTGAAAGCCTCTTCACTGCTATTTCTTCTCCACTGCCTAGTTTGCCCTGCCAAACCCAACATAGTTATAATTACTACTTGAATATTCCCCATATTAATTATTTACTAAATAATATAAGAATCATATTTATTATTTAATTACCTTGTAAACAGGTCCATATCCACCCTCTCCAAGCTTATTTTGACAGCAAAAATGACCGGTAGCTGCTTGGATTTCGGAAAAAGTGAACACTTGAAGATTAGCAGAATTTTGTTCTTCATGTTTATTCACATCTATGTTTGGTCGCCGTTTAGAGGTTTCAACTCTGCTAAAATCTATTTTTCCTTTGGATTTTAGCATTCTGCATCTCGAAGCGTATACTAAAAGAGTAAGAATGGCCAACAGAATAACCACCGAAATTGGTACTGAAATCATAATCCACAATTTCTTGTTGCTTTCATGATCTTCACCAAGCTTATAAGCCATTCTGGAAAGCTTCCAACTATCATCGTTTCCAAGTTGAAAAGCAAAGTATCCGCGTAATCCTTTGTCCTTGGCATATAAGATTTTAGTTCTAATTGCCTCAACATCATCAAAATTTATCCATCTATCTCCGGTGCTAAAGCAATTAGCTACGTATGCGGAATCATAGGTTGAAGAGACACCATATCCATAATCCTTTATGAATGATTGGATTGCCTTATAGCCCATAGAACCATCAGGATAATACATAGCAGGACCTGAGGCTGCTGCACCAACTAAATTATCCTTGGGGTTGGCGAGTTTCCAAACATAGCCATGGTAAGGCACTCCTAAAACAAGTTTGCCTGCTGGGAATCCTTTTTCTATCCATGCCCTTATGCCCAAATCCGTGCTTATCCCTCCTGAAGAATCGAACAGAGCAGCATGATAACCTGTAACATTCTCTTTCAAGGGCAAATGATAATCAAATGCCACAAGATTAGCCCAATCTAAGTTTCTCCGAATCGAATCAACGGGAAAACTTGCGGGGTGGTGAAACAAAGCCATTGTGAGGATTAAAGGTGAGTTTGTTGACTCAGAATTTATAGCAGCTCGCCACTCATCTAACAGAATCCCAAGATTTTCCATGTCAGAGCTTGAATTAGGCCAAGTCCAGGAAAGATCAAGACCATGAAAGCCGTAAAGCCTGGCTGTTTTTATTGAAGAAGCGATGAAAGATTTCCTATAAGAAGGATGGCTCACCATTGAAGAAAAGGTTGAATAGTTTCCATAGGCAAGGCCTATAGATAAAAGGGTAACAATTGATGGGTTGTTAAGCTTAAGTGAAGCTGTGAAACTAAAGGCAGTTGATTCATCTGAGAAGTAAAGGTTATAGGTGGAGGCATTGATTTTAGCAAATGCATAATAAAGGTGAGTATAGAGAGCAGAATTTATGCTTGATGCCGGAAGATTACTTGATGAATCGTAATAGGCAGATCTGATCCAGGTTTGTGCGCCTAAGAAGTGAAGATTATTCAGAAATATTAGGAGTGCGATGACTTTTATCGTCATGAAAGAAGAAAGATATAATTTTTTTTTTTGTCATTAAAGAGAGTTAAGCATTAGCATTCTTATATCTTGAAGAAGCCAAGAAAAGTCCATGGTTGTTATTCAAACTTGAAGATATTCATTCTAGTGGATGTCTAAGCAGAGGTGGAGAAAATCTATTTGATTTAATGTTATTTTTGGATTTTGCTTTTATGATTTATGTGTCTCATGTTATTCATGTAATCTCTATATTTAATTATTACGGGTTGGATCTTAGTTTCCATTTCAATTGGGCTTCTGTTCTGGAGCCTTTTAGCTCTATCCCAGTCAAGTTTTCTCAACTCATTAATGGATTCTTACAAAATAAGTAATTTATATCTAAATATAATTAGATTAATTATATTTTAATTAGTCAATTAATTAGATTATTTTAATTAGACTTGAATATCATGATGCATGCGGTTTCCATGAATCTACATTTGCGTACGTTTAAAAATTAACCTAAAAATTTTGGCACAAGAAAAGAAATTAAAAAAAATTGAGATGTATAATATATATTTATTATTTTTGTGTTAGTATTAGTTAATTATCTCAATCCATGAACTAATATACCAATTTAAATATACTTGTAAGTATCGGAGAAAATTGTCCTAAGATTTATTATTATTATTATTATTAAAGAAATGAAAAAGAATGTAAATTAGTTCTTGAATTCCAAACATACTAGAAATTGGAGGTTTTACTTGACTAAGTTATGAGTGTTAGAGTTGTAGAACAAGTCCATAAAATATTGGTCAAGATTTTGAAGGAAAATATGTGATATTAATAGTATTATATAAAGGGGAACAGTGAGTGTTTTAGATCAATATATTAAAATTTGGCATTAATGATAAATTTCTCAAAATTTTAAAACATAAAGGGTAATATTACATCAATTGAACAAACTGAAATATTATGAATAAAATTACTTTTTTTTATTAAATATTAGGAAGAAATTACTCTTTTTTAAGCTAAAAAAAGATAAGATGAAATTAGTTTAGTTTTCGATCACAAATTGATGTTGAATATACTTGATATATACAAGACTAAAAATTCAGATGCTATGCGTGCCAATTACCTAAAATTTGCTCGCATTAACACTGTATATATGTTGTTGCTAGACCGCCCATCCATCCCCATAAACTACTATCATAGACTTTCATGGAGATAGATCATCATGGACTTCTGTGGAGAAAGATATGGTGTTAAAAATTTTTTTAAATTGGGTGATTTTATAGAGCACGGTTTGTGCATCTGCATTATCGAATTAAAAGTGTACACATTTAAGTAATAAAAATATATTTATTCCGTTTTTTTATTCATCACTTTTTTTTATTTTTACAAGAATTAAAAAATATTAAATAAATTTAAATTTAATATTAAATTACGTAATTTTGATTAAATTATCGAATATAATTAGTTATAAACAAATTAATTTTTATTAAAAAATTAAATTAAAAAAATAAAAATAAATAAAATTTAAATTTTATTTAAAAATAATGCATAAAAAATAACGAAAAGAATATCGAATGAAACCAATAAGCACTTAAACAGTAAAAATAAACATTGGCATGCACACTTAAATATTGTCCCAAATGTAATTACTCTTGAGAGTTCTTTCGTCATATATATAGAGAGAGAGAGAGAGAGAGAGAGAGAGAGAGAGAGCCTTTAACATATAGGTAAGTCATATCTAGGTAAGTAAGGGATCAATCGAATAATTAATGATAAAAGAAGATAGGAGATATACATAGGACCTTATCAGCACACTACCCTAGAGATGTATGCACTTGGGTATGAGTGACCTTTGCCAATTATGAAATCATTCAATGCCTTCACCAACCTAACCTAATATCAATTAATAATCCCTGCCACCACTCTCTTACTTCTACTAACTTCGCTTCAATTAAGTCCCTCTCCTCAAAACCCGTCTATATCTAGAGAGAAAAAGAGAGGAGAAAATTGAAAGAAAAAAAGAGAAAAGATGGAGAAAGGTGGGAAAGGGAATGGAAGATCAGAAAATGAAGAAATGCCAAACTCAATGCGAACAGCAGAGACAATACTGAGAATCATACCAATGGCTTTGTGCATTTCTGCTCTTCTCCTTATGCTTAAGGACTCTCAATCCAATGATTTTGGCTCTCTTTCTTATTCTGATCTTGCTGCTTTCAGGTTTTTTTTCTTCTTTATTTTCTATTATTCTTTATTTGCATCTCTCTTTTTTTTTACATTTTCTATTTTTAATTATTTTTTTTAATTTTATGTATTCGAATACCTATTTAGTTTTTTTTTTTAAATTTATATATTCAAGTACTTATTTAGTGTGTGCATGCAGTTTGGTACACATAATATTTAATTATTTAATTAATATTTAACAATCTAAAATTGTGTGCATCAATTTGCATAACAAATCCTATCCGGAACAATAGTGCCAAAAAAAAAATTTCTTTAATTTTTCCAACTAAAAACAATCTGTGTGTGTTGATTTGCTTCCACTAATTTATATGGTGTGGGTCATCTAAGATAGATGCCTAATAATTGAAAGAAAGTATATCCCAAATTCCCAATTGGCTATATTATGGGGATTAAAATGAAATCTTCAAGAGTGTATTAGATAAGAAAAGCTTTATTCAAAATATTATTTGATTTATTTAGTTTTGGCTTAAAACATAAAATCACACATAAATTTTTAAAAAATAAAATTAAAGTCAGTACTTAAATATTTTAGGTGTCTTATTTAGCTTCTAATATTTATTTATAATAACTTACATAAACATATGAATAGTTTATGTATCTTATTTATCACATGAATTTGATTATAATAATTTCAGTATAATTAAATTTCAGGTGATAAATAAGGCGTTTAAAAAATTTAAGTTTCTATAAAATTTAAAAAATTAAAATTCAGATGTCAAATAAACTATTTAAAAATACTAAAATTATTTATTTTTTTTTTACAAATATGATTTTATATATTAAATATTTAGTTTTTGAAAAATGCAGATGAAAATGAAGGTTCTTACATACGTATGAAACGTGGTTTTGTTCTAATTTTGATAGTCATCAACAACCATTTAATTTAAACATATTATCGCACTTTTACTTTTGGAAAAAAAAAAGAAGAAAAATAGAAGCCTCTCTTTACGTTTTGTTTTTATTAGGATAAAATCATATTTCAAACGTATAATTGCATTTTTATTTTTGGCAAAAGAAACACTAAAAATATAGTAAGTTAAAATTCCTTTCCTTTCCTCCCAAATAAATGGCACACTTCAAATATCACATAAATTAAAAAATACAATTAATATTCATGAAATTATGCAATTTAATCCCTTATATTTTTATTAATTTATCATTTTGTTCATGTAAGAGGGTTAAATTTATCCATAATATATTAAAAATAGTACATAATTTTCCTTGAAGTATGTTTTGAGCTAAATTTGCTCCTGAAGTATTAAAAATTTTATATATTTGCCCCTAAGTATTTTCTTTAGCCAATTAAAATTATTCTCATTATTATATAATTGACTCGAGTTTGCCACCGAAACTAACGAAATTGTAGGTAGCAAATAGAAACACACATGGTAGACTAATTAAACTCATATAAATTTGCCATATATGCATTGTACATTGATATTATGTTTTAACTCTAAAAAAATTAAAATTTCTTATCATCAGATATTTTCTGTTTTTTACCTGAAATTTAGTTATTTTGAAAAATTTAACATGGAAATCTTAAATATTTTTTTCGAGGGTTAAAAATGTTGTCAATTTACAGTACACATATAACAAGTTCATGTATTTTTCTATTTACTTACTTAAAATCCCATTATTGTTAGTAACAAATTTAAGCTGATTACACGATAGTAAAAGCAATTTTAATCCAAAAATATGCTTTAAAAGTAAATGTGTACTATTTTAATACTTTTTAAAAAATAAGCTTTTATCATTTTTATTTATGAGAAATATATGTAAAAAGTAGAAAATGATACATATACCAATAACTAAAAAATATTAGATAAAGATATATTACAAATTTATTTAATTAATTATGTATTGTAAGAAAGGAAAGTGGAAAAGAAAAGTTTCCCTATGAAAAGGGAATATCACTTCTTAATTCTTATTTCCTACATTCTTTTTTATCAGTCGCTTTTATTATTTTCACTATAATTAAAAAATACTCTCTCTGTTTTTTTTTATCAGTCACTTTTGAGTAAAATTCAAATTCTATTTATCTGTCACTTTTAGACTTTCAATATAATTTAATTTATTTTTTCAATTTATTTTTCTTTTCCAATAAATTTAGAACCAATCAGATTTAATAATTTAATCTTAATCACGTAATTTAATACTAATTTTAAGTCTATTTATTATTTCTTAATCCTAGTGAAAGTAACAAAAGTGATTGATAAAAAAAATTGAGGGAGTAATAAATAGACTTAAATTTAGTATTAAATTGCGTGATTAAAACTAAATTATCAAATCTGATTTGTTCTGATTTTATTGGGAAAGAAAAATAAATTTAAAAAGCAAATTAAATTACATTGAAAGTTTAAAAGAAACAGATAAATAGAATTTGAATTTTACTAAAAAACGACAGATAAAAAATAACGGAGGGCGTATAATATTAAGGAAATAAGTTGCACTAGGTGCATATTAATTATTTGTCTCATTAATTATGTTTAATATCTTGCAAACAATCACCTGTCCTATAAATTCTATTGGCATTAATTAGAACAATCAATATTATTGTATTATATTCCGAGAAGCAAATAATAATTTCTTTACCAATATTGGTAATTCAAGTAGTATGCATCAAATTTATGATAACTGAATGAAATGCAGGTACTTGGTGCATGCAAATGGCATATGTGCAGGCTATTCCCTTCTTTCAGCTGTGGTTGTAGCCATGCCTAGACCGCACACCATGCCTCGAGCTTGGACATTTTTCTTCTTCGACCAGGTTTATCACCTAATAATTGCATAAAACACCCTCAATTTGAAATTTTATTCAATTGGACCCTTCAATTCTCGGTTCCATCATTGTCTTACACCTCAATATAACCGAAAAAAAAAAGCCTAAATTACACAAACAAAAGGAGGACTAAATATCTTCAGTACTACGTGTAAAAAGTACATTAAGGAGTGTAGGTTCATGGTATAAAAAATTTAAATCCTTAAACACATCATCAAGAAAAGAGATAATATATAAAAATTTCTCAAACTAGTTTTCACACCGTAATTATTTGAGATTTAGATTACATTCTGAATTTCAGAAAAATATTATATTAATTATTTCATAGACACACATGACCCAATATAAAACGAATATAAAGAAAATGTATATATGGATCGCATTATATATAGTTTTTACATGAGTATTTCAAACAGCTTTTCTTGATATATAGATAGTACAACATTGGATTAGTTGAACTGTTTAACCTTTTTTTTAATTAATATTCTTATATCGTATCCCTAAAAAAATAAAAAAGATAATAAAATGTCTTTCTTATTAAATAAATTCTTAATCAAGAGGTCTGATTGCATATTTTTGTAAATATAAATACTAAAGATGCACTTTTTATTGATAAAATTAACCTATCAATAGCTAATGATATGTATGTATGAAGGTATTTACGTATGTGATACTGGGGGCAGCGGTGGTGACGACGGAAGTGTTATACTTAGCAAGAAAAGGAGACACCGCGATTACATGGAGCGCAGCCTGCATTTCATTTGGCGGATTCTGTCACAAGGCAACTGCATCAGCTATAATCACATTTGGTGTAGTTGCATTTTATGCATTGCTTTCAATTGTTTCCTCTTACAAGCTTTTCACCAAATTTCCAGCTCCTGATGCCAGCTCCAGCACCAAGGGAATTGAGATTGCCGCCTTCCACAGCTGATTCACCATCACTACCACCGCCACCACATGTAGTAACCACCCAAAAATGCCTACATGCTTGGATGCTGACATTAGGTGTTCTTATGCTTATGCGTAATCATGTATCCTTTTACTATTCATGTACTTGACTACTACTTGTTCAAACTTATAGTTTAATCTTGCATGCAAATAAAAACTACCCTTATGCCAGGATTAAAGCTATTTTTTTCATTATATATCTTTTTCAATGTTGGCCGCTATAATTTTTTTTTTCTTAGAATTTTAAAACAAAGAAATTTTACTCTTATAAATTTTGAAAATAGATAATTTTACATTTAAAATTTATTAAAATGGACATAATTTTATTGAAACAAAAAATATGTAATTTTATGTGATTGATTACTATACAAAACATATTTTAAAATTTTAAGGTAAAAAATTCAAGAACATTTATAACCATATTGAAAAATCTAATCGTAAAAAATAATTTAAATCCCGTCTGTTTCATCTTAAAAGGGTAAATTAATCAAAAATGAAATAAAATGAATTCGAAAAATAAAAATCCACCACGAATTGAAGAAATATTTGTCAAATTGATTTATGTACTAAACCAGGTAGGGAGTGTTATATATATGTAATACAAACAACTTTTCTATGTATAGCATTTTATTGCTGGGTTGTCCACGAAAAAAATTCCATAATTGTCTCGATTAAAAAAAAGAAAAAATATACTAAAATATATTTTATATTATCTCAAAAGGCCTAACATTATTTATTATATTTAGATTAAAAATACAAGTAACATGATATATTTTATCACGTGTCAATGACATATCAGTACCGTTAATTCAGAATTGATTGTAACTTGACGGATGAATATTTTAATATCTATTTTAAAATATCAGGGATATTTTTATGAAAAAAAAAAAAACTTTAAAGGTATTTTAGCTCTTTAAAACAATAAGGAAGGCATTTTAGTACTTTTATTCAAAAGAATTCATGCACCGAATATAAGCGAATCTCATTCCATTAACGAACCATTATTGGTAGGCAGTAGGCACAATAGACACAATAACAAATATAACAAACAAGTTCCTTCTACCCCATAAACATACAAAGCTAAGCACATCTAACTGCTTCCATTATTCACTACCTTAGAATACAAAGCATAACAAGCAGAGAATAGAAAGAGGGCTTTAAGTATTATGTAGAATACAAATCCTTGCTTCTCCTACTCGATTCCAAACCTCTTTTTGAGCAACAAAACAAATTCATAAATCTTTTGAGGGTCAGGAAGTGACTTAGAAACAGACTCCTTCTGCATGCATCTCTTAGCCCAAGCAATGAGCTTAGGACACACAGCCTCTATGCTGAATTTGCCACAGGTCTCGTAGGCATAGAACCATGAATAAAATGGCACAAAGGTCACATCAACATACCCCATTTTATCACCTCCAAAGTAAGGTTTGTCTCCAAGCTCACCTTCCAATAACTTTAGGGCATCTAGAAATTCCTTCTTCGCTTTCTCTTGCTCTTCCCCTTTTGTTGCATATGTATTCCTACCTAGTTCATATATCTGCATATGTAATATTAACACCATAAGTCCTGAACCATCAAGTTATATATATATAAAAATAAAAAATACGGGTAAATTAAATTCATGAAAAGAAAAATACCTTCTTGTCGACAAAATCAGCCCAGAATCTGGCCTGAGATCTGAGGTAAGGATCAGAAGGAAGGAGAGAAGCTTTATCATGCCAAACCTCATCGATATACTGAAGAGCAATGAGAGACTCACAAACGGGTTTTCGGTTGTGGATAAGAACAGGGATCTTCTTATGAACAGGGTTCATTTGAAGAAGAAGAGGGCTTTTGTTGGCCAAATCTTCTTCTTTGTACTCATACTTAATCCCTTTCTCTGCTAATGCTATTCTCAATCTCATACCGAAAGGGCTTGGCCAGAAATCTAGAAGTATTACTTCTTCCTCCATTTTTGTTTCCTTATCCTCACAAAGCAGCTCTCTGTGTGTGGTGTTTATGGCGTTTCTGAGACACTATAGGTGGATTTATATATAGAGCAGATTTTTCTTTTTTTTTTTTTTAAATAAAAAAAATCCATGTAGAATATTCTTGCTTTTAGGATAAACGTGACATATTTAAAAAAGATAAATATGTAGGCCAAGGCCATCATGAAACTTACAGAAATATTTTTAAATATTTGTTATAAGATATATTTTTTTATTTGCTGAATTTAAATTAATTCGATTCAGTAAGTTTTAAATATTGAATTAATTATAAAAAAAATTAATAAAATCTTTTTTTGTTAAATTAACAAGGTGATTATCTCCAAATTTCAATATATTAGTATAATGTTAATAGTTCCACTTTCCTTATTCTTTCTTCATATATAAAAATAATGTCATTATATTATATGATTTCCTTAAACTTAGCTAAATAATAGAGGATTGTAATATAATATAATATAATAGATAATGTATTAATTATTTTGTTTGTTAACTCAAATTTTTTACAATATATTGTTATAATAAATATACACGTAATTTTCAATACATCAATAGATGTATTTTCTAATATATAATATTTTGTATTGTTTTTCATTACTTTCCTCTATTTCAAATTAAACTTTATTTTATCAAAGTTAGTAAAATTGTCATTTTATATGATATTGCATGTTTAATATAAGATCTTTTTAACATTATGTTTTATTAAGTTTGGATTTTTGTATTTTTATAATATAATAAATATTTAAGTATACAAAATAATTTTCATTATTACATAATATTTCTAATTATATACTTTTATTATTTTTTAAGATTATTATCCACATTATTCAGTTTCCAACAAAATGGTTCATTCATACGATAGAGTGTTATTTTATCGTTAATTATCCAGTCTTATTATTATTATTATTATTATTATTATTTGATAACAAGATCAAGCTAACAGTTCGGAATATTCAAACAGGTAAACTAATCCGGTCCATTAATCCTGTAAGTTCATTCCCACAAAATATTCCATTACATTAAACTTTTAGAATTTCATCCAAATAAATTAAAATTTTTTGAACTGTTATTGTTATTATTATTATTATTTTGATAGAATGGAGAGTGGAGGGAATGTTAGAATTGGATTTGGAAACCTATTGAAAGATGATTTGTTGTTGAAATGTTCTGGAATATAATTGTAATTATAATTATGAGTGGCTCTGGGTCCTTCCACTTTCCAGTATTCAGTAGCCATGTGGGCATTGGCTTATTTGATACCGACAAAAAGAGTTTTCTTTTCTTGCCTATTCTAATTTGACTATTTGCTGCCTATTTTATCAACTAGTCAACTTACCTTATCTTAATAGTATTGGATATAGCTAGGGATGATTATAGGGTAAAAAATTTTTATTTTTGATGAAAAATCGTTCCGAATGGTGCGGATAATTTTTAAAAAATTTTTTCATAAAAATAAAAATAAAAAAAAATATTTTTCGACTTAAAATTCGGGATGAAAATAAAAATTATGATCTCTATTCCGAAATTTTTCTATCCTCAAAATTTAATTACTAAATTTAATTATATTTATATAATTTAATTTTAAATTATATTTAATTTTAATTTTATTAATTATTAAAATTTTATATTAGTTTGATTTGTAATTGTTTTTATATTTTTAATTATTAAATAACATATTTCAATTATAATTAATTATTAAATATTATATTTTAGTTATAATTAAATTTTTTTAAAAAATAAAAATATTTTTTATGCTGGAACGGGGATTCTGCGGGGACGGGAACGGAGAAAATTTTTTCCTCGAAATACTATCGGTGCCGGCCTCCGCCCCGCCCTTGCGTGGGGCAGTAGGTGGGGAGGCACTCCTCGCCCTCGCCCCACGATCAACCCTAGATATATTCTGCATAATCTCCCCATTTATAGCTGGAAAAATGATCGAGTCATTTTAGAATTTAACCAAATAAATCAAGAATTCAAGTTTTTTAAAATTTCATATATATATATATATTAGGGGTAAGTAAAAAAATTAAAAATATAGTTAACCATAAAATTGATCAATGATTGAATAGATTTTTTTCGATTAACCGATCTGATAGATTCAGTTACAATTTTTAATTTTTATATCTTTAATTTTTTATTATAATTTTAATTTTTAAATACCGGTTAATCGTTATTACAATTATCCACTTCATATATATTATATTTTTATACTTTAAATTTTTTTTATTTTTCTCTAAAATTTATATAAAATAATAATTCAAAATATATTTAAATTATATTTTTATTTTTATATCTCAATTTTTTATATTTTCCTATAAAATTTATATAACACTTTAAGCTAAAATTATATTATGTTATTTTTTAATTATATAGTAATATATATATATATAATAACTGATTAACTTTTATACATGTTATTTTTATATCATATATTGGTATTCATATTTTACTTAAAAATATTTAATTATATTTTCTCATATTTTAAAATTTATGATATAACATTTAATATTATTCAAAATTTTATTTAACTTACAATCAAATATATTAATTTTTAATAAATATTAAATATATTTTATAATATTAGCTGTTAATTTATAGAATATTAATTTTGTCTAGTAAATTATGTTTATTTTTTTTGAATTACTTTACAAACTTAAAATTGAATTGAATTTTATCTTATTTTTTATAATTTTATATTATAAATTTTAATAGTTAATAGAAAATATTAATTAATCAAATCAAAAAATTGAAATCGATGGATTGCTTAACGGAATGTAACGAATTAATTAATGGTTAGTAATTTTAAAAAACCGAAGTTAATTGACAGATTAATTTTTTTACTCATGAACCAATTAACCGATCCATACTCATCCCTAATATACACAAAAATACTGCATTAAGTCTACATTTTAATTCTATTCGATTCAATTCATTTGAATTATTGAATATCTTATTTATTGAGCTTATTAATTTTAAGCATTACTAAATAATTTTTTAAAAGTATACACTGTATACATATCTAATTATCTATAACACAAAACTGGTGTGTGGTTTAGAAAACTTCGACCATTAGATTGTTTTGATTTTTTTTTTATTTCTCAAGATCTAAGCGAATTTATTGGACTGAAAAATAAAACCTATAGCTTACGGTTGGATTCTAATACACAACACTTCAAATACTATATTCACACTGTTAAATATCAAATGCTTAAATTTTTTTAAAAACAGTATAAATTTATATTTTTTATTTATAAAATTGATAAATATAAATTAGAAATAATCATGGACAGATTAATCCATCCATAAATAAAAAAATTAACCAATCTATTAATATCAATTTTTTAAAATCACTAACCATTAACCAATCCGTCATATTCGGTTAACCAATTCATCGATTTTAATTTTTCGATTTGATTAACCAATATTTTTTGGTTAACTATTAAAATTTATAATATAAAATTATATAAAAAATTAGATAAAATTTAATTCAATTTCAAATGTGTAAAGTAAGTTAATATAAAAATTACGAAACAAATATAACTTACTAGCCAAAATTCATGTTCTACTAATATTATAAAATAGATTTGATATTTATTGAAAATTACTATGTTTGATTTTAAATCAAATAAAATTTTGAATAATATTAAATGGTATAACATAAACTCTAAAATATAAAAAAAAAATATAATTAAATGCTATTACGTAAAACATAAATATCAATATATGATAAAAAATATATATATATAAATTAATTGGATACTATATATAAATATTACTATATAATTACAAAAAATGATATAATATAAATTTAATTTAAAATATTATATAAATTTCATAAAAAAAATTAGGTATAAAAATAAAAATATAATTTAGATATATTTTAAAATATTATTTTATGTAAATTTTAGAAAAAAATTGAATATATATATATATATATATATATATATATATATAACCTATTAACCAGAGACTAACATTTAACCAGTATTTAAAAATCTAAACCGTAACTATTAATAAAAAATGTAAAAATTAAATACCGTAATCAAATCCATCGGATCATTTAACCGTAAAAATCAATTTAATTTTGGACTAATCTTATGATTAACCATGTTTTCGATTTTTTTTTTTTTTTGCTCATCTCTAATATAAATGCCCAGTAAAATTTAGTAAATATTTACTCCAACTTGTCTCTATATGTATTAAACCCACCTTTTTTAGAGAACTTAAGAGGGATAAATTTAACACATCATCTTTGATAATATGTAGCTTAATTAACATAATCTAAATCTTATTTTACTTATTTTTCCAAAAAATGATATGAACACTTGTATGGAAATTTTTTTCATATAATTTCTTTTTTCCAACATATAAGATTGTTTCATGTTAAAACTCATCTTTGTTTCATCCTCGTCAATGGCTGCTCCCCTCACAACTCACATCATCTTCTTCTTTCTCTTGTTTTTCTTTCGAGCTCTGACCTTGCACAATATGACCCAAAATTTTATTTCTTACTCAATATGTAATGTCCTTAAGAATAAGCTTTTACAACTGTTATGACAATAGACAACAAGAAGTATACATAAAATTTAGAGACCTGAAGATACATGTTGCAGATTTTGTTATGTTATAAGCTTCACAAACAATATATATATATATATATATATGGCATGCGGTTTTTAGGCTCAAAGCTCTCAATTCTCTTCCTCACTTGGGTTTCAGTTTCAAGGAAGCACTGCAAACAGAAGATTCAAGTTTGAAATGAAGAATTGAAAAAAAAAAAGAGAGTTGCAAAAATCAAGAGAGGAAATATCTTACCTATTGATACAATAGCGTTTTCCAGTAGGTGGTGGACCATCATCAAAAACATGGCCTGAATGAGCATCACAAACAGCACAGAAAACTTCTTGGCGAGGCATGAAAATGATCGACAAGTCTAACTTCGATTTTATGTTGTTTCCAATAGGCTGATAGTAAGATGGCCAACCGGTTCCACTATCGAATTTAGTGGATGACCTGCACTACACATCATAGAATCCCATCCATAAGATGTCTCTTTCGACTACACGTCACATAGCAGATACTCAGTTGGCTCAATAGGCGTTTAACAGTAACAACATAAACAAGTTCAAGTGTATATGTGTGTTTCCAAAGAGTTCAGGTGTCAAAATATCTAAATATGCCAATTTTTAGGTGTATGTGGATCTATTAGGCCAAAGAAGAAAATGGAAGAAGAAGGATACATACTCAAAAAGAGGTGTATCACAACATATGCAGTGATAGGTTCCAGAGGTTTTGGTGTTCCAGTATTCCCTGAAAGAAAACATGACAGTAAATCAATTGGACGATATTGGAAGTTCAATTTCAGTGAATCAATTTTTGCTACTAGCAGAGAATAGATAGTCTTTCTTTGCCTGTTCACATTTCCATAGTTATATTGCATTCTATACTATAACAACACCAATATCAAGCAGACAAGTTGTAAAATTTTATCACTAACGCAATCCTTGCAAATCATACCCGGTGAAAGCCCTTTCAGTCCCCTTCTTTCGTGTTATATAAAATTGTTCAGCTGTAAGCTTCTTCTTCCATTCGTCATCACTTACAGAAGCATAGTCAACCTTTCCTGCTTCTATAAAAGAAAATGAATTTTCAAGATTAGACCAAAAGAAAAAATTGTCACAATTATAATGAGAAAAAGTTTTCATAGTTCTGAATAATCATACAAGAGGGTGACGTCAAGAAATTGCATCAACAAAGTTTAGCAATAATCAAAATTTGTTTTGGCTTTGATATTTCATAATGGTAGAAAAACAGAAATGGATATAATGTTTTATATGCAACTGCTATGCATTTCTTTCCTATACTGTGGTTTAAAAACTTCAAGGACAGTAAGTGAATACTCCAGTAACCTTATCCCTTTCCCTACACCAAGGACAAGAACCAAACAAAATCTGCAAATAGAAGCCATAAGCAAGAAAAATATTTTATGCCTGCAGTTACATTCCATGTAAGAATTTTTTCTTTTTGAGGGGAAAAACAAGACCCTCACTAATTTCATAAGATTCTAGCTCCATTGTTTGACCCAAATAAAGCAAACACAATCATAAAAATATGTACCGATAATATATGTAGTTTGTCAAATTCTTTTGTCTGATAAGAGAGGAGTTGGTCAACAAGAAAAAAAACAAACTCCAGGAGAGAATGCATTATAGCATGATACTATTCCTTTTGGCACATAGCTGCAAAAACTAACTTGTGTCAATGAAATATTCCTGAGAAACTATTCTTCTGAAAATACAAATATTTTTGTTGGCTGTTTGGGTTGTTAAAACTTGCTTGAATAGTAGAGAAAACTACACATTCTGCAAGAAAAAACTTCAAAAGTAAAACTCCAATTGTTGTGACTTGAGTGACTGCAGGTGGTTGGTGAATTAGTGGGAATACTATCATACTGTTTCTATATAAGCATCAGAAAACATTTTTCTGTTGACAAAATGCAAAAGTAAATGAGTCCTCGGTTACATTCTTCGTTCACTCTACTTTCACTTGACCAAACTTTTCTCCCAATATACTTAGAAAAGACTATTATCAAATACCTCAACAACTATTAAGACGATTGACAAGTTTGGATCATCAAAACTTCATTCTCTACTATCAAAATCTAAAATCAAGGAGGTCCTAAAATACGCAGAATAAGAATCACAATTGTGAGTCCAGGCATTATCCAATATCCATATTACCAACTTTATGCTTAGATATTATCTTTCATGATTAAGAGAATACCTATCCAAAGACAAAGGGCCCACATTCTAACAGCAGATAATAGAATACAAAAAAACAAAAAACAAAAAACAAAAAAAAAGAACAAAAAAACAAAAAAATGCATATCAGAAAATGAAATCTAAGGGAAAAATTCAAATGCTTTGAGGCTAATTGGCTGCTGACGTATAGTGTTAGAGCCTACTTTACAATGTGTTGCTTCATCAAAACCAAATATATAACAATATACTCCACATAGTAATTTTAAGCATTGAACATTTGCTTCATTTTATTTAGTTGCATTCATAAGTATTGAGGAATTCAGAATCCATTACCATCCCTCAAGAAAAAATTAAAATCCATGAAAGTAAAAACCTAATAATGAATTGGAAACAAATGAAAAGAAACATATAAGCCCCTAATTTGGTCACTATATAAACAAAATAACATGGAAAAGATGATTACTCTTAGGACATCAACTCTTTGTTTGGATCGACGAAAGTGAAAGTAATTGGGTAGAAAATAGATTGAAATTACCTTACTTTCTCTTGTTTGGATTGTAAAATCATAAAATTGAGAGAAAAATCCAAAAAAAAAAATTAGATTTTTCAATTGACTCTGTTTTAAGTATCTTATTTTTTTTCCAATTCGGAGAGAAAGCGGGATAAATGGACAGGTGATGAAAATAATTTGCTGAAATTATCAAATTATCTCCCTTGCTCAGCCGGGCATGCACGGCCTCGCATGAATTTAGGCAGGATAATGCACGGCCGTGCATCACC
This sequence comes from Excoecaria agallocha, assembly GCA_037975025.1. Taxonomy (NCBI): domain Eukaryota; kingdom Viridiplantae; phylum Streptophyta; class Magnoliopsida; order Malpighiales; family Euphorbiaceae; genus Excoecaria; species Excoecaria agallocha. The sequence goes on along the minus strand of JBBPFJ010000036.1, from coordinate 824,436 downwards.
TTGCCTATATCCATGCACGGCATGAATTTAAGCAGGATAATGCACGACCAAGCACCTGCTTGCTGTTTCATCGCATCTTTATAAAGACATAATTATTAAATATATCTATAAAATCTAATTCACCCTCCCGTTAAATCATCCAAACAATAAAACAAAAATAACTGAAAATATAAATTTAATTATTCCTATTTCCACTCATCAAAGTAAATTCAATTTACTTCCATCCAAACAAAGGGTAAGACCCAATTCAATTAAAAAACAGAACTTTCTGATAAGAGATAGAGAGAGAGAAGGAGGAACCTTGAATGCTGTCTGGTCTCTGGGAAGAAGCAGAGGAACCCATAGCTCGAACAGAATTGGTCAAAAGCAGAAGTGGGTAAAAGAAAAAGCTTCGAACTTTTTTTAAATTGGGATTTGGAAGATATAAATTTCGTTGTGGGGAAGCTAAGGCTATGACTGATAAGCGCCATGGATGACCTCAAACACACTTTCTAGTTCCCAAAAGAGAGATGATCTGGTGGTCTTAACCGGTATTAGTTTAATGATTATTCGAGGAATCCCACCGTTGGATTAATCTGTCCACCGGTTCTTGATTGGATATTTTTAGCCACGTGTCTTGTGCTCATGGCCCAACACTCCTTGGATTGTGCTGGCCTGACTCCTCTAACCCTTCTTTATATGTTATAAGTATTATAAAATATTTATTAAATATTTACATTCATATAAATTTAAAAGTAAATTAAAAAATAAAGGTCAGCACCAGCAGAAAAAAATTAAAAATTAAATCTTAGAAATATTATTTTTTGTTTAACTAAAAATTAATTTTATCATCGAATTTAGAGAGTGAATATTTAAAAAAATCTAAACAGCAGAATATGATCTGAGAGGGAGAGGGACTCCGACTATTAAGTATGAAAGGAATAACCTTTTCATCTGCAAATCGTTGTTACCTCAAATCCCACAAAAACCACTCATTTAACCTAAGCGCAATCCAATTTCTCAACCATCAAATCCAAATTCCAAACCCATCAAACAAAGCACTCTTCTTTCCTTCATTTGTCACACAATTCACCCAAAACCCTTTAACACCAGTTACTTCTGACCCCAATACTCCTCCACTAGTTGTAGTTGGATCAGCCAATGCAGATATCTTTGTTGAAATTGACAGATTACCCATTGAAGGGGAGACCATCTCAGCCAAGAATAGTCAGGCACTTGCTGGTGGCAAGGGAGCAAACCAGGCTGCTTGTGGTGCCAAACTCTCTTACCCAACGTACTTTGTGGGCCAGGTGGGTGACGATGCTAATGGGAAATTGATAGTTGATGCTTTGAGTAATGGTGGAGTTCACCTTGATTATCTGAGGCATGTTAAGGGTGTGCCTACGGGGCACGCTGTGGTGATGCTTCAGCCTGATGGACAGAACTCTATTATCATTGTTGGTGGAGCTAACATGAGTTGTTGGCCTGAGAAGCTGAAAGATGAGGACTTGGCGGCTGTCAAGAGTGCTGGCATTGTGTTGCTTCAGAGGGAGATCCCTGATTCTGTCAATACCCAAGTTGCAAAGGTCAGTTCGGCCACCTTATTACTTGTTTACAATATATATATATATATATATATATATATGATTTGCTTTAGTGACTACACTTTCTTGGCTATATCTTGCATCTTAAAAATTGTTTGCTTTAATCATTATCCTCTCTTGGTTAAGGTTTGTGCATCCTAAAAGATGTTGCCTTTGGGCAACATTCTTTCTTGATTAAGTCATGATTATGCTTGGATAATGAGAAAAAGTTTGCTCTAGTCATTATTCTTTCTTGGTTAAGACTTGGTATGGTTTGCATCTTAAACAACTATTTCTAGCTAGAGCTGCTAATGTTTGTCGCCTGAAATATGTTTAGTTTTGGATTTTAAAGCTGATGGCAACCCATCTTAATGAATTTGAATAAGTTGGGGAATGCGTCTGGAGAATATTTCACCTTCTATTCGCTGGAGTCATTGTGAATCTATCTGAAAGAGATTGTGGCATCTAGTCTTCTAAGACAAGAAACAACAATTTTAATTTAGATAATGGTGGAATTTGGTTGTGCATGCCAACTGGTCTTATATTTGTCTTCATCTAGCATTTGAAAAGTACTTTTGAGCTTGGCAGCTTCAGTTTTGTAATTCATGATTGTCTATGAGATAATTGTTTCAAAATCTTGGAATCGGAAAATTATGTTTTTGTAGAATTTACTTTACATTAAAGCGTAAGACATGAATAAACAGAAATGCTTTAAAATCATCTAAGTTACATAAGAAAATTTTCAAAGTGGGGCAATAGCTGATCTGAGATAAAGCCTGATTTTTTTTTGGTTATTCATCTAGATTTTTGGTGGTATATAATTATTTTGGAGAGTTCTTTTGGGTGGGTTTTCTTATAAGATGCTCACCTTATGAAGAAACTGGGGAATCTTTTAATATAATATTCTGAAATCTATATGCTATATATGCCTTGAATTGATTAATCCATCTTGTAGGTAGTTTGAGGAAAATCTCAAAGGATTCTATAGGTTCCATCTTGAGTTGAGCTTTCAAAATGTGATTGGATGTTGATCTCTGATTTTGTGGAAGACTCATTAGAATGAGTTAGAAAGCATAGTTATAACATGGAAATCATTACAGTGAGTGAAAAATTCGAAACGATCCCAAGAAATAAAGAGGAGTGATGCACGGTTAAATTCTTTGGCTCCAAAATATGGTAGCTGAGGGGTGGTATGGCAGCCCGAAGGGGCCATGCTGTGTTAACTTGAAGCTACTGTCATTGATCTCTCTTTCTTTAGTTGAATTTAGTGCAAGTTTGTGGAGATACTAGTGTTATGGAAAAATGGACTCTGTATCTGCTTCAGCTGAATTCTTAATAGACTGGCTGTGCTTGACCTACATGAGGATAGAGGATGTGAATTAATACAAATGATCATTATGTATTTTGCTGTTTTGGGGACTTGGTGCCGTTTGCTAGTATTGCATAAACAATGTACATTTAGTTAAGGTACAGCCTTCTTTTTATTTATCGGCATATATATGATCTTTCAACCAAGGACTTTTAAGCTTTGCACTGGCTTAGGGATGTCTTAGAGATTCTGCAGTATTAGCATTTTCTCTCTGCTAATCAACTTTGATTTTTATTCCTTTCATCATGAACATTGCACTGAATGCTATAATTTATCCTTAACTTCAGAGTTTCACCTTTTATTTTGTCATGATTGCATCTTTCACATTCTGATGTTGTCAGTCTTTAGGCTGCAAGAGATGCAGGTGTTCCAGTCATTTTGGATGCTGGGGGAATGGATACACCAATACCATTGGAGCTGTTGAAGGTTGTGGACATCTTGAGTCCAAATGAATCTGAACTTTGTCGCATAACAGGCATGCCTACTGGTAACTTTGAACAGATTGGTCAGGCTGTTAAGAAGTTGCATGAAATGGTTAGAGTTTGACTCCAACCAATCTTTTTATTGTTCAATTTCTGTTGTACATGGCATGCTTATTTTCTTAATGCTCTGGGGATATGACAAACAAGTTTATAGGGCATTGCTTGTTCTGATGAAATTTTACCCCATCAAGTTGTTCACAGCATATTGGAATGATATTCTGTGTAAATTATGTGAATGAGATTGTTCTCTCTCTCTCTCTCTCTATCTTCCTCAATAAGTATACATACATACATAAACACATACGTACTTATGTATATACACACAAACTTTTGTCATTGTTAAGGCATTGTATGGATGATTATTGAATATGATAATCAGACCAAATATGACAATCTCGTTATTTCTACATACATACACATACACAATTTTGTCATCATTAAGGTGGGCACTTGCATGGATGATGATTGAATATGACGCTCAGGCCAAACATATGAAAATGCTTAAACACATCATAGCTTATAAGTAGCTTCAATTTCTTTTTGATACTCGTTATTAGATTTTGGATTTGGTTTTCTATGTGAAATACAGATACATAATTAGGTTTTGCCTTTTGGAAAAATCTAATATTGTAGATGAATTGATGATAGTATTATATCAATCTTCCTCAAGGCAGAGAGAAATGTTGTATTCATATCAGTCATATGTCATTGACTATAATAGATATGTTGCTTCTTGATATTTCAAATTTAGATGGTAGAATTCTTACTAAAATTTAAGAAAAAAGCAATTTTTTTTTTATTTGAGTGAAAAAATAGAAACCTACGAATGAAGATGAATCATCATCTATTGTATGGCAGATTCCTATTTTTTAACATGTTCTTTTTTCTATTTGACCTGTGTTCCCATTTTTTCTGTAAAACGAAGGGAAAACAGCCTGACACGTTCTTGATTAAGAGTTACCTGAAAAGCAAAATAATAGCAATGATAATAATTTGTGTTTTTACTTTATATTTTAGAACTTTAGGTATATTTGATATGTATATGTGCTTTCTATTAAAAAAAAAAAAATCTGTGACATTTTGAAGTAAATGGTCTTAGCATATGAAAAAGGTTTAATGATCCTTACTACTATTGCTTCTCCTTTTTCAGTTCTCAGAGAAGAATATAAAAAATTATTCTATCCCATATAAATTATATAGGTTTTTTTCAACATATTATGAAAGATATTCTAGATGTTGAGTGCTTTACTATAATTCTGGGGCATGTGTTTGTGCATCTTTGCTTGATTTTTTGCATGCTTAGTAAATAGGCAAATTTCGGCTTATCGGCAAGCTGGTTGAAAGTGCTATATGGTGACATATATGTAACATAACGTCGTTGATGATGTCTAACTTCAGGGAGCTAGGCAAGTGCTGTTGAAACTCGGGGCAAAAGGATCAGCTTTATTCGAAGAAGGTCAAGAACCAATAAAGCAACGTATTGTATCCGTCCCGAGAGTCGTCGACACTACTGGTGCTGGAGACACTTTTACGGCTGGATTTGCTGTGGCTTTGGTGGAAGGCAAGACGAAAAAAGAATGCATGAGATTTGCTGGTACGGGACATGGTGTTTTTAGTTCACACATTGAATATTAGTTCCGTTCTAATCCTTCGAAAGAGATGTTTATGATTTCTGTATCTTTGGAAGCACCAGTAGTAGCATCGCAGTAATTTCTAGTATTGAGTCTTTTATAAGGTAAAAATGAGTAATTTTCTATCGATTTTCTCGCACATTTTACAGCTGCAGCTGCTTCTCTTTGCATTCAAGTGAAGGGAGCCATTCCTAGCATGCCTGATCGGAAGTCGGTTCTCGATCTTCTTCAGTCTGTTTGAAGACATTTTTATGCTGTTGTGGAGGAGCAAAATCTTTATAATTTTTGGAGTTATAATAAAGGTGGATTTCCAGAATCACCAGAAGGAAATAATATTGCAGGTATGTTGGAAGAATGTTTGAATAGTGGTGTTTGTGTTTCTTTCCTGGGGCGAAAGGATATTGTGCATAAACACTTAAGAAGGACATGCTAGACAAGTGTGGCCGTTAGAGCTACTGCCATGGTGTAGATGATTCGATTCTCAATCTTTTTTCCTCTGGCTCACAATTAGAATAAAAAATATGATCCATTAGAATAAAAAGTAATCCTTCTGTATTCTTCATCCAATGGTTTGTTTTAGTACAGTCAATGCATGAAGATATTATTTTAGTCCTCCCTATATTATATAATGCAGAAAACAAAAATTTAATCATATTTTTTAATGGCAACTTAATATATAAACAATAATTGCCAGGATGGAGCAAGGGGTGGTCCGAGCGGACTACTATTCCTCGAAATCTAATTTATCGAATATAAGGGAAGAAAATAGCAATTTGACATTGCTAAATCAACTATTTCTAACAGCATTTTTGACTTTACTGTTGCAAGATAATACTTGAATTATTTCATTGTTATCAATCGAACACAGTGACGAATTCCTTGTGCAGAAATTGTGCGACCATGGATAAAATTATCAATGAAAATTGGTAAGCTCTTCCGTTAATCAGGGATTGTATTCAAAAAATACAGATATAGTATAAATCGTATGCGATTTCCTCAATTCTCCAGCATTAAACAAGGCTCTTAAGGAAGAAAATTGTAGCCAATATTTGACTTTGAACCCAGCCTATCATCTCAACATCACCCGTTAGAATTCTGAAGTGTATATCAATATAATGACAAGGGTGAAAATCGAAAGGCAACACAATAACCTCTTGTTGCCCTGGGCACCAGCTCAAATTGTCTTCCGCAAAAGATACTACTTTAGCCGCAACTCCAACATCGATGAAGAGACTGCAAACCTATTGTCAGGAAAGCAAGAAGACCTCTGAACATTAAGCTTTCCATTCACAAATAGAACTGTAGAAGTACCAATACGTTCTTAATTACCAATTAGTAGAAAAGCCAGAATGTCACTTCTGTTGGCTAAATGAGTGGAGACGTTTGACCAGATGCTCTTTCAATGACTCAGGTATCTGTGAAATAAAGGTTGGTTTTGCCTCTCTGATCAACAGCTTCCTGTATTACAGAAGTAGCAGATTGATGGTTAATCACAACAATTATGTCATCATCATACAAGATAGCTTTGTAATATTAATGATCAATATCAGCACACAAGTTTCAAAGACATAATTGTGCTAAAAATCGAAATTTAATTGAATTTATGGCAGCCTCCTTCTGTGAGTAACAAATTCACCATCATCATTGAGTAGGACACTTTTTTTTTTCCCAGAGCAACATTTGCTTGGAAATCAATTGACCACACTGTTAAATAACTCAACAGAATGCATAGTAGTTAATGTTGCAAATGCCTACAATGTAAAATGTTTCAACCTTATATTTGATATATTATTCAACATACAATTTCCAGAGGGAAAAATATTTATTTAAGCACCTGTACTTGGTAAAAGAAATTCTCTTACACACCCGAATTTTTTTGCGGATGGACAACACACCTGAGCTTGGCTAAAAAACCTATGACCACCTCGACTCAGCAATAGGTACATTTTATCTAGTTTAAGCAGGTATAGGTTGTTTTGTCCAAATTCAGGTATGTCATAGGTCATTTGAAAAAGATAAGGTGTAATAGGTTTTTTTATTGCCAAGTGTGAATATGTATGAGAGAAGTTGCAAGCTGCCACTAAGGTTTGGCATTAGGAGCTAATTTACCATTATGGTCTTTTTTAGCTCAATCTTGCACTTACTGATTTAAATTCAGTACAAAATTTGCCAAATTTTTGCAGGAAAAGACATTTTCAGGTTCTGAAATACACATGTTTTTATTAAGTCTTCTAACTTTTATCATGTTACATAGAGCCCCTAACTATTTATTTTAGCGTACATGAGTTCAAATAAGGACTTGGAAATTAAAAAAAAAAATTGATAATTGAGAGATTTAATATATACTAAAATTAAATTACCATTTTTAGAAAAAAAAAAAATCAACATAACTTTCAGCCTTCTGGGTCATTAACAAACACATTTCTTTAAAATTTAATAACTAGCATTTCAATGTTTATGTTTTCATATTGTTGAGTTCTCTGTTCATGTGAAAGTTAAAGCTGCTGACTTCACGTGTTAGGAGGGACTTGCATCACAGAAGTAGCACTAAAGGCGGCTAATGTGACAACCGACATGGTTGTCTAGCATGTAGGTCCTGCTAATTTGTCCAGCCATGTCTCTCCCCATATTAGCGTCATTTTGTGCCACCTACCAGACAACCATGCAGGTCTCCCATATCATGCATGGTCAGCAATTTTAAGACCCATGAACATATTTTAACAAGGTTCCCCCTACTTAAGTGGAAACATCAATGCATAGCTGCAAATTGTCAAATTTTAAAGGTTAGGCATTTAATTATTAAAGACCCAGAGGCTAGAGACATTTAACTTTCATTTTTTATTCTGTTAAGCCTCTATTTGGACTAATGTTCATTAAAAATACATGACTAGGGACCCTACGTAATGCAATAAGAGTTAAAGGATTTAATAGAAAAACCATTATATAGTTCAGAGGCCTAAAAATACTTTTCCTTAAAAAAAATTTGCCAAATTAGTACTAAATTCATAACAATATGTGCAAAATTGAGCCAAAAAGAAACCAAAATGGCAAATCAGCTCCTCCACCAAACATTAGTGGCAATTTTGCCCCTCTTTCCAAATATATATTATCCATTTCCATAGTCCTGAATGATATAAGAATTCATAACATAACAGGCTGTAGAAAAAGAGAATCAGTTTCATCAAGCAAATAGATCCAGAAAATGGCAATTGCCTCAGCGCTATAATCAAAAGCAATAGCAGCCAACAAAGCACAACATCTCTAGGAAGAGTTAGAGGCATAAGTTTAAAAAAATTTTGACACCAAATAAAAATATTTGTGTGACTTCCATTTTTAGAGTGGCATGCAAAGTCCAACACAACCATACTAATCATGCAGAAGTCAACTAGCAAGTGAAAAAAGCAATTGTCCAGCACTGCAGCACAATTAATGGATCCATTATTTCTAAATACAATTCTTCTACCACTCTCATCTCATCCAACTTAGAGACCAAGTTTACAACTAGGTCAAAGCCATGAACAAGTTGGAAGTTACTTACAATTGCCCAAAACATGGAAGAATACAAGCAAGACAATAGACTAGAACAACAAAATATTCGACAATAGAAATCTTTGAGATGCATGGAACTATATTTAAACAAATACCCATAACGTGTAATACGAAAAATATGGTTTTGGTACATCAGTTGGAAATGCATCCACAAGTTTAAGTGAAAGCTGGTAAATCAAACTTGCATCAAAAGTGTAAATGAATTTGATGTAACATAATAACACAAAAAGAATAGGCAATCAGCAATTTGATACTCTAAAAATCCATGTGACATTACCACAGCAAGAAAAGAAAATCATTTCAAACAATTTGTTTAATGCAAGCTTATTAAGATGTACAGGTAAAACGTTGATAGCCATAGATACAGTCTGAACAGAAATTAAATGCATTACAGCTCAAGTTATATCTAGTATCACTTGAGATATCATTCAAAAAAAAAAAAAAATTTAAATGCATGCTCATTAATATAAGAAGTTGCACAAATAAAAAGTTGACAGTAAGATACACTCAGAAGAGAATTAAATGCATTATAGCTCAAGTTATATCAAATTTCTAATGCACATATACTTACTTTAGGTCAATATCATCTGAGATATTCCCTCCTCCTCTTGCACATAACCTCTTCCTCGAGCACATAAAATTGTATACCTTATCGGACCAACCGCATGATTGCAAAACTGAAGAAGCTTCTTGCTTCAAACTGAGACATAAAAACGTAAACAAAATAAATATAAATTGCAAAATAACAAAACAAATAAGCACAGCATCTGAATAATCAACAATAGGACCACGGGACCCACAGACCATCTACAAATGGCCCATCAAAAAATTTATTAACCAAACACAGCAACATATGTAGCTTTTAACAAAATTGTCTAATCATATTCAAAGAATCATCACTGAGTGTAGCCTTAATTCAAACTACAAAGGATTGAACTTAAAAGTACTTACAACATACTGTAATAAACATAAACCAGCCCACGAAACAATTTATTAAAATTAGTAACTGAGTTTCTAGATCATATGTCTATTAAGCATAAAATTAAAAAAAAGCAAACTATGAAAGCAGTTGAGAAAGAACTTAACATACACTTCTTTCAACTCTTCCACTTTGGCTCTCGACTCAGTGTCCCCAGCAAATAATATGCGAGAATCTTCTTTCAGTTTTCTCTTCAAACCTGGAATGTCAGAGTGCCAATTTACTCCATTTTGTAACTTATAGTGATCAGACCCTTTTTCTGTCACTCTCCAACCCACAGTACCATTAGCCTCATAAGGAGTTGTCCTTGCTGAATCAAAAGTACCATTTTGAGCAACGCCATTTTCACTTGCTACTACAATTGTTCGGCAGGTCTCACCATCATCAACCTCATTATTTTTGCTGCAACCATTTCCATTTATCATCAATGATGTATCCTTGCCAACATTTTCCATACCAATTGTGTCTTTCACGTTTCCATTCATTTTCCCATTTTGAAGCTCACATGTTTCAGTCTTTCCATCAACAGTTGGAGAAATCTTTCTCGAACCAGAGTTTGCAAGAGTATTAAACTTTATACGAGGGCCAGAAGGCATTTTATTGACCTTAGACAAGGACGATACTTCCTTGCGCAAAGATTGCTCCACAGATAGCTTTGTAGGAGTTGATTTCGATTGAATGGCAGCCTTTGCAGTGTTAGATGCCTCGCTGCCATTGGAATGCCGTGCTTGCACTCCATTGGCAGTAAAGATGGCACTGGCAGATACTGGCCTTTGATTAGTACGACAAAAGAAGAGAATATAGACCTCCTCTGACAAGACATCCTGCAGTGTTGAGAGCGTCACAAATGAATCATTGCAGCAATACCATCGACCCATCGCATCCTGGACATGTGTTATCAGTAGTAATATTAGTAAGCAAGTGATGAAAATGCTTCCTGAGACTACTTTAAAAAATTTTGAGCAAAAAAAAAAAAGCAATTTAAAAGATAAGAAGAAATCAGGCCTTGATATATGCGTAGTAGTGTCCAGATTCTGGTGAGAATCCAGAGTGCACAATGGTACCAAAAAGACTATACTCTGGTCGTAAATCCTGTGATAGGGAAACAAGCAAACCATAAATAAGCAGGAAATCAGCTATATATCAAATATAGCAACCCAAAATAAACAGAGGTCATATGGAACATTGTAAATGAAGCATATACCCAAACATTCAGGTATTGTCCAATAATAAGCATACAAGGCCAGACAGAATTTCATTTGGATGAGTAGTTCATTTTGCAGACATGACTCCTAGACAAAAAAGTTCAAATTCTTACTAATAATTGAGATCTTATACAGTGGAGATTCTTATATAAACTTCATTATAAATTGATTATGGCTCTACTCAACAGTTCCCATAAATTCTTCCAAAGCATATGATAGAGAAGGGCAACATCAGGCCCATAAGTGTGAAGGTCCCTTATCCATCAAAAGGAATTTCTAGTAGTGGAGGAAGCCTAACACCCTTATAAGCCACTAACTACCCATATAGCTAGCCGATGTGGAATCATAACATTGCCCCCTCCCTCAACAGCCGATGTCCCAACGGCTTGTCACCCACTGGCGGCTTCTCCCCAAAGGTTCCTCTCCTGGGTCACACCCACTTGGCGGCTTCTCCCTTCTGGGTTCCTATCTCGGGCCACACCCACTTGGCGGCTTCTCCCCTGAGGTTCCTCTCCTGGACCGCGAATCCGGCAGGTCGGACCACTGATAGAGAAGGGCAACATCAGGCCCATAAGTGTGAAGGCCCCTTATCCACCAAAAGAAATTTCTAGTAGTGGAGGAAGCCCAACACCCTTATAAGCCACTAACTACCCATATAGCTAGCCAATGTGGAATCGTAACAGCATATGACTAATACAATAACAGCAAGAGAAGCTTTGCTAACCTAGGACTTTATCCTTGGAAGCTATCTTGGCAAAACATGAGGCCTTTGGTAAAATAAAAAATGGAGGGAGGGAGGTGGAATATGCAGGGCAGGCACATGGAGACGATGGACATGGTAGTCAAAAAGCCAAAGTAACATATCACATCTTTATGCATGTCTCCAAATTATAAATTATAGCTTGCTCTTTCTGAGATCTGTTTCACTGATTTCTATTTCTTATCGAATACTTAATTGATGCTGCAGATCAGGAGCTTAACCAGAAATCAGATTTAGTGGGGTCAAAAATACATTAACGGGTTAATTTTTTAATGACATTAATTGTAAATGGAATCATTTAAAAATTTTAATAGGATCAAAAATATATTAGCGGATTAATTTTTTAATAAGATCAACTGTTAATGGGTTCATTTAAAAATTTTAGTGGGGTCAATTTTGAAAAAAAAAAATTATCAAGGATATTTTAAAAAATTTTTTAAATTGAGTGGGGTCAATTTACAAGGTGGCTACGCCCCTGCTGCAGATAATGCTGTATATTTTTTGCAATTGAGCTTTATACTTTAATTTGTAACTACTGACTGTGTCTGTGTGCCCAAGCAAAGTCATACTGAGGTGCAAGTGCATTTGTACGTGTGGCTGTCTTTTCATGTCTGCATGCAAAATGAAAGCTAGCATACCTATATCTACAAATATGCTTTGCAAGTAATAAAAAAAAAAAAAAAAAAGGGGATAATCCAAGTCAAGTCCAACAGGAAGATGAGAATTCAACTACTCATTGATCTAGTTGCAATTACCTGGCTTCCTTTGCACATGAAACTTGAGAGTACCAGAACATCATCAAACGCAATGGACTTATCAATCTTGCTACCAAATATACCCTCAAATCTCTGAAAAGACCCAACATTAGAATAATAATTATAACACCAAGCATAAGAATAACTAATTGTTTTCACCAATAAGAGGAGCTAAAAGCTCAAGAACCATATCTACTAGAGGCACAATTGCAAACAACAAAGTAAAAAAAAAAAAAAAAGCTTAAAGAATCAAGATCACGCACCTTCAGTTGGATTACCAGTATATTAGGCGCTTGAAGAATCGACATTTGCTTCTTAGCTGCCACCAATTTCTTACAACTAAACAAGCATAAGTCTCTCGCTTACAGAGTCGTTAAGCGTTAGATTAAACAATGAATAAACGTTATATAAATTGCTTACTTGTCACATCTGTACTTATTGTTGACGTCCAAAGTCTCAGGCTGAAAAAACTTTTGCATAGCTTCTCTAAGTGAATTGCTATGCAAGACGTCGAGACTGATGTCCATAATCTCATCAACCTTATTGGACTCAGAATGGCAAGACAAGCACTTCACCTGGCTCTGCAAGGCACCGCCGAAAATCTCCTTAACAACAGTATTGTTAGCATTAATGGAATCATTTCCATTCCCCTTGCGCCGAAGCTTCATGAGGCGTAGGCAGGTATTGTGGCAAGCATCAATCACATAGCGCAAAAACTCATGCGCATCCTCTTGGCGACCGCACTTAAAGTGCTCGGCAAAAATCCAGAGAGAGCTCTGGATCTTCGCAGGAGCATCAAGCGTTAGGTCTAGGCTTAAAGACCGGACTATCCGTTTCTCTAATATACAAAATGGACACTCTCGCTTTCTCTCTCCGTTCGAAACTGAATCGCCTGCAAAAATTTTAAAAGAAAAAATTTGCATTAACATTGCAATTGAAACAAGTTAAGAAGCCAAAAAAAACTATCAAAACCAAATCGCCTGCTAAAAATTGTGCATTAACATCGCAAATTCAAGCAGCATAAGAAGCGAAAGAGAAATGAAAACCTACAGAGAGAAGAGTGTTTGAAGCGGAGACAGAAATTGGCGAGAGGGGGAGTATAAGTGAGGCACTGAAGGACGCTATTGAGGTAGCAAGAGTTCCCGAGATTCTTTAACCCTAAGGGCGGACCGTTTTTCCGTTTCTGACTCAGTAAACTCGGCTGCCAACTCATCTGCAATTGCAATCCCATTCATCAACACCACCACCAATTACTCGATGATGAAGATGACGATGATTGTCTTCTCTCTTCATTTGAAACGACAGGCTTCCCGATGTCGTTTCTGGCCGACCACCGTTGCCGCCTATTGAACCCTAATCGCATCCCGGACGATGGATTAGAAAGTCATCGTCGGAATCGAGAGTTTGGGCATTTTTCGAATTAAAGAAAAGGAAAAAAAAAATTGACGAATATTAATAATATAATATAGTATAATATAATGGAAGGGCAAGCCCTGGAGAAGAAGCCCTACCAAATCACCCATCCACAGCCCCCCAATCTTCTTTGTTTGCTTTGCCATGCTATTTTTCTTTTTCTTTTTCTGTTATTTTTGTTTTTTTCTATATATGACAATTTATTACTATGCTATACGGAAATATACTCGGATCTTATCTTCTTATATCGAATTGAAATATCGAAGAAAAAAAAATAGAATCAAATTGTACCGTTGACTTTTTGATTAGAACTGAATCAAATTGTGCCGTTAACATTATTTGTAACGAATCTGGATATTTTATCCAAAATTGGATCGAAAATCATATTGAATTATACCGAAAGAACCTATATTTATTAATTATTATATATAATACTAATAATTTATATATAAATATTACTTATAATTTTTATTTTATATGTACTGCATATATTTAATTTCATAATTATTTATATTATATATTTCAATACACAAAATTAAGATTGTAATTAGTTAATAAATTAAACTAAATATTTTAATTATTAAGACTAGAAATTTAATTGTGATAATAATTATTCTATCTGCATGAATACTAATATATAACTAAAATAATTTATCTTTAATTTAATCTATTTTTAATATCACTCAACTACTATTTAATTTTTTTATAAATATCAATATAGATACATAAGTTAAGCAATTTATCATATAAGTATTTTATCAGTTAATTTCATTTATTTTGAATACCAATTAACTAATACTCGTTTATTTTTAAGAAAATACCTCTATGAATAACTAAATTAATAATGTAATTAAATATATTTATCATATATAATGAAATATTACCAATTAATGTATTATATTAGTGTATAATTATTTTGCCAATTAATTTCATTTATTTTTAATTTCATTCAACTAACATTTATACATTTTCGCACAATACATATATTAATAATGAAGTTGTAAATCAATAATGTGATTATATATAGTTATTATATATAATGAAATTTTATCAATTAATATAATTATATAAATATGTAATTATCTTATCAATTATTGAAGCTTTTTCTTTAATTTACTCCTGATCAGCAAGGAAAAAGAAATGCTGGTTTTTCACTAAAATCTTCGTTGCTTCCTTCTACTTCTGTTTGCTTTTCAAGCTAATAGCTTTGTTTATTTGTGATATATAGACAAAACTTTGAAACATGTATTTACAGTATTTTAATATGAAGCTGCCGCCTTATATGTATGTACATGCACACTAAGTAATAGTGTTAATAGTGTGAAAAGATAAGCCTTTTTTTCTTTTTTAGGATTGATTGTTGTAACTCTGAGATAAATTCTGTCCATATTTTCAGCAAATGGTGTTTTTATATTTTTCCTTGTAAACTCTGTGCATCGACTTATAAAATTGATGTCATTTTTACTTTTTGAATTATGCAAAACATACAAAGTATTTTCAGCTTTGACAAGTAGTACAAAGCAAGTACTTGAACAAATGTTGCATAATGACATTTTACTTAATTTTGTTCATTCACCTTTTCAAAAATGGATTTGTTCCTAATTATTATGTGTGTCCTTGTTCATGCTTGCAATGTAGTACTACTGAATCAGAAGGTGCCTTTGCTTGTGTAATATATAAGAACCCAAGTTGGAATTTCATTTGTCTGTTGCCATTTTGATTTACTACTTTGGTATATACACTCACTCAAGCATACAGTTTGACCTGAGAATTTCTTTTAATATTCTAATGATTTCTTTATAGGCCATGCACTGTCAAGCCCTATCTTTTAAATTCTTATTCCTCCCATAAGTGCCTTGGATGCTTAATATTACAGTACATCATTCATTGTTAATAGGTTCTTGTTTTTTGCAACTTTTTTATGGGTATTTTTGTATCCTTTTATCTCCTTGCATGACTTGGTATGCCTTCAAAACTTTTTTGCTTATACTACAGGGTTGTTTTCCAGAGTAGCAAATTTGCCTTTGTGCATGTCTAGATCAGTATTTAGATAACTTTATTTAATGCAATTTGACTAAACTTGGATGTGTCAACCCTTATTTTTTCTTTAATTGGAAATCGTCTTTGTATATCAGGACAAATTTTCAGTTATATTTTAGGACAAGAATTTTCTTATAAGTTCAACTCGATCTTTTTCTGTTGTACTTTTTTTGTTTGCTGTATATGAACATGGTCATTGTGTGTCTATTTTATATGAAATATTGTGTTACATAAGCCTTGTTTTAATTGCTAAACATGCTTGTTAAGCTTGTTTTTGGATATGTTTTGTTTTATTTATTTGACATTGTTACTTGCATAGAATGGCTGGTAGAGGCAGAGGTCGTGATAGAGGAAGAGCTCTATTGAGCAGAGTAGGTCCAGGAGATACCTGTGCACCAATGCCTACTATACTTGGATCTTCAATGGGCATCCAAAGGGATAATGAAGGAGTAGGTATAGATATGATGTATATATTATTTTTGTATAACTTTTTTTTTTATAGCAATTTGAAATATATATTTTTTGGTATAACTACAAAATATTGTGCACCATATAAATATATTTGCACAACAGTTATGATGTATATATTATTTTTATTATATCAATTTAAATTTTAGACTTTTTTATGGTATTTATCTTGTTTAATTTGGTTTGCAAAGAGGAAACATATCATTTTTGCAAAAAATAAATAAAAGATTAAAAATTATTTTATCGACAAATTTACCGACAGAAAATTCGTCGCTCACATTTTATATGACAATAATAATTATACTAAATATATATACCGACTACATTACCGACGTAAATTTCCGTCGCTGTTTATATGACACTAAATTAATAATTTATTCATCAAAATTTATCGACGATTTACCAACAAAATATTCTGTCGGTATATGGTCTACCAACGAATCATCGGACTGATTTTAAATAAAACTACCGACGAAAATTTTTTATAAATTAAGCATTTTACCGACGGATTCATTCCATCGGTAAATTAATAAAAAAGGTCAGTAAGGCCAATTTCCATTAACCTTAATCCGTCGGTAAAAATCCATCGATAAAAGGCATTTTTTGTAGTTTGTATGTATATATATATATATTAGAGAATAAATTGTTAATTTCTTATCATTCTAACCTCGTTTTCATGATACACATATATTATTATCAATTAAAAACATGTATTCTTAACAACTTTTGATGTATCATATTTACCAACTATTTTATCCAACATACTTCACCTTTTGAATCAAAATCTTAAACATTATCGGAACCAATCACCACAAAACTAGTGTCACAGTATGGATCATCTTGAATTGAGTTCCACTTAGAAAATAAGAAACACCACATCTTGAAATAAGGAACCAATTAGAAATGGATCGAAGGAAAAGTTCAAATAGAACATATTATTGTCAATTGTTTTCTTTAAACACCTCTATAAAATCTTATATATATACTGCCAACTATATATATAGGGATTGGGATAACTACTGTAGGCTAACAACACAGCTGACTTGTGCACATATAGATTATCGAAGCTCAATTTAGGCTAGAATTGCCTAACCCTAAGCTGTGATACCACTAAATTGTAACACTCTAATATCCCCTAGGAGGATACATGGATGCCAGAACCAACCTATAAAATATGTTAGTTAATATGCAGATATCCCTGGCTATCACTAGGTAAATTTTCAATCCATGAAATTATATTTACAATATACATTTATAGATATTACAATTTTAGATGTTGAAATAAATAGAAAACTTAAATCCTAAATTTCTACATTGGCTGACTGCTACTGTCCTGACTCTAACTTGCACTTCAATCAAGTTCTAATATACAAGAAAAGCTATCGTACTAATTAGCATAAAGCTTAGTATGGGTTAACTATTCATAATAATGACTCTTTAATCATAGTATTTGAATAAAAATTCCAACCAAGCAAGCTATAGTATTTAAATAGACAACATTATTAGATACCTGAAATCATTAATAAGATAATAATTCTCAGCTAATTAATCTATAAAACATTCAGAATATAATCTAGAATAAATCAAGATAATTACTAGAGTTTTATTGAATTTTACAGGAATCTGAATAGGTTAAACAATTTAACAGGACATATAGAATAAAAATAAATCAATACAACTAGAAAATTGATGGTTATTGTCTTAAGAAGTGGGTAATGGGTAACAGAGCATAAGATACCATTAGTATCTATACAAAAAAGGTATTGTCTCTAAATCCAAAATCATCAGAATCAGAAATTAGAAAAAACATTATCTCTAATAGAAGAGGTATAACCTCTAACAGAGAATACCGTATTGTCTAACAAAATAGTAGCAACAACCTTCTAGGTATGCCTATTTACCTACAGCTTAAACTGTAGCAGGTCATGCTCATATTAAAACATGATATCCAGAAATATGGACATACTTTGCTCTCCAACCATCACATACCAGATATCCACAATTAATTTGTTGGTTAAAATACAAATTGCATGGTTTTTTAGCATATTTATGTTCACTTACACCTTAATATTCAAGATACAATTCGATAACATAAGCATTAAGATATATTAAAAACCTTGTAATATTCATTGCTCACCTTATATACTTTTCTTTCAATATATATTTTAATGTTAAATCACTCATTTCCCATTTATTACACTAGATATTAATCCCAACTATATGTTTGTAAGGTTCCATAAGCATCCGAGAAAGTTCACTAAAATTCGGTGATATTTTGAGGCTTAAAAATCAAGTACAACCTATAACAGAGAGGCACACGGCTAAGACAAATTGATCTCAGTCGTGTTCAATTAGGGGTGTGCAAAATCCTAACCGATCCGGTTAATCCGATCCGAACCATCGCATTCGGATGAGGTTAATCGAGTTAATAATATCGGTTCAGTTTATAGAATATTGAAAATTTTGGATTTGGATCGATCGAGGTGAATCGAATAGAGGAGGGTTGCTGGAAATTCAGCCCTCTCAAGCTGGTAGGCCCTCTCTCTTCCTTTCCATGTATACATAATACAATTGGCATAATTTAACATTTTTCCATGTATACATAATACAATAGGCATAATTTACCGAATTACCCTCAACAATTACACTATTGTCGTTCCCCAACATTCATTTTCATATATTAACAACCATTATAAATATACTCACATACATAACACTCCTACTAGGGTGCTCTTTGGGACCTTACAATTTCTCTCCTTTCACCCCGATTAATTCATCTTCTTCTTCTTCGAAACCTCCTTTTTGTTTTCTTCATCCATCAATGGACAAAAAATTTCTTGATTACATTTTGGTGCCTTCAGGATTGGCTCTCTTGGTTTCTTACCATCTATGGCTACTGCACCGAATCATATACCATCCTTCCAAAACAGCTATAGGAGTCAACGCCACCAATCGCCGTTATTGGGTTCGAGCTATGATGGAGGTTTCTAATAATTTAACTTTTTTATCAGGTAATTAATTCTCATGTTTTTGTTTGTTTTATATCCCATTTTTTTATTAATTTCAGGAATCGCCTAGAAACGGAGTTCTTTCTGTACAAACTCTACGGAACAATATAATGGCATCTACGGTATTGGCCTCAACGGCTATTATGCTAAGCTCAGTGATCGCACTGTTGATGAGTAATGGGGATAAGAGTAAATCAGAATGGAGGTTTGTGTACGGAGATACAAGCGAATTGAGTTTGTCTATCAAGTTTTTCTGTATATTGGTGTGTTTTTTGGTAGCATTCTTGCTGAATGTGCAGTCCATAAGGTACTACAGTCATGCAAGCATTCTGATCAATGTTCCTTTCAAAAAAATGTATCATCATGAGCATCACCGGAATCTGAGGGCGGAGTTTGTGGCTAGGTCTGTGAATCGTGGTAGCTATTTTTGGTCAATGGGATTGAGAGCATTTTACTTCTCTTTCCCTCTATTTTTGTGGATCTTTGGGCCAATCCCTATGTTTTTGTGTTGCTTGTCTATGGTGTTTATGCTCTATTACCTTGACATATCCTTTGAATGCGGATGGGATGTTGATGATGATGGTGATGGTGAGTGCAAAGATGCAGAAGCTGGGCTCCAGAACTCACCATGATTTTATCATTGTTTAATTATTAGTTGTTAGTAATTGTTAGTTATAATGTAAAATAATAGAGGAAAAGTGCATTTCACATTTTGTTCAATATAAAAAGTTGAATTGAATTTGAATTGCATTACGCAGTAATAGCAAATTGTACTTGCATTCGTTTCTCTCTACTGCTTTAAGCTTTAGGTCTTGTTTGTTTCACGGTATGGTATGATTCATTAATATATTATTCTATTGAGTATAATATTTGAAAGTATAATTCTTCTCATGATATTATACTCTACGATTTTAATCTATGATTTTTAAATTATGGTTTTATCTAATTTTTAGAATCACCAATTTGATGATTCTCAATAATTCTCATTGTTTATTTTTATTATTCTAACCTTATTACTTTTACTTTTTACAATAATTAATTTTATAACTATTCATCTACCTATAATAAATTACCATTACTTCATTTCCCCATTACTCATACTAATGTTTAAATATTATGGACCTAATATTTATTATAATATTTAAACTTATTTATATTATAATGTGTTTAAATTATTTATTAAATTTTTAAGTCAATATTTATTAAATAAATATTAAATTCATTATTTTAGAAATATTAATATTATTTTTGATAATATTAAAATTATTATTTTAAAATATTAATAATTATAAAAATATTTACATTTTTAAAAATTTGAGGATAATTACGTTATTTTTATAATGAAACTATACAATATCATACTGTTGAATCAAACAAAAATATTATAAAATTATATACTATTATTCAATTTTTTCAAATATTATATTGTTAAAATCATACAATATCATATTATACTATATTATACAATACATTAATGAATCATAGACTACCATCAACCAAACAACACCTTAGCAATATCAATTGTACTTGAATTTGAATTCATGAATTAGCCTTTTTTTTTTGACAAAATATGTATATATAATATATCATGATAGCATGTAGTGTTTTGTTTTGGCCTATTAGGAAGAGGTTTTTTTTCCTATATATAATTTATTGAGTATTTAAAATTTACTAGTTAGATTAATATATTAGTAGTATTTAAATATATAGATAAAAAATGACACTTGTCATTCATTTTCATCCATCAAGAGTAGCGTGCAACTTGATCACAACTTAGCAACCAAGTCAAATGTCAATTTTACTCTCTAAGAAAAGGCCCTCTCTCTCTCTCTCGTTTTTTTTTTTAAAGAATCTATTATTGCATATGCAATACGCACACATTTCCAGCATTAGATTGGTGATGCGTGCAGATTTGGACAGCAGATATTCATGCACATATGCACAGTAGTCAACTTTAGGGATGTACACGAGAATCTATGTTTTTGAAAAAAAATTAAGAATTAAAATATATCATTAAATTTTTCACTAAAATTAAATTGAACTGTGCTATTAACTTTATTTGAAACGAATTATATATTTTATTTAGAATAAAATCGAGAATCGTATTACACTGTATCGAATTATTTTAGAATTGAATTATACTGAAAGAATCGATATTTATTTTATAATATCTTATCTTTTTCTGTTGTACTTTTTTTGTTTGTTGTATATGGACATAGTAATTGTGTGTTTGTTTTATATGAAATGTTGTGTTACATAAGCCTTTTTTTAATTGCTAAACATACTTGTTAAGTTTTTCTTGGACATGTTTTATTATATTTGTTTGACATTGTTACTTACATAGAATGGCTGGTAGAGGCCAATGCAGGTCATCGTAGAGGCAGATCTCTATTGAGCAAAGTAGGTCCAGGAGATACTTGTGCGCCAATGCCTACTATACCTAGATTATCAATGGGCATGCAAAAGGATAATGAAGGAGTAGGTATAGTTATGATGTATATATTATTTTTGTATAAATTTTTTGTATAGCAGTTAAAAATATATTTTTTTTGGTATAACTGCAAAATATTGTGCACTATACAAATATATTTGCACAGCTATTATGACGTATATATTATTTTTATTATATCAATTCAAATTTTAGACTTTTGTATGGTATTTATCTTGTTTAATTTGGAATTCGCAAATAGGAAATATATAATTTCTGCAAAAAATTAATAAAAGGTTAAAAAAATTATTTTATCGACAAAATTACCAATAGAAAACGCCGTCGCTAACATTTTAATAGTTTTAATATTTATACTAAATATATATACCGACAAAATTACCGACGAAAATTCCATCGCTGTTTATATGGAAATAAATTAATAATTTATTCATTAAAATTTATCGACAGTTTACCGACAGAATTTCGTCGTTATATGGTCAACGTGAAGAATCACCTAGCGGATTTTAAATAAAACGACTGACAAAATTTTTTCTTATAACTCCGTCGGTAATTTTTATTGTCAGATTCTTCCGTCAGTAAATTGTTACCCACAATCATTTTACCGATGGAACATCAGTAAATTAATAAAAAACCGTCCGTAAGGCCGATTTCCATCTATAAAAGGCATTTTTTTTTGTAGTATATATATATATCAGAGAATAAATTGCTAGTTCCTCATCATTCTAACCTCATTTTCTTGATCTCATATTCCATAATTGAACTAGAATTACTAAGGACACATATATCATTAGCAATTAAAAGCATGTATTCTTAACAGTTTTTGATGTATCATATTTCCCAACTATTTTATCTAACATACTTCACCTTTTGAATCAAAATCTTAAACATTATCGGAACCAATCACCACAGAACTAATGTCATGGTATGGATCATCTTGAATTGAGTTCCCCTTAGAAAATTAAAAACACCACATCTTGAAATAAGGAACAGATCACAAATGGAAGAAAAATTTCAAATCAAACAGATTATTGTCAACCGTAATTATCGAATTCGGTGACATTTCGAGACCTAAAAATTAAATACAAGTTGTAACAGAGGGACACATGGCTAAGACAAATTGATCTCAGTCATGTCCAATTAGGGGTGTACAAAATCCGAACCAATTTGATTAATTCGATCCGAATTGTCGCATTCGAATAGAGTTAATCAGGTTAATAAAATCGAGTCGGTTTATAGAATATTGAAAATTTTGGGTTCGGATCGGTCAGGGTGGATAAAGCAGAGGAGGGTTGGTAGAAATTCAGCCCTCTCAAGATGGTAGGCCCTCTCTCTTCTTTTCCATGTATACATAATACAATTGGCATAATTTAACTTATTTCCATGTATACATGATACAATTGGCATAATTTACCGAATTACCCTCAACAATTACATTATTGTTGATCATGTCCCCGTCCCAACACTCATTTTCATATCCTTTAACAACCATTACAAATATAGTCGCATACATAGCACACTCCTACTAGGGTACTCTTTTGGGATTTTACAATTTCTCTCTCCTTTCACCCCGATTAATTCTTCTTCTTCTTCTTCGAAACCCTCCTGTTTGTTTTCTTCATCCATCAATGGACAAAAAATTTCTTGATTACATTTTGGTGCCTTCAGGATTGGCTCTCTTGGTTTCTTACCATCTATGGCTACTGCACCGAATCATATACCATCCTTCCAAAACAGCTATAGGAGTCAACGCCACCAATCGCCGTTATTGGGTTCGAGCTATGATGGAGGTTTCTAATAATTTAACTTCTTTTTTCAGGTAATTAATTATCGTGCTTTTGTTCGTTTTATATCCCATTTTTTTATTAATTTCAGGAATCGCCTAGAAACGGAGTTCTTTCTGTACAAACTCTACGGAACAATATAATGGCATCTACGGTATTGGCCTCAACGGCTATTATGCTAAGCTCGGTGATTGCACTGTTGATGAGTAATGGGAATAAGAGTAAATCAGAATGGATGTTTGTGTACGGAGATACAAGCGAATTGGGTTTGTCTATTAAGTTTTTCTGTATATTGGTGTGTTTTTTGGCAGCATTCTCGCTGAATGTGCAGTCCATAAGGTACTACAGTCATGCAAGCATTCTGATCAACGTTCCTTTCAAAAAAATGCATCACCGGAATCTGAGGGCGGAGTTTGTGGCTAGGTCTGTGAATCGTGGCAGCTATTTTTGGTCAATGGGATTGAGAGCATTTTACTTCTCTTTCCCTCTATTTTTGTGGATCTTTGGGCCAATTCCCATGTTTATGTGTTGCTTGTCTATGGTGTTTATGCTCTATTACCTTGACATATCCTTTGAATGTGGATGGGATGTTGATGATGATGGTGATGGTGAGTGCAAAGATGCAGAAGCTGGGCTCCAGAACCCACCGTGATTTTATCATTATTTAATTCTTAGTTGTTAGTAATTGTTAGTTATAATGTAAAATAATAGAGGAAAAGTGCATTTCACATTTTGTTCAATATAAAAAGTTGAATTGAATTTGAATGGCATTAAGCATCAGCAATAGCAAATTGCAATTGCATTCGTTTCTCTCTACTGCTTTAAGCTTTAGCAATAGCAATTGTCCTTGAATTTGAATTCATGAATTAGTATTTTTTTGACAGAATATGTATATATAATATATTATGATAGCATGTAGTGTTTTGTTTTGGCCTATTAGGGGGAGGTTTTTTTTCTTATATATAATTTATTGAGTATTTAAAATTTACTAGTTAGATTAATATATTATATAGTAGTATTTAAATATATAGATAAAAAAAAAACACTTATGATTCATTTTCATCCATCAAGAGTAGTGTGCAACTTGAACACATCTTAGCAACAAGTCAAATGTCAATTTTACGCTCTAAGAATAGCCTCTCTCTCTCTCTTTTTCTTAAAAATAATCTATTATTGCATATGCAATACGCACACATTTCCAGCATTAGATTGGAGATGCGTGCAGGTTTGGACAGCAGATATCAATGGGCACGTACACCATAGTCAACTACAGGGTGCTCGCGGATCTATATTTTATAGCAAAATAAATTAAAAAATTAATTAATCGAAAAATTAATTCAAAATTGAATCGATTTTTTAATTAATCGAATTCAATAATTACGATATAATTTAATAAATTTAAAATATTTTAAGTTTATATTTTCAATTTTTTTTATCTCTATCTCCCTAAAATTTACATGAAATAATACTTTAAAATATATTTAAGTTATATATTTATTTTTATATCATAATTTTCTATATTTTTATATAAAATTTATATAATATTTTAAACTAAATTTATATTATGTAATTCTCTTTAATTATATAACAATATTTATATATAGTATCCGATTAACTTTTATATATGTTATTTTTTATCATATATTGGTATTCATATTTTACTTAATAACATTTAATTACATTTTCTTACATTTTAGAGTTTATGTTATAATATTTAATATTATACAAAATTTTATTTAACTTATAATTAAAAATATTAATTTTCAGAAAATATTAAAGCTATTTTATAATATTAACTATTAATTTATAGAACATAATTTTGACTAGTAAATTATATTTGTTTCGTAATTTTTATATTAAACTACTTTATACATTGAAATTGAACTGAATTTTATCTTATTTTTTTATAATTTTATGTTATAAATTTTAATGATTAACTGAAAAATATTGGTTAATCAAATCGAAAAATCAAAACCAATAGACTGATTAATGGTTAGTAATTTTAAAAAATTGATATTAATGAACTGGTTAATTTTTTTGCTCATGGATTGATTAACCGGTTCATGCTTACCCCTAGTATTTTTTTGTATCAAATCGAAATACCCAAAAAAAGATTTAGAATCAAACTATATCATTGACTGTTTAACTAGAACTGAACTGAACTGTATCATTAACTTTTTTTGAAACATATTGAATATTTTATCTAGAACAGAATCAAGAACCATATTGAACTATATCGAACTGTTCTATAATCAAATTGTACTGAAAAAATCGATATTTATTAATTATTAAATATAATACTAATAATTTATATATAAATATTTTTTATATCTTCTATTTTTTATGTACTATATAAATTTAACTTTATAATTATTTACATTATATATTTTAATGCATAAAATTAAAATAATAATTTGTTAATAAATTAAACTAAATATTTTAATTATTAAAAATATAAATTTAATTATTATAACTATATAATTATTAAATATAATACTAATAATATATATATATATATTACTCCATCTGTTTTTTTTATCTGTCACTTTTGTTATTTTTACTAGGATTAAAAAATAATAAATAAACTTAAATTTAGTATTAAATTAAGTGATTAAGAATAAATTATAAAATCTTATTAGTTCTGACTTTATTGAAAAATAAAAATAAATTAAAAAAGCAAATTAAATTATATTAAAAGTCTAAAAGTGACAGATAAATAAAAGTTAAATTTTACTTAAAAGTGAAAGATAAAAAAAAGAACAGAGGGAGTATTTATAACTTCTATTTTTTATTTACCATATAAATTTAACTTCATAATTATTTGCATTATATATTTTAATGCATAAAATTAAAATAATAATTAGTTAATAAATTAAATTAAATATTTTTATTATTAAAAAGATAAATTTAATTATTATAATAATTATTGTATCTATATGAATATGAATCTAAAAGAATTTATTTTTAATTTAATTTACCTTTGATTTTACTCAACTGCTACTTAATTTTTTTTCTTTTTGTACAAATATTTATAGAGATATGTAAGCTAAGCAATTTATCACATAACTATTATATAAATTAATTTCATTTATTTTTAATTTCATTAAACTAATAATCATCTATTTTTGGTACAATAACTATATGAGTATATAAATTAAAAATATAATTGTATACAATTATTATTTATAATGAAATTTTAGCAATTAATGTAAACGTATGAGTATATAGTTATCTTTTCAATAATTTCATTTACTTTTAGCATCATTCAACCATTACTCATCTATTTTTTGCACAATACATATATGAGTAATCAAGTATGTAAATTCATAATGTAATTATATACAATTATTATATATAATGAAATGTATCAATTCATATACAGTTATATAAGTATATAATAATCACACTAATTAATTAAATTTATTTTTAGTATCAATCAACTAATATTCATCTATCTTTGCCACAATACTTATATGAGTATATGAATATATAATGTAATTATATATAGTTATTATATATACCAAAATTTTAACCAATTGATGTAATTATAGGAATATATAAATATTTTACCTATTAATTTCATTTACTTTTTGTACCACTCAATTAATATTTATCTATTTTTTGAATAATACATATATGAGTAAATGAGTACGTAAATTAATAATATAATTATATACAATTATTATATATAATGAAATTTATCAACTCAATGAAGTATTGACATAATACGTATATAAATTTGTAAATTAATAATATAATTATGTATAGTTATCACAAATAATAAAATTTTAGTTGTATATTTAAAAATAATAAGAACAACAAGAAAGTTAGGTTTTGTTTTGAGCTCATGATTTCTTCTCCCCATTATCTTATATATGGAAAGATTACTCTTGTGGAAATTTACAAAAAGTTATCATTTGTAATTTATTAGCCCAATTAAGAATTAATTTGAGTTAAAGTGAACCACCTCGCTAGTTAAGGGGTCACCAACACAAAAATAGCAAAATCGTCGACCTATAGAGAAATATGTTTATATATATAAATCGTGCATTTTTTTCATTGCTCAAGTTGTATTATAGATACGTAATTTCGGTTGTGAAATCGCATTTGGCAAGCTTTTTTTGTGATATTTGATATTTTAATTATTTCCAAAAAGACACGTAATTTCCTTGTCGTAACTAATTGTGTCCTTTTTTTTTT
Source organism: Excoecaria agallocha (assembly GCA_037975025.1). Taxonomy (NCBI): domain Eukaryota; kingdom Viridiplantae; phylum Streptophyta; class Magnoliopsida; order Malpighiales; family Euphorbiaceae; genus Excoecaria; species Excoecaria agallocha. The sequence continues at coordinate 796,785 of JBBPFJ010000036.1, read as the reverse complement.
TTTGCGAAATGCACGGGGTATCCTGGATGGGCTCCAACTGTGGAAGGCACCTTTAAGCCCGTACCACATCCAGACTAATCCTCGTTCGCACCGTGTCGGCCCAATTAAGGGGTAGTATGCTGGCCAATGTGTTGATCCGTACGTGAGGGAAATCGAACCCCTAACCTCACTTAAGGGATGAGAGTGCCTTACCACTCACACCAACCACAATTGGTTAACTGATTGTGTCCTTTAATTAGCTTCATGCATCTTTTTATATCGGAAGTTAGACTCTTTCAATATAGGTACTAAAAATTGAAATTAAAATTAATAACCAAAATTATTAAAAATAAATGTTAAATCCAATCTAACGGATCGATTAATTTAAATTTGATTTCAAATCAATTTTGTGATTATCAAATTTTTAGTTTTTTCTCACACTTAAATACGTGGATATCTTAATATATAAAGTGGCAAAACTCCCACACAATTTTTAAAATAAAATTTTTATTCATGATATTTAATAATTTTTCGGAAGAATTAGTAATAGTCTCCTAAAATTTTTGATATCATATTTTTATCTATAAAATTTATATTTTTTAAAAAAATTAATATTAATCTCCAAAGTTATATTATGTTGATTATATAATTACTCAAAAAATATCTTCACACCAACATATAACTGAATTAAAAAAAATAAAAAAAAAGAAGTGGTTAATTTACAATTGTGGAGAATCTTACATGAATGACACATGGAGGCAAGAGATATTTATCTCTTCTTTCACCCCGACTAATTCATCTTCTTACCCTCCTTTTGTTTTCTTTTGGTGCCTTCAGGATTGGCTCTCTTGGTTTGTTACCATCTATATAATGCTACTGCACCGAATGTCTAAAAATGATATAAATAACAAAGATGATATTACTTTACTACTTTTGAGCAGCGTTTAGTCAAAGAAGAAAAGGTGCCAAACTTGATTTTGCTACTTGTATATGTTTATTTATTCATTATGCAACAAAAAGGATCTTTCCTCATGCACCATCCCACTTTATATGCTTACACTTTTGCTGCTTTCTTAAAAATCTTCCAACCCAATAACTATACGAATCTTAGGTGGAAAGCAATGTCATTACTACGTATTTCTCTCTATTTTCCCCTATTTTTAGCATTCCCATCTTCTAACATTCCACTTTATGTGCTTACACTTTTGCTGGGTTTATTTCATGTATAGTTATTTATGTTTGACGATTGTAATGTTATGGTTAATATAATACGATTTGTAACAAAAAAATTCACTCAATTTTTATTTTATAATAAAAAAATCATAATAACCGGAAAATAAAAAATTCGACCACTAGAATCATTGACGGTAGCAAGATTTGTTAATAAAAGTAAAAAATATACTATCTTATAATCTTAAAATCATTCACAACATCAAAATTTATTAGATGTCCGGTAGGTAATATGTTTATTTTTGTTAGATTTTGAATGAATAACAGCTTGATAAATTGAAATAAATTGCGTGTTAGTTGTTCTGAAAATTGAAAATAGTGTGATTAATTTGGGTGTAAAATTGAATAAATTTCAGCTAAAAAAAATAAACAGTATTGAGTTGAGTCAAAGTCTCTATACACTATTTTTAGTTTGATCAAAAAGTGAAAATGGTGTATCAAATAATACATTATACTTAGTTCAGGTTCAAAAATTAATACACTGCATTATAAATTGAAATACAGTTTATTGAATTTTATCAAAAAATAATACACTGTATTGAGTTCATTTTAAAAAGTTAATAAAATATATTCAATTTTTATAAAGTGTAACATAGTTTATTGAGTTTTATCAAAAGAATACACAATTTATTGAATTTTATGAAAAATACAGTGTATTTAAGTTTTTCAAAAGATAATACACTGTATTTATTTCATGTACAAAAAAATCAATATAGTGTAATATATTTTAGTAAAATTGATACAATGCAATATTTTTCATACTTTGAAACATAATGTATTAACTTTCATGCCCAAGTTTATTGAGTTTGTACAAAAAGTCAATACGGTGTATTATAAACTCTAATACAATTTATTCGGTTTTGAAAAAAAAAATACAGTGTATTGAGTTTTCTTAAAAGAAAATAAACTATTAATTTTAATGATGTTATTTTTTTAAATATTACTTTCATTAAAAATTATGTATATATAATTTATAAAAAAAATATTTTTATATTCACATTATATAAAAATAGAAAACAATAAATAATATAAATAAATTAGAAGCAATTTATAAAATATATTATGAATAGATCAGCAATTGTAAATGAGTTACTAATGGATCAGATCGGATTTGAGTTATATTTTTGTGATGGATGGACTCAAATTTGTGGATAGGGTTAAAATTTTCAACGGCTAATATTGAGGAATCTTTTAACAAAAACTTATGTAAAAGTAATAATTAGATAGGATTTTGATTTTTTTTAAGGTAAAATTCATTTTAAAAAACAAAAGAAAAAGAAAAAGGGAAAATGCATGTCCAAGGAAGCAATGGGCTGGACTGAAAATGGGCCATATCTCTTAGCCCAATGAAACATATGAACAGCCTTTTGAATTTCTCGCTCTACAGTCTTCATGATGAAGACAACAGAGCAACTGGCAACCCAAAACAACCAAAATCTCATTTCAATCTTTCACACACACATATGATCTCACTAATTAGCAAAGTAATTGTAAGTTTTCTTGGAGCAGAGCAATGGCGGATCAGTCCAGACTCTTAACTTACGCTTACATTCTTCTTTACATTGCCTTATCTAGCGGCCAGATCTTCTTCAATAAGGTCAATACTCTCTCCTGTTTTTCTCTGTTTTTTGGAATTAGGAGGAGTTTCGGATTTGCCTTTAAATTTCCATTTGAATCGATTGAGTGTTCGTATAAATTTTTCATTTACACTCAGCTGTACTGCTTAAGCATTTGTTGTCATAAACACCCTGTAATGGCACTGTCTCTGAGTTTGACTTTTGTAATGCCCTCAACTTACGCGTTCGAATCAGCTTCGGTTTTGATTTTGCACATTGTTAACAATTAATAAATCTTACTTCAATCAATTCGAACCTCGGTTACGATTTGGGGAAAGAAACTGATAATAGGGATCTGTTTGTGCTTCCAGTATCAAACTTAAGTTTGATACAATTGCCGTAGTTGGTGCGGACCTACTTGCGAATGGTTAAGTTTAAGGTAGGTTGTACAGTGGAATAAACTAGGATTGATTCTTAGTGTTTTGTTAACCTATTGCGTTTATTTGAAAGGTCTCTTGAGAATGCATATATAATGTTTGTGATTGATTGCACAATATTTGTGCTCAAACGAAATGTTAGGACCCAGCCCAAACTTTTGTTTGGTTTGTGAGAAAGAGAAGGAAAGAGGGAGGATTTGAGGAAAAGAGAGATTAGGGAGAGAGGTGAAGAAGCAGAGAAAGGGAGGTCGAAAGAAAGAACGAGAGAGAGAGAGAAATTGTATTTCACTCAACTAGTGTCTAGTTACAATAATTTCCTTCTATTTATTCAATTTTTATCAACTTCCCAATACAATGACAAATGAACTAATCACTCTAACCAAAACTGCAATTCTAATAGTATTGCCACTCTCAGTTTCAAGCTCTAGAGTCTCAACATGATAATAGATGAATTAGATTGGGACTGTTGTAGTAAACTATTCGCGTTGTGCTTCAGGGTTTACCAAATGTGCAAGTGTTCTGGACTACTATTACTTGGCTCACATTTTCTTTTTAAGTGAATAGTGCTTTCTGCATGGCTGTTTGGGGAGGGTTTTACTATTCAACATCTTTTTAACTTATTTATTGGTTTCTTCTTGTATAAACCATTGTTTTAGGGTCTATTTATGGTTTTGTAATATATTAGGCGGGGATACGTTTTTCTTTTCATTTTGTTTGACTTGGCCAAGGTTTTCTTCTGAAATTGTTTGATGCAGTGGGTTCTTTCATCAAAGGAAATAAACTTTCCTTATCCTCTTGGATTGACTCTACTTCACATGGTCTTCTCTTCTGTCTTGTGTTTTATACTAACCAAGGTTTTCAAAGTACAAAATTAAATTTATGTCAGTGTCTCTTGTCACATAAATATGATTTGCTTATGCATCTAAATAAATTGAATTTGTGACTCTTTATAGGTTATGAAAGTTGAGGATGGAATGAAACTAGAAATGTGAGTATAAAACTTGCATATTTTCCATATGCTTGTATCCATCTTTCCAGTTACTTCTAAAGGTTGATTCTTTTTCTTATATATGATGGATATTCATATAGATATGCAACATCAGTTGTTCCAATAGGTGCAATGTTTGCGATGACTCTCTGGCTAGGAAATACTGCCTACCTGTATATTTCTGTGGCTTTCGCACAAATGTTGAAAGCTATCAGTAAGTGTTTGTTGTTATTATTCTTCAACTGTCATCTTTCTCTTACTAAATTTTCAGTGCATAGATATATTTGCATCTTTAGATTTCAGTTCTTGTCTTTTTGTGTTTCGTTTTCTGGGTCAATTCCAGATATTGTTTATGATTTTAAGATTCTAAACATGCTCTATTTGGTGGCAGGTAGGATATTTGGTTGTTAGATAATCCTAGGGCTTATTTCTTTCTTCTTTTTTAATAGGTTTGTGGAAATCTGCAAGTACAGGGAGTTGTGATGTGAATTAATGTGTATATTTATTTTTTCAATGAGATTTGCAGTGCCAGTTGCTGTTTTCATTCTTGGAGTAGCTGCTGGGCTCGAGATGATGAGCTGCAGAATGATGTTCATAATGTCAGTAATCAGCTTTGGTGTTCTTGTGGCTTCTATTGGAGAGATAAGCATCAACTGGATCGGTGTTGTGTATCAGATGGGTGGAGTTGTTGGAGAGGCCTTAAGACTTATCTTCATGGAGATTCTAGTGAAAAGGAAGGGTCTGAAACTAAATCCCATATCTGTCATCTATTATGTTAGTCCCTGCAGGCATGTATTATGCTTATCTTTAACATGTTAAGCATTTCTTTCCAATTCTCTTCAAGGTCGAAGCATGCCTGTCTCACTGTTGGTTTTTCTTGCAGCGCCATTTGCCTGTTTATTCCTTGGATCTTTCTTGAGAAACCAAAAATGGAAGCACATGCATGGAACTTTCAACCTCTTGTACTGACGCTCAACTCCCTTTGCACTTTTGCACTCAACCTATCAGTTTTTCTTGTGATCTCACATACCAGTGCACTGACCATACGTGTGGCTGGAGTTGTCAAGGATTGGGTTGTTGTCTTGCTGTCTGCCCTTCTATTTGCTGATACAAAGCTCACAATCATAAACCCCTTTGGTTATGGAATTGGTGAGTATGTAAATGATGATTAACCTATATAATGTCTTTTTTCTTTCATGAAGCTGCATCTCTTTTTGGATCAAGCAATTTGATTGCAGCCCAACTGCTAGAGATGATTGCATGAATTTTTATTAAACCTTCTCCTACCCATCATATCATGAGATAACTATAGGATGTTGTTTGAAATGGGGGTGAAAACTATTCTTAGCTGCTCTAAAAGATGACTCTTCTCCTTTGCGGGATGGCTTTCAATATATAACTGGTATATGGTTGTTTTTATTATTTGTGTGCAGCAATTGCTGGTGTGGTTGCATATAATAATCACAAATTGAAGAAGGAAGCTTCTCGAGATGTTTCTGATGGATTACAACCTGTTGAATCCATACCATTGACTGAATCAACTACCAACCGTTAGCATGCAGTACCGCCAAGAAATTTTGAAGGTATTTAATTGCATATAGGAAAATTATTTTGTTGCCAAGCATTATTATGTCATATAATTTTTATTCTAGGAATTCCATTTTGCTTTAAACAATCTCTTTGTTGTACTGTTCAGAACTCTTAAGGTTATCAATTATGTTGCCTCAGCTCAATTTTCTCTTTTCTCAAAGAGGAGCTGAATCAAGTGAATGTGGCGAAATGTGAAGATGCAGAATTCAAAGACCACACAGCCATGAGAAGAAAACCTCTTGAGGGCTTTGAAATGTGTGAGCATATCTTTTGTACAAAAATGATTTACCTTTTGGTTCTTTATGGCTGGAGGTTACTCAGTTTTTGAAATCCCTCTAGTTATGTGCATTCGTTATATTCTTCTTTTTCAAATTCAATTCAATATTGTCCACATCAATGGAGTACAGAGTTTGTCACTATACGTAGTAAATACTGGCACTTTATTTTTACGGATAAAATGTGATTTTTACCCTTAAATATTTTAAATAGGGCAATTTTGCTCTTACACCTATTTTTTTCATTTATTTTTGCTCCTAAACTATTGTGATTTTGCCTTTGTTTCGTACAATAGTCAATCACATGACATGATATCATATGTCTAATGACGACAATAAAACAGCATAAAAGCAAAATATTTCAGGAAGAGAAAAAGTTGTTATCCCTTAGTTTTGTGGGGATAACATTACCTGCAGACCACCAAATATGTGGCTAATTAGTGCGTGTTTGTGGGGTTAATTACGTATGTGATTATTAAATTTTTTAACCTATAATTAAGTGGTCATAATAAAATAATTTATAATATAAAAATTATTAAAATTTTATTTTATTTTAATTGAAGTAAAAATAATCGAAAAATTAATTTTTTATATCATCGAAGTAACAGTTAAATATGTCACGTATAATTATCAAGTCATTTTGAGGTAAATAACTTTTATAAGTTGAATTATAAAATGAAAACAGTTTCACGTCATCACGTAAATATAAAAAAAATAATAATAATGTGTACAACAAATAAAATAATTTTAATTAGCTAATCATGATTTATTTGTAGAGTTAATTTGTGTTAAAATGGTATGATAATTATATATAGTCTATATAATTATTATTTTAGTGATATAAAAAATTAATTTTTAAATTATTTTTATTTTAATTGAAATAAAATAAAATTTTGATAATTTTTATATTATAAATTATTTTATTATGAGTATTTGATTATAAATCGTAAAATTAGCATAGATGTAATTAACCACCTGCTTGTGGAAAAATGTTCAATAAATCACGTTTCAAAAATTCGGCTCCAAGCTCAGCAAGAACGCCCATAAACAGGTCAACTAATTAATGATGAATATATATATTTCTGCTAACTTTTACCCTAAATTGTGATTCTCTTTTTTTATATTAATAAACTTGATTGAATGATGCATCAGCAATTACTAAACTGTAATTGCAATTTTAATCTAGGAAAATTCATAATTTAATCTCTGAATTTTAATATTTTTACACATTATATTCCTATACAATTAAAATTATACGTTTGGTCCCTTAAATTTTACGTATTTACATGTTAAATTTTTATACTTTCAAAATTAAATATTGGATCCCTGAACTTATTTATTAGAACACATGAAGTCTAAACGAACGTTAAAAATAACAGTTTTTCATTAAAATACACGCGAGCTTAACAAAATATGTGTTACACTGTTATTTATGCTATTTATTTTGGACTTAATATGTTCTTTTTAAAAACTTCAGGGATTTAATACGTAGTTTTGAAAGTATAGGGACTCAATATATAAAAACATTAAAATTCAGAAATTAAATTATGGGTTTTGCCTTTAATCTATCGACAATTTCATATTTCCATAAACAAATTTATTTAGTCAACTATATATATATATATCTTCATAAAATAAAAAATGAAACTAAAATAGTGTGATTTTTAGAGATTTAGATTGTGTTATTTGGCTTTTTTCCTTCGTTTTCTAGAGGGACAGATTGAGCAAAGATGAAATATAATTGGATTGCAGTATCTGAAAATGAAAGCATAGATTGAAGTGAGATGAAAATTGAATTGGAAGACATACAAGAGATTATGAACCATTGCATTTTCCTATTTCTCCTACTCACATCTCGCGGCATAACTTACGTCCCTATCAATAACACAAAAAAACTGATGATGATGATGATGATGTAGTGGTTGCCGATAAACTTTACGTGCATGTGCATGGCGGTTGCTACTAAAATTTTGCAGGTCCGGATGGCCATTGGTCACTTTTCACTGATCACGGGCACCTATCATCAGTTGCAAGTTGCCAATTATTGATTGCCAAACATCCCATTGCCCAGTTACTAAGCAGAGGAGATAGCGATAAACTAAAAAAATAGTATTTTTTTTTTTCATTTCATTTTTTCACACTAATTGAAAAATTATTAATTACAGTAATTCTGTAAAATATTTATTATAATATTATTTTACTAATTTTCTATATATAGTTATATATTTTCAAATATAATTTCTATGGAAGTAGGGAGAATGGCTATTTCTGAATTTAATTTTAGCCAACTAGACATTAGAAATGGAAGTGAATCATTCTCATTTCAATTCCCACATTTATTTTAAGCCTACCATACGTCCAACCTCTTATTATATTATCCCACTTGATCACAACTTGATAAATTGGTACAGTAAAAAAAAAAAAAAGATAGTACTTGTAACATTTTGAATTCGATATCTCGTAGTGACAGTAAAAAAATAACAAAAAAAGAACTTTTCGCTGAAATTCAAAATGTTACAACACAAAAATTTATCGGTAAAATGCCGATAAGTTACAGCCTATTGATCTTATTCCGGAACTAGGAGATGTCCTACAAAAATCAGGAGGTCTCACCAGTCAAGAAAAGTACAAACAAAAACTAAGTAACTCTTAATTTCAAAAGAACAAAGCTTAAGTTATGCCACTTTTGCCTCTTGAAATGGCTGCTGCAAATAATTTTAGCACCAACAATAATATTAAAAAAGATGGAAAAGACTTCGATAGGTTAGATGTACCGAATGTTATAAATATGGATCGGTGATAAAAAAAATAAAAAAGTATTATCTTTTAATCCATATTCACTAACTTACCGTAAATCTAACGTACCAAATGAACACCGAACAATATATACTAATTTATTTATTAATGCAAAAAATTAAGCCGCACATGAAGCAAGCAAAGATCTCACACCATGCACCAGAAAGTAGTAGGCAGCAAGCACATAGCCACTGACTCGACGCATGCGTCGTGTCAGTCTCACGCATAAGCAACATCCAATGCTCAACCTGCCATGGCGCTCTGCCCCTGCAACCCATCGTGGCCATTTTAAGAGTGAGAGGGAGTTGAGAGAGAAAAGGAAGAGAAAAGTGGGAATGGAGAGGATGATTTGGATATAAAGAATTATGAGAAAGTGAAGATTCATTTTCTTCCTCAGAAATTGTATCCAAATTGAGTTTCATTGGACGACGTCGTTTTGCCACACAAATGTACTCTGCCGGAGCTACTTCTGTGATGAATCTTGAATTTCTCAACTTACCCATATATTTTTTTTTTCTTGAAATGATAAAAAAGAAACAGATCTTTCTTTTCCTTTTCACAATCTTTAGGTCTTGATCTTGAACTCTATTTATAATGAAATGTACCTCTCACTTTCTCGGTTTCGATCCTCTACTTAAACACTACATACGTCATGTACACGTTGCATGATATCATACAGGCTTAAGACCTTTTTAATTTTTTGAGTTACCCCCACATCAAGTCAATAATAGCAAAGTGCAATTTAAAAAAAAAATACTATAAATTTTTAAACATCCTATGCAATGACTTACTATAAATTTGATTTATAAACAATCTTATAAATCTAGTATAAATAAGAAATTTCTTTATTCCTTCTCCATTTTTCTAAAAGTATAATATGCGTATGTATGCATACGCACTATCCGATAGGATAAAAATAAAAATTATTTTGTATTGATTTGACAGTGAGTATACCTATATTGTTATATGTGTGTACTTTTTTTTAATATATAATTTTTATATTTATTTTTTTCTTCACAGGTTTCAAAAAATTTGAATTTTTATTTCATTTATCTAAATATTATTTCATTATCTAATCAATTACAGAAGTTAATTGAAATAAAAATCGAAAACTAATGAAACCTAATACAAATTGAAGACAATTAAAAAAAAAAAAAAAAGAGTGGAGGGAATTAAGCAAAGGGTTTTAGATATTTAAGTAACCTATTTTGAAACACGTGGTTCTGATTTTTTTGAGATAGGATACGTGAGAAATCTGCAATAAAATCAAGAGTTCTACTTATTCATATAATATACGATTAGAGATGTACAAATTTGGTGGTAACAATGTCACACTGCATAACACAGTGTCTCCCCTACTTCTCTATAATATTTACAGATAGATAAATCATATATTATGTTAAAATTTTGTTGTTGTAATCTGTTGCATTTTATAAGCGTGAAGTAATGGACAACCAGACTAGGTTTTTTGCTGGGCAGCACTACAACCATGCATGTGTGTGCATGGGTTGACTAGCTATATTTTACGTGGTTTATCTATTTAGAATTGCAAGATACTTTTAGTAACAAATTAACTCATTTAACAAAACCTCCAAACCAAATCAAAACCTTATCCCTATTTCTTGAGGTTGAGCAACTGAATATGTTTCTCAACTTTTTAGGGTTTAAGGGCGAAATGGACGTATAATAAATGAGGAAAGGCGAAGGAAGTTTCGAATCCCATGTGGAATGTTTACTTTAGCAAGAAACAAAATCAAGGATTTAGAACACTTGATATGTTACCTGAAGAAGAGGAAACTGTAAAAGATGAAATATGTGGTGAAGTGAAACCGAATGAATAGAGGGTTTGGAGGGACCATTACTGCTTGGCTCCTATTCCTTACTTCATCTATACGTGGGTCTCGTGTGTTTGACTGGCAAGAGAGTTAGAAATCGGCAGTGTACTATGCCGATATTCAACATATATAGTGAGCCCCTCGGTTGCTGGAAACCGGCATCAATTAATGCCATTATTTGGCTTCGTGGGACCCCTAAATTGCTAGAAACCGGCGCTTTGAATTGCCGGTTTTTGACACTTATTGCCTTGATACATGTTATATAAAGAGAGTGGAGAAGGTTAAATCGTATGGATATTACATTTTCTTTTACATCGGACTTTTTAGGACAAGTTATAAAAATATTCAAGGCAAAAAATATTTTTTTATGAGTCTATGCATATTTTCACTTTTTTTTATTATTGACATCTATTTTTTTCTATTAGATTCCTAAAATGCAATTTTAATTGATATCAAATTCTTAGATAACAATTTTTCTTAAAAAAGATGCAATGCCTACCAAGTCGTTATTTGGTGAATAAAATAATAATTTAATATGTTTATAATTTATCATGAAAAATTTTAAATTATATGTTTTTTAGTTTGAAAGATTTTTTTTAGTTAATTTAATTAATTAACACAAAATTATTATTTTATTACAGTAAATCATAACATCACAAGTTTTTTTGCATGTATTTCATCTTTACGTAGTTATAGTAACTAGTCGATGGGTAGTACTACATTGATATAATGTGTACCGATTAATAAAAAATACGTACAAGCAAGCATTATATCATCAGTACGTAGTTATAGTAACTAGTTGAGGGGTGTTATTACATTGATATAATGCGTACCGTTTAATAAAAAATGCATACAAGCAAGCATTATATGTATCCATTTCATCAGTACGTAGCTAGGGAAGTGACAAAGGTGACCATATTTATTTCTTTCCAAGCCAAACACCATTTTCGAGCAATAGCCGAGAGGAAGAGGAGTGCTACTACACATGCTCTGTATGCACTGTTCGATCGAAATTACATTATGCACTGTTCGATCTAAATTACATTCATAATGTAACATCTTGGATGGACAAGCTTCAATTTCTTTCAATTACTTGTGATAATTTTAAAATAGTTACTTCAAGTAGTGCTAAAAAGAGCCGTTATCACTGTAAATTACATTTCTTATCATTATAGTAGTTTTCTTTTAAGGGAAAAAAAAAAGAAAAAGAAATCATTACAAGAGTTTTAATTAAGAGATTTAATACGTTGGATGTATTGAAGTACTAAACATAGACCATTGGATGAAGAAAAAAAAAAGAGTTACGGTTTATTTGGTTCATGATATCGTACGATTCATTAATGTATTTTACTTGGAAATACAGTATTTGGGAGCATGATTCTTCCTATGGTATTGTACTCCATGATTCTTAAATCATAATTTTGCCTTATTTTAAGAATCGTCAAATTGGTGATTCTCCATGGTTGTTGTTATTCACTTTTACTATTATAACCTTATTACTTTTACTTTTTATTATAATTAATTTTATATAACTACCCACCTAACTCCAATAAATTCCCATTACTCTATTACTTCTTCTATCCTACTCCACTTCATTCATTCATCCATTCCTTTTATTCGTTCCCTCTCAGGTTCTTCTTTTTTTTATTATTATTATGTTTATTAGCTACATTGTTAAATCGTGAACTGAGATCATGCTATTTGCTGCTGAATTTTTTAGTTTGTGGCATCTTGAGTTTTGGGCTCCTTCCCCGGTTTGCTAGGCTGAGTTCTTGGTTGCTGTCGTTTTTTTTCCTTCTCGTGCTTGGATCATCTTTCTGTTCTTGCAACCAGGGACTTTGTTTTAGTATAAACAACTAGCTGTTTTATTAGTTTTGTTAGCTTTGTTGTTTTAGTGTAAACAGTTTGTTGTTTTATTAGTTTTGTTATTTTAGTGTAAATAACTTGCTGTTTTAGTATAAAAGGCAGGCTGTACTCTTCTTTTAGATATATAAAAAATTATAACGAGAAGAGTTATTTTTCCCCCTCTTTCTCTTTCTAGTGCTTTCTGAATCAAGTTCTTGAGTTTGTTCACTATTCCCTTGAGATACTGCAAGATATCTTTTTCGCCAATTCAGTCTCCATATTCTCAATTTCGGATGTGTTTAAATTAATTATTAAATTTTTAAGTTAATATTTATTAAATAAATATTAAATTCATTATTTTAAAAATATTAATATTACTTTTGATAATATTAAGATTATTATTTTAAAATATTTATAATTATGAAAATATTTACATTTTTAAAAAACTGGAGGGTTTATATCATTTTTATAATAAAACTGTATAATATCATACAGTTGAACCAAACAAAAAATATTATAAAATTACATATAATCATACAATTTTTTCAAATATCATATCGTTAAAGCCATACAGTACTATATTGTATAGTACATTAATGAATCATGGACTACCACCAACAAAACAAGGCTTTATGGATCATATTTACTAACCCCCGGTGCAACTGACGTGCTGAACGCTCAATTGATCCCTTATAATTGCCAGCCAGAAAAAGATTTGAGGAGTTCAGAATCATCTACACCATGTTAGTAGCTCGAATGGCCACGTTAGTGTAGCAAATTGCATGTTCTTCGGAGGGGTTTATGCACAATATCCTTTCGGCCGGAAAAGAAACACAAATACCACTATTCAAACATTCTTCCAACAAACCTTGCAATATTATTTCCTTCTGGTGATTCTGGAAATCCACTTTTATTATAACTCCAAAAATAATAAAGATTTTGCTCCTCCACAACAGCATAAAAATGTCTTCAAACAGACCGAAGAAGATCGAGAACCTACTTCCGATCAGGCATGCTAGGAATGACTCCCTTCACTTGAATGCAAAGAGAAGCAGCTGCAGCTGTATAATACGCGAGAAAATCACTAGAAAATTACTCATTTTTACCTTATAAAATACTCGATACTAGAATTTAGTGAGATGCTGCTACTGGTGCTTCCTAAGATACTGTAAAGAGTCATTTCTCGGCACATGTGATAATAAAAAGGAAAAATAACAGAAATCATAAACTTCTCTTTCGAAGGATATTAGCACGAAAGTAATATTAAATGTGTGAACTAAAAACACCATGTCCCGTACCAGCAAATCTCATGCATTCTTTTTTCGTCTTGCCTTCCACCAAAGCCACAGCAAATGCAGCCGTAAAAGTGTCTCCAGCACCCGTAGTGTCGACGACTCTCGGAACGGATACAATAGGTTGTTTTATTGGTTCTTGACCTTCTTCTAATAAAGCTGATCCTTTTACCCCGAGTTTCAGCAGCAAGTGCCTAACTCCCTGAATTTAGACATCATCAGCAACTTTATGTTACAGATACGTTACCATATGGCACTTTCAGCCAGCTGGCTGATGCTTCAAGAGTTGCCTATTTACTAAGCATGCAAAAGATGACGCAAAAACACATGCCCCAGAATTTATAGTAAAGCACTCAACATCTAGAATATCTTTCAAATACGTTGAATGAAACCTGTATAATTCATATAGGAAAGAAAATCTTTTTATATTACTCTCTGAGAAGTGAAAAAGGATAAGCAATAGGAAAGAAGGGATCATTAAACCTTTTTCATATGCTAAGACCGTTTACTTCAAAATGTCACAGATTTTTTTGTATAAACCACGTAAACATATCAAATATACAGAAGCTCTATAGTAAAAACACAAATTATTATGATTATTATTTTGCTTTTCAGGTAACTCCAAATCAAGAACTTATTAGAGGCTGTTTCCCCATAGTTTTACAGAAAAAATGGGAACACAGATCAAATAGAAAAAAGAGCATGTTAAAAACTAGGAATCTGCCATACAATAGATGGTGATTCATCTTCATTTGTAGGTTTCTATTTTTTCACTCAAATAACGAGATTATCATATTTGCTCTGATTATCGTATTCAATCATCATCCATACAAGTGCCTGCCTTAACGATGACAAAAGTCTGTGTTTGTATGTACATAAGTACTTACGTGTTTATGTATGTATGTATACATATTGAGAAAGAAGAAGAAGAAGAAGAAGAAGAAGAGAAGAGAGAGGAAGAGAAGAATCTTATCATTACCATATGCTGTGAACAACTTGATAGGGTAAAATTTCATCAGAACAAACAATGCTCTATAAACTTATTTCTCATATCCCAGGAATTTAAAAAATAAACATGAGATGTACAACAAAAATTGAACAACAAAAAGATTGGTTGGGGTCAAACACTAACCATTTCATGCAACTTCTTAACAGCCTGACCGATCTGTTCAAAGTTACCAGGAGGCATGCCAGTTATGTGACCAAGTTCAGATTCATTTGGACTCAAGATGTCCACAACCTTCAACAGTTCCATTGGTATCGGTGTATCCATTCCCCCAGCATCCAAAATGACCGGAACACCTGCATTTCTCGCAGCCTAAAGACTGACAACATCAGAATGTGAAAGATGCAATCATGACAAAATGAAAGGTGAAACTCTAAATTTAAGGATAAATTATAGCATCCAGTGCAATGTTTATGATGAAAGGAATAAAAATCAAAGTTTATTAGCAGAGAGAAAACGCTAATACTGCAGAATCTCTAAGAGGTCCCTAAGCCAGTGTAAAGCTTAAAAATCCTTGGTCGAAAAATCATATTTATTCCGATAAATAAAAAGAAGGCTGTACCTTAACTAAACATACATTGTTTATGCAATCCTAGCAAACAACATAAAGTCTCCAAAACAACAAAATACATAATGCTCATTTGTATTAAGTTGCATCCTCTATATTCATATAGGTAAAGTACAGCCAGTCAGTTAAGAATTCAGCTGAAAGCAGATACAGAGTCCATTTTCCCATAACACTAGGAGGGCCTATCTCCACAAACTTACACTAAATTCAACTAAAGAAAGAGAGATCAATGACAGTAGCTTCAAGTTAACACAGCATGGCCCTATCAGGCTGCCATAGCACCATTCAGCTACCATATTTTGGAGCCAAAGAATTTGATCGAGTATCACTTCTCTTTACTTCTTGGGATCGTTTCAAATTTCTCACTCACTGCAATGACTTCCATGTTATAACTATGGTTTCTAACTCATTCTAATGAGTCTTCCAAAAAAGACTGAGATCACATCCAATCACATTTTAAAACTCAACTCAAGTTGGAAACTAAACGTATCATTTGAGATTTGCCTGAAAATACCTACAAGATGGATTAATCAATTCAAGGCATATATAGCATATAGATTTCAGAATATTATATTGCTTAACCAAACTAAATGGTAAACATGATTAAGCATCCTAGCTTAATAAAGATAAAGATTCCCCAGTTACTTCATAAGTAGAGCATCTTATAAGAAAACCCACCCAAAAGAACTCTCCAAAATAATTATATACCACCAAAAATCTAGATGGGTAAAAAAGAAAAAAAAAAATACAATGATCAAGCTTTATCTCAGATCAGCTATTGCCCCACATTTAAAATTTTCTTAGGTAAAGTAGATGATTTTAAAAAATTTTCAGTTTATTCACGTCTTATGCTTTAATGTAAAGTAAATTCTACAAAAACATAATTTTCCATTTGCAAGATTTTGAAACAATTATCTCATAGACAATCGTGAATTACAAAACTGAAGTTGTCAAGCTAAAACTTTTCAAATGCTAGATCAAGAAAAATATAAGACCAGTTGGCATGTCACAATCTCTTTCAGATAGATTCACTATGACTCCAGAGAATAGATGGTGAAATCCTCTCTAGCCCCATTCCCCAACTTACTCAAATTCATTAAGATGGGTTGCCAGCAGCTTTAAAATCCAAAACTAAACATATTTCAATCAACAAACATTAGCAGCTCCAGTTAGAAATAATTATTTAAGATGCAAACCATACGAAGTCTTAACCAAGAAAGAATAATGACTAGAGCAAACTTTTATCATTATCTAAGCCATAATCATGACCTAATCAATAAAGAATGTTGCCCAAAGCCAACATCTTTTAGGATGCACAAGCCTTAACCAAGTGAGGACAGTGATAAAAGCAAACAGTTTTAAGATGCAAGTTATAGCCAAGAAAGTGTAGTGACTACAGAAAACCAAATACATACATATATATATATATATAACTGAAAAAACAATGTAAACATGTTATAAGGTGGCCGAGCTGACCTTTGCAACTTGGATATTGACAGAATCAGTCAGGTATCTCCCTTTGAAGCAACACAATACCAGCATTCTTGACAGCCACCAAGTCCTCATCTTTCAGCTTCTCAGGCCAACAACTCATGTTAGCTCCGCCAACAATGATAATAGAGTTCTGCCCATCAGACTGCAACATCACCACCGCATGGCCCGTAGGCACACCATTAACATGCCTCAGATAGTCAAGGTGAACTCCACCATTGCTCAAAGCATCAATTATCAATTTCCCATGATCATCCTCCCCACCTGCCCCACAAAGTAAGTTGGGTGAGAGAGTTTGCCTCCACAAGCAGCCTGGTTTACTCCCTTCCCACCAGCGTCTGGTCATTCTTGGCTGGTGGGTTTGTTAGATGGTCTCTCCTTCAATGGGTAGTCTGTCAATTTCAACATAGATATCTGCATTGGCTGATCCAACTACAACTAGTGGAGGAGTATTGGGGTCAGAAGTAACTGGTGTTAAAGGGTTTTGGGTGAATTGTGTGACAAATGAAGGAAAGGAGTGTGATGGGTTTGGAACTTGGATTTGATGGTTAACAAATTGAATTGGGTTTAAAATAATTGAGTGATTTTTGACGGATTTGAGGTAACAATGATTTGCAGTCGTAAAGGTTACTGCTTTCATATTTGTTCTCACTTAATACAGAATAGTCGTAGTCGCGCTCACTCAGATCATATTTTGCCGTTTGAATTTTGGATTGTGATGAAATCGAAGTCCTTAGCCGATTATTAGTCTTTGTCATTAATGTGTAAGCCCGCACTCACAGCCACAGGGCCTGTTTGATAAGCTCTGTAGTATTATGCATAATTTTTATACCGTTATAAGCAGAGGAGAAATTTTTAAATTTCCCTTGTAAGGCACCTACAAATTCCATAAAACCCTAATGCGGTTTTTTTGAAACAAAAATCAGGTGAAACTATGAATCCAGTGTGTAAAGCAGTTGCCCAGTTTACGAGAAGACGTTCTCTCCGCTCCCTTTCGCAATCATTTTACTCTTCTTTTTCTACTCCCTTCAAAAAATCGGAGCTTGAAACGCCTAGACCTAGAGAAATCCCATTCCAAGTGAAGGTTGCCAATTTTGTGAACTTAATCGGATATATTAGTCAGCCTATTCAATTTCAAGCTTCACCTGACGATAAGAAGTATTGGGCTGCCTCCGCCATTACCCACTCTCCTTCTTCTGATTCTCCTTTATGGTAACTTCTATTTTGTTTTCTTTTTGGAGTAAGGTGGATTGACAATTTAGAAAACCCTAGCCGAATTTTCAGGATTTGCTTAATTTACTGCTAAATTCTAGGGTATTCTGATTGTTTTGAATTATTTATCACATGATGGTTGCTGCTATGTCATACGCAGCTTAGGAAATAGTGGATTTTAGCTTATATGCTTGGAGGTGGAGTTAGGAACTCGCTGGGGGCTATTTCACTCAATGCAGGAATAAGGAAATTGTTTCTTCGATCTTTCTTTGCTTTTCTCCCCTGTCTTAAAATAGTATCGAGAGCAATGAATAGAACATTTCCTAGGAAGGGCGACAGCTTTGTGCACCATTAAGGAGGTGGAGCTCTTGCTTTTGCATTGTGATCTACTAGTGCATCTGTGTTTTTGTGTGTTTTGCACAAAGATGAAAGAAGCTTTTTTGTGTTGCATATGAGCGTTCCGCTGGAATTAGACGCTCCCTTTTTGCTTTCTTGGTCTAAAAGAATGGTGATTTTTCTTTTTAGTTTGTAAAATTGAACTCAGGCCTTGCCGCATGACTTGGTGGAACCGGCTTTAGCTAATCTGTTTCTGAAAATATGACCAAAATAGGTGTCGTAGAATCATTGTAGCCTTTATTTTTTTCCAATTTATTGGAAGACATCTCCTCCCTGAATAAATTATTAAGAAATACAGGGAATGTTTGGAAATTGTTGCTTTCTTTCTCTGGCATTGAGAGATTAACTAGTTTGCTAAATAAGCAATCTTCAATCAACCAAAAAAACTCCTTCTGTTCATCCTGTGCTAGAATTTACATACTACTAATTCAAGTATAATTTCTCAGACAAAATTTCCTTCTTGCTAAATGTAAATTTTTTTCTCCTTAAAACCTAGAAACTATATATTCATTGGTTATTTTTTATTTTTCCTTCTGGTCCTATAATTTTTAATTGATGCACTTCATTATATTGGGTTTCTGTTATTTTGATAAGTTCTTCATTATATTAGGATTCCAATTATATTTGAAGGCGATTTGGCTCATGTTGCTGCTTCCCACTTGAAAGAAAATGATCATGTCTACATAGCTGGACAATTAACTGCAAATCCCCCTCCACTAGATGCTCTAAGGAATCGAGCCTCGATTCAGGTAATTCCATCAGTAATGAGCTTGGAGATATGTTTATTTGTTATCCGTTTCATACTTGGGGCAAAGTATAGCTCCTCTTGCTGTAGAACAAAAAATATGTAATGGTTCACGCTACAATAAATGGGTACACGGGATTACCTGTAGTACTTAGATTACACTTTATATTTCTTTTGATTATTAGCTTTCAATAGCATATGGAATTAACTAAATCCTTTTTCAAGTTGGGTAAGAGTGGTCCAGTTGACTAGGTTGTCTACTATCAAAATCTGTTTCAGCTAAGTATTTCTCTATTTGAAATAAGGGAAGTATGCAGACAATAAGCGGAGTCACATTTAAGTTTTTGAGAAGAATAACGGAATGCAGATTAGAATGTGATGCATTGTGCTGAAGCCTTCATTTCATTTTCTGAGACATATCTACTATGCAAGTATATGATTTAAACTTGCTAAAATGATGCAAAGTCCTCATCTCTCAAGCATAAACTAAGTGTTAAACAACTTGGTACAAATTTAAACTTTTCCTATAAGTAGATCTAAGAAATAGCCTTTTTATATATGCATAGTCATGTGTAGTTTCTGATTAGTTAACTATATTGTCTCTGTGTGAGCACGAGAATGTAAATAACAGTAACTGGCAATATATTCTATGGAAAACTACATAGAGAATTACTATTGTTCCAATCTGTACAGTAAACAATTTTCTTACAAATGTTATCCTCAACTTACAGTACTTTAGTTTGAAACCTCATTAGTCCCTGTGGATGGAAATCTGATATGGCACATTTGAGTTCCACTCCTTCTGAAATGGCAGCTTATGTTATGTGGCACAACATCCAGTCGTTTTTTCCTTTCTCCATGTGCCACATCAGGAGTAGATCCCATATGTGCGTTATTAGATTTAAGTGTGAAATGGAAGTGAATAAAAGTTGAGGGTTGGTTTTGTAAGAAAATATTTTGAGGGTTCAAAAACTGAAACAAGAGTAATAGGTTGGGTTCTACACGTAATTATCCCTGTTATTGTGTATTATCATTCAGATATGTATGAAAGAAACTTTTTGAAAATGATTTGAGTGACATTCAATGTTAGTTCATGCTAGATTATGGTACAAAATATCAACTATGTTGAAGGACCTTCCCATACTAGAAAAGGCCAAGGGCATTGGCGACATGTTGAAGGACCTTCCCATACTAGAAAAGGCCAAGGGCATTGGCGACGTGAAGAACTTTTATCAAATCAATTAGAGGAAGAACCCTTGAAGGATTCCGGTATGTTTAACGTGTTTTTGTGTCCCATGTTATTTGCTGTCACCTACTACAGATTATTTTGCTTTTTAATTAGCGAGGAATCATATAACTGCATGTTCTATTGTTAAAATGTTCAGGCCTGGCTTCTTGCCATGCTTTTTTTGGATGGCAAAGCATTTTACTTTTGATTTGTCAGACCAATAGAAAGAAATTTATTGCTTTGGGTTCTTTCTATTCCATGTGCCTTGGCGCCATTTCTTATAATGATACTATTCTTGACTCCCAACAGTTGGAATTGTGTTTCTCTAAATTCTTCTGTATGTCTTAACAACTAAGTTCTGAAAATAATTTTTTTTGGTTGCTGTTAAATCATTTTCCTGGCGTTCTTATTTATTGCTACATTAAGAGTGTTGCAAAATTAAATTTTTGAAGAAAAAGAATATTTGAAGTTCACGTTCCAAAAGTGCTCAACATAAAAATTAAGCTTACAGATGGAAATGACTTTTCTAATATTTTAAATGGATGGAATTGATTTTGTTTTTTAATTTTTTTTTTTATTTGACCGTATATTTTGGTTGTTATTTCATTTATGTACTTATCAAGTCATGTTGAATTTAGTTGATGTGTTATCATTTACTAATTATGTTTGTAAATGAGAACTTGCAAATGAGTTCCTTTTTTTCAATTTTTTATGCTTGACAACTTAACATCTTGTGGAGCTTAACTAATTTTATCACTGGCGCTGATCACTGAAGTATGACTAATCAATATTCAGCTATGGCGAACAAAAATGGGGATTCCGTCTCAAATTCCTGGAGAGACCTTATTGATAATCCAAAGGAATGGTGGGATAACCGTGGTAGTAAGCTTTCTGGACTGGTAATGAATCCATCTTCTGCATGCATTGTGTACAACTGAGTGCAATAGCTGTTACTTCATTTCATTTACTTTCCGGAATTTAAATAGGTTAGTCCAAAATATCCTGATTTTAAACGAAAAGATGGTGGCCTGGTGCTCTGGCTCAATAGGGCACCAGTGTGGGCTATGTCAGAAATTGAAAAACTGGAATTTGATGTTCAGGTTCCTAGATCAAATCAAGCAAAGCCTAAAGGTATAAAAATTTATCCTTGTACGTTTGTATTTTCTTTAGTGTATTTGAAAACGTAATGTCTGCATGCACGCTTGCACACACACTAGGATAAACATAAATTGAGAGATAAATTTTCCTTAATGCGTTTGCATTTCTTTTATTTGTGTCTGAAAGAGTAATATTTTTGTGCACACAAGCCTGAGATGCAAGGCAGGTTTAAGTGGTTTATCGATACTCTAAGTTCATGAAGTTTTGCTTATTCTTGTCCATGGAGGTGAAGAAAGTAGTTGTAAAATGCATAATTTAGTTTTCTTTTTTACTCTATACTTACTTATTTTACAACTGCATGGAGAAAATCTTGCCAAAAGTTCAAAAAAGTATTATGCTGTCTACATGTTGTTTAATGCTGGTTTGAACAGAATTTGAGATAGTTGAACCTAAAATTCCGTACGAAACATCACCATTTAGAGCCATAATCTCTTGAGACCAAAACTATTCAATAAGGTTTTTTTTTTTTTCTTTTTTTCTTCTGCAAAGTAACTTCAACAAGTTAGCCCCTCTTGGATTGGCTATATTAGTTGAATTAAGGATCTTACATGGTGTTTCCAATGATATATTCTCTCTCCCCCACTAAAAAGCTCTTGTTCACTAGGATCCCTTGAACTACATGTGCACATCTTCTCAAAAGTTAGCCTTAGCTTCTTCACTTAGGCCTACTTTCAATGTGTGCATACTTACTATGTTTTGCTTTTGATAGACTTTCTGTTGTCTTATCAGTAAAATCTATACTGTGTTGTTTTTAGGGGATGAATCTTGGAAGAACTTGGTGGAAAACCCTTCGAAATGGTGGGACAACAGAGTAAATAAGGTAAATCTCGATCGAATTATTCCTGCAAGTTGCTTTTTTCTTTTTGTAACTCCTTTCTTTTGCTATATGTAGAGAAATGTGAAATCTCCAGACTTCAAGCACAAAGAAACTGGTGAAGCACTGTGGCTGAGTAGCTCACCAGCTTGGGTGCTCCCAAAGTTGCCGCCTTTAAAAGGTGAAACAAATGTTTCTTCCAGCAGAGCTTTCAGTTCCTTTTAGCAAATTAGTTAGCTTTGGTTATATATTGATAGGTTTAGTACAGTAAGAATCTTGATTTTCCGGTGATTCTAATGCCAACTAAGATTCCCGCTTTTTACTGTAATCTTCAGAGCTTCCGAACTGATGAAATTACATAGATATGTGTAGAAAACTACTTAGCAGTCGCCTGAGTTCACTATCATTCTGTTTTTTCTTTACAAGAGAAATTTAATGTCTTATTAGAGGTATAATATACCGTACTTTTAATCGAGTGCTAGCCACCGCTGTCAAGGTTGGTAGAACTCTATCGAGAAAATCCACCAGCGCACTTTCAATCGAGTGCTAGCCACTGCTGTCAAGGTTGGTAGAACTCTATCGAGAAAATCCACCAGCGCACTTTTAATCGAGTGCTAGCAACTGCTGTCAAGCTTGGTAGAACTCTATCGAGAAAATCCACCAGCTTAGTTCGCATATGGTTAGTGATTTATTTGTTTATTTATTTATTTTATTTCTTTGGGAAAGATTTTTGTTTTTAAGGTAAAATACATATTTGGCAATATTTATTTTATTTACTAATTTAATATCTAGATTTCTATCATATTCTATTAAATTAAGGATATATCTAGAGGGAAAGATAATTATTTTTATCATATTAAAATATTATGTAATTGACTGTTGTAAGAAGTATGGATAATTATTTTTATCATTTCAAGAATTTTAATTAATCCTTAATTTTGATAATAACCATGTTTGTCAAAATTATATTGAAAATTTTTAAATAAAAAATAATAAAATTTTTTGTTGAAAAATTCATGCAAATAATGTGATAAAATAAAATGCATAATTTATTTATTTGATTTGATAGTTGATAAATTCCAAAGAGAGGACCACTTAATTAATTAGAAGCTATCTTTCTCCTATTTGACATGTAATGCTTTCATTTTATATATTTTTCTGTTTTGTCCATTTTGAAAATCTTCGTCCCTTTCGCTGCAATAAATTCGAGTTAGACATATACGGCATTATTAATAAATATGAAAGGTTAAATTGAAAATTAATTTTTTTATTTAATATTATATATTTAATACATTTCGTACATGTAATGTTTCGAATTATCTTCGAAATAAATCTTTTGCCGAAACAATGATATGATATTTTTCCTATACTGTATTGACATTTTTTTATTTTCATATGTCCCAAAATATAGCTTATGTTTTTATATTACAATTGATTGCTTGATTTTTTTTTAATTTATTATTTTTTAAATATTTATTGTCGTTAATAAATATTAAATATTTTTAATAGTGTATATTTGATACATTAAATATTTCGAATTATCTTCTAAATAATTTAAATAAATCTTTTATGGAAAGAATGATATTTTTCTTATCCTGTATTGATATATATATTTTTTAATATTACAATTAATTGCTTAATTTTTAATTTATTATTTTTTAAATATTCATTATTGTTTATATTTTTTAATGTACCTCTAATTAATATACAAATAAAATAATAAAAAGTACAAGTGAATTATATAATCCTAATAAACTTAATTGCAATTATTTTTTACATATGTGAGATTGAAAGGAAGCTATCATATCAATACAAGATGGAAGGAATATAAGGAATCGCACGTAACATTTGTTTTTTGTTTTGTTTCTTTCACCAATTATATAGAATAATATGATTAGGACATGGTTGGGCATAGGTGGCAATGTTAAGTTGTTGTTTTTCAATAATTTCGTTGGTCAATCCTAGGGGTGTTCAAAATCCGACATTATCTGAACAATCCGATCCGAACTAGATATTCAGATAGCGTTGTTAGGATTATTATGATAGGATATAGTTGGAAATTTTGGGATTCTTCGGGATCGGGACAAGTTAAACCTTTATAAATCTTATCCGTTCGAATAATCCATCATAATACCTTAAAACACTGTGTTTTATAGGTTGACATTCATCTAGTGGATTCAGGTTGGGTCGATTTAAACCTGAACAATTTTAAATTTATTTTTTTATTATATAAATTAAAAAATATATTTTTTAATTTTAAAAATAAGTTCACGTTATTCGGATGGAATTTGAATTTTTGCGGGTTGTTCGGATAAGGATTCGAGCTATTCATAAGGTATGGTAGGGTTGAGATTTATGAAAAAATTTGGGATTCAGGTTATTTGGATCAGGTTGATCCGAACCCGTCCGATAAACATCTCTAGTTAATCCATTTTCGTTAGCTGATTTTAATTCAATTTATTTATAAAAATATTATAAAACATCAATTTTTTTTTGTAAGTACAAGAGGTAAATTTATTGAAATTTTAATTCAAAACATTTAATATCTGATTGTACTAATTAATGTTTTGTTTATAATTTAATATGTCTGGTATGCAAAGTAATTCAATCCGATATGACCATTAACTAACTTGCCATGTAATTTTAATTTGTGGTCAGTTTCATCCAAAATAGTGTTTTTTTTTTAATCTTTTCTCTATATTTTTACAACATTAACTATAAGATTAATATAATTTTTATAATATTTAGATATAATTTTGTGATAGACAAAAAAATAATTAAACAATAAATCATAAATTTTCACTCCAAAAATACAAGAAAGAGACAATTCTTTTTAAAGAATTTTGAAGGGGACATTTTTTTAATAATATTTAAAAAAAATTAAATGTGAGGTGTGTTATAACTTATTTACGAAATTTGGACTGTGATCTGAAACAGTTGCCACGTGTTTCACAGGATCCATCAGACACATACTGCTTTTTGACCAGACACTAACAAAATCACTACTTGTGACAGCAGTTTCACATCAAAATCTTAATTTCGTAAATAAATTATGACGCATTTCAAATTTATAATTTTTTTAAAAAGTACTATTAAAAAAAAAAGTTTCATTTTGGCTTCTAAAATTGGTTCGAACGGCTACAATACTGTGGCATTTTTTGGGATAGTATTGTTTATTGGCTAGGGATTTTTCTTGTCGGATTAACAATGCGGAGTCCCTCTTATCTGAATTTTTATCTATTAACGAGATCTAAAATTAACTCGGGATAAAAATTGAAGAAAAATTTCGATTCGGTCCGATAATCTGAAAGTTATGTTTCGATTAACTCATAGGAAAGATGATGAATCTCATCTTTTAGATGTGTTTAATGATATTAGAAGGCTGTTAAATGGCCGTTAAGAAGTGGAGATTACACATGTAAAGAGAGACCAATAATGTAGTGTAAAAAGTGGTGGTCCTCAAGGTATAGATTTTATGCGATTTGGTGTCCCTCCATTTTTCCTAAAATGTACGAAGCTTGAATTCTGCTTCTTTCAGGGAGATTGAATGTACGAAGTCTTTTTGATGAGGTTGAAGGTACATGCTGTGTTTGATTGTCTAGCTAGGGTTTCGATCTGCCATCCGTGGCCATAACAATTAGCATTGAAGTCAAATATACAGACAAAAGTGAAAAGGTTCAGGACATTCTTCGAGAGATGCAGGAAGCCGCTGATTGATTTCTGACCATAATAATTGGTATTAAAGGCAATACGTTGTGGCTGTAGGTTAGGGTTAGGGTTAGGGTTTGGGTTAGGGCTAGGGCTCTATAGGCAATATCTTATTTACAGTAGAATTCTTATATTTTGTGGTTTATTTATTACGTGGAAAGTGAGATAACATCTCTAGCAGGTTCTGCAACAAACTTCTTGATCATGTAATTTTAAAAGCTAAGAGTGTTGCTAACGTCAGTTTGTTGGAATGAATAAGAATATCATCTTCCTTAAATATATTTCAAATTTAATTCGTAAATTCAGTAAATGCATGAAAATTATAGCATTAAAAGAATCATTCACAGCAATAAACTTCTATAATATGCAATTTAAATTAATTAAATCAATCGAATTTAAATATTGAACGGACATAATTTTTAAAATAAATTTAAAAGTGTTTGTTAATAACAGAAATTATTATGCAGTATAAAAAATAAATATAAGCTAAGAATGACATAAATACTTTTTGACAGCTAAAATAGAAATTCACCCAAGAATATTTTTCAAGCCTGAAAATAAGGGCTGATATTACCTCTTTCATTAAATTATACGAATCTTTTTTATTTTTCATATTTTTTAACGTAATTTTTTTTTATTTATGATCATTCGGTTTTCGATCTGGCTCTATTGAGCACATAAAACCGACTAATCCAAAGTTGAGTACTGTCGATTTCATAATTGAAAGCGACCCTTCCAATGACATGTTATCCATGCGCGAGGCAAAGATTGAATTTAGGACCTTACTTTAAGAAATTTGAGCTCCTTACCATTCAAACCAACAACCATTGATTGCATTTTTTATATTTTAATTATGTGGTTCGGATCATTATATATATAATATTTAAATGATACGAATTTTTAAATTTTATATATATTAATTATGTGGTTCTGATTTCTGTTATATATATATATATATATATATATATATATATATATATATATATATATATAATGATTCAATTGATTGAAAAATGTAATTGATCAAATTTTGATTGATTTAATGGATATTGGATTAGATTGGATTGAAAAATAAAATTGATCAATTTTGGGTTGACCTGATGGGTATTCATTTAGATTGGATTGGGTTTAGATCAATTTTTTTTTTAAATTTGGATCAATCCATGGATTTGGATCAATTTTGTCCGATCTACTTATCATGTAATTTTAATTTGTGGTCAGTTTCATCCAAAATAGAGTTTTTTTGATCTTTTTCTATATTTTTACAACATTAACTATAAGATTAATATAAATTTTATAATATTTAGATGTAAATTTGTGATAGATAAAAATAATAATTAAACAATAAATCATAAATTTTCACTCCAAAAATACAAGAGAGAGACAATTCTTTTTAAAGAATTTTGAAGGGGACATTTTTTTTAATAATATTTAAAAAAAAATTATAAATGTGAGGCTTGTCATAACTTATTTACAAAATTGGAATTGCGGTCTGAAACTGTTGCCACGTGTTTCACAGGATCCATCAGACACATACTGCTTTTTGACCAAACACTAACAAAATCACTACTTGTGACAGCAGTTTCAAATCAAAATCTCAATTCTGTAAACAAATTATGATACATTCTAAATTTATAATTTTCTTAAAAAAAGTACAATTAAAAAAAAGTTTCATTTTGGCTTCTAAAATTGGTTCGAACGGCTACAATACTAGTGGCATTTTTCGGGATAGTATTGGTTATTGGGTAGGGATTTTTCTTGTAGGATTAACAATACAAGGTCCCTCTTATCTGAATTTTTATCTATTAACGAAATCTGAAATTAACTTGGAATAAAAATTGAAGAAAACTTTCGGTTCGGTTCGATAATCTTAAAGTTATGTTTCGATTAACTCACATGAAAGATGATGAATCTCATCTTTTAGATGTGTTTAATGATATTAGAAGGTTTTTAAATGGCCGTTAACAAGTGGAGATTACACATGTAAAGGGAGAGACCAATAATGTAGTGTAAAACGTGGTGGTCCTCAAGGTATAGATTTTATGCGATTTGGTGTCCCTCCATTTTTTCCTAAAATGTACGAAGCTTGAATTCTGCATCTTTCAAGGAGCTTGAATGTACGAAGTCTTTTTGATGAGGTTGAAGGTACATGCTGTGTTTGATTGTCTAGCTAGGGTTTCGATCTGCCGTGCCATCTGTGACCATAAAGCATTGAAGTCGACGAAAGTGAAAAGGTCGAGGACCTTCTTCAGGAGATGCTGGAAGCCACTGATTGATTTCTGACCATAACAATTGGTATCAAAGGCAGTACGTTGTGGCTGTAGATTAGGGCTAGGGCTATACAGGCAATATCTTATTTACAGTAAAATTCTTATATTTTGTGGTTTATTTATTACGTGGAAAGTGAGATAACATCTCTAGCAGGTTCTGGAACAAACTTCTTGATCATGTAATTTTAAAAGCTAAGAGTGTTGCTGACATCCGTTTGTTGGAATGCATGAGAATTTCATCTTTCTTAAACATATTTTGAGTTTAATTCATAAATTCAATAAGTGCATAAAAATTACAGCATTGAAAAGATCATCTACAGCAATAAGCCTTCATAGTATGCAGTTTAAATTAATCAAATCAACCGAATTTGAATACCGAACGGACGTGATATTCAAAAAAAATCTAACAGTGTTTGTTAATAGCAAAAGTTATTATTCAGTATAAAAAAAATAAATATAAGCTAAGAATGACATAACTATTTTTGACAGCTAAAATAGAAATTCACCGAAGAATATTTTTCAAGCCTGAAAATAAGGGTTGATATAACATATTTCATTAAATTATACGAATCTCTTTCATTTTTCATATTTTAATGCATTTTTTATATTTTTTTTGGTATGTGATCTTTCGATTTTCAGTCTGGCTCTGTTGAGCATATGAAACCGACTAATCCAAAATCAAGCACTGTCAGATCTATAATTAGAAGCGATCATTTCAATGATATACGCTTAATGCGTGAAGCAAAAATTGAATTTAGGACCTTACTTAAGGAAATTTGAATTCCTTACTATACGAATCAACAACCATTTGTTGCATTTTTTATATTTTAATTATGTGATTCGGATCACTATATATATAATATTTAAATGATATGATTTTTTTTTTAATTTTTTATACATTAATTCTGTGGTTCTGATTTCTGTTATATATATATAATTTTTTTTTTTATGAATGATAGAATATATGGATATATATTTTTATAAACCTAACAATAAAATTTAATGAATGGATTTGAATTGAGGAAGGAAGATGGTTTATGTTACAGTTTACCAACATTTTCTCAGTCACTGAAATTTCCGCGTACGCAATTTACTTTTCAAAGCTTAGTTTAGGGGCTGATATAAGCTCTATGCAAACTCTATTTCTTTCTTTATTTTTTCACTAAATTTTATAAAAAGAAATAACTTTAAATTTAAAATATTCTTAATTTTATGGCTGAGATCTCTTTTAAATTCACATGCACTGTGTCAACTGAAATCTGCGGCGATGCTCATCCACAAAATTATTTAAGGATTCTATAAAAAAAATTACATTTATTTTTTATCTATTATTAAAATAATTAAAAATAATAAAATATCTTATTGCTTCTAATTTCTGGACAAATTAGTATTTGTTTTGCGGCAATCTATAGTTTTTTTATTTTATTTTTGCATCTTTTATATATATATAACAAATCCAATTTGTTATATATTCAATTTGCATCTAATTTCTTATTTTTATTTTTTGCATCTAATTTCTATTCAATTTGTTAGTACTCGATTTTGTTGATACCATCTAACAAATCCAATTCAATTAATTACTTATTTTCAAAGTGAATTTTCAAGTTCAACTAACTCATTTTTAAAATATAAATATCAAGTGGATGAATATATATATATATATATATATATATATATATATATATATATATATATATATATATATATATATATATATATATATATATATATATATATATATATAGATTGGTAAACCAATCCTAAATCTTACTTCATCTTCTTGTGAGACGTGTTCTCTTTTTCTTAAAAAATCGAAAATTATATTTCTTTATTGAAGCTTGAATAAATATATAATAAATAATAAAATATATAGAGTGATGGGAATTTAATTCCATAAATAATTAATTTTGTGGCTATCAGAAGCTTTTAGCTTGTTCGAGGGGTTGTTAGAGAGTATTTAATAAAATTTTTTTAGTATATATTTTGATGGTTTCAGAAAACATTTATGTATTTTTTTTATGGCCAAAGTAGTTAATTTGTTCTTAATATTTTACAAAAAAAAAATACAATTTTATTCTTAATATTTCAATCGAATTTTTAATCATCTTTTTAATACTCTAATGACATGCGACATTCAAATAAGTAGACCTGTAGCATACCATGATATGAAGAGGATAAATTTCTTTCAATTTTAAAATATGCAAGATAATATTGTAACAACCAAAATTTTAGAGATAAAATTACATTTTTTTATCAAATATTAGTAAGAGAATTGTATTTTAAGCCAGTTTTTTTATCTAACAAAGTTAATATACAAATTTAACTATGGTTCATAATGTTTTTATATTATTACTTTCTTTATAATTGTAAATAATTTACTTTTCTTTCGAAACTAGATAATTCATTGTTATAACTTAGTTATTTTGCGATTTTAATAAATTTTAAAAGGATAATACTTTTTAAATAAAAAATAATTAAATTACTACACGACTAAAATGGAATGGCATGTGTTTATTTTTTATTAACCAAAAGGTTCGGATTTCAACTTAAAGCATGAAAAGTTTTTAAATATCCAAAAGAGAACATTTTATCAACTTTTTACAAATTTGCGCAGATAAATTTAAGTTAATTATATATGAATTTCATATATCAAATAATTTTATAAATGAATATAATTTATTTAATATTTTTTTCTGAAAAGTCCAAAATTAAATTGATAGAAAAAGTAGCATTGAAATGAAAATCAATTTTTACAAACTAATTACTAAATCTTGCCAAATAGATTGGATTAGCCTCCAGCTCAATAACCTAATCTCATTGGATTAATTAGGCCCAATTACAACTGACTGATCGCACATTAATCATAACTAATTAAAGCCTTATATTGATTATCTAGGGGCTTTGCACATAAATGCCATAAAAAAATAAAAAATATTTCATTCACAAATAAAACTTATGGATATATAATTATGTAAACAATCTTTTTCTTAAAGTATCTTTTGTTAAATCGACACAGATAAAAAATTTTAAGATAAGACTATAATATTTTTTGGATCCAGATATGAAATAGTTAAGATAAAACTAAAAAGTATTCCGATTTTTTTTTCAATTGTTTGTTAAAAATTTTGGAATGAATTAAAAATATATATTTTAAATTTTTAGTTGTTTTTTATCTAACAAAAATATAAAAATACATATCCTAATCTTATATCAAAATATGTATATCTTGATTTTTCAAAATATAAATAGTTAAACTTTTTTCTTTGTGAGATCTCTTTTTTTTAACCAAAATTTGAAAAGCTCCAAAAGGTTGTAGTAGTTTTATTTTTTTTACATCCCAACCTTTTATGGTTAAGAAACGCTATCTAAGGAAATAAGAACAATTTTTTTATGTTTCCAACTACTTACCAACTAAATTATCTTTAAATCTACTATGAATTAGGAGTGTGCAACGGTCGGTTTGGTTAAAAAAAACAAAAACCGATCTTGTAAAAATTTAACTAATCGAACCGAATTAATAAAATAACCGAATACTAAATAAATCAAATTTTCGATTATTTTGATTCGGTTAATTGAAAAATCAAAAATTAAAATTATTTAAAAAATAAAAAATTATGTCTAAAAATTATATAAAATTACAAATCAAAATATATTAAAGTAAAAACATCCAAATTGTACAAAATACAAGTTCAAATTAAAGATACATTCTCAAAATACATAATAAATAATACAACAAAAACTGTTAAATAAACTTTTTCATTACATCAACCTTCAATCCAAATGTCAAAATTTCAAATTATCAATTAAAAAATGGATATTAATAATTGATAAATTTACTCATATAATTTGCAACACAAAATAAAATAATTTACATATACAAAATAATTACCTAATTAAAAAATCCAAAAAATTACCCAATTAAGCAAACTTCGGCCGGTTTGGTTTTTCTAGGTTTTGTCATTCCAAACCGAACCAAAATAACATATTTTTTTTGAAATTTTAAACCGAAACCGGGGAAAAAATCGAATCAAATTAAAAAATCAATCGATTTAGTTTGGTTTTTCGGTTTCAACCAAAGTTTGCTCACCCCTACTATGAATAAAAACTAATTAATTTTTTTGAAGATTTAAATTTATCAATCAGAAAATAATATTTACTTTTGATCGGACCGTCTACCATTATATACGCTATTAGTATCATCATTGAAACTACTTTATGTTTTTAGTTTGTAGTGAGAAATTTCCATTATATGAGTAATTTTATATCAATTGGACCCTCACATGTGGGAGATAGCTTCTCCAATAATTGAGGTTTCTTATGGATGAGCTTCATTTCTCATCACCTTGACACGATTATATCAATATCACTTCTTACGTATTCGAAGAGATATTTTAACGGTAAATTCTGATTTTAATAATCAGAAATCTCGAATTTGAAATTCATTCTCCATTTTTCATTATCAGGTTAAAAGCATTCAAGCTACATGAATTATTTTTTTACTAATCACAGATAAACATAATTATAAAATGGATCGATTATAGCCGTTGGACAAACGCTCGATCAATTTTTCCTTAATATTAGACTAATAAAATAAGATTGTAATTAGTTCGTAATTAGCAAATAATTTAATTTACTAAAAGTATTAAAATTTAAAAGGATCCAACCTAACAAACTTGCAAGGGAAATTATTTCGAATCAAATCATATACTCACGTAATGTAATATAACAAATTTTTTCAGTAATGTTGTACTAATCGTCACTCGTTATTCAATTTAATAAAATTTAAACGGTTGCCCGCTACTTAATTAAATAAAAAATAAATATCACAGTAAATATGTTAATTCTGAGTGCTAATTTCACTCATAATTACTGAACTTGCGATTACATTAAGCAATAATTATAAAAGAAAATTTTTTCATAAAAATCACATAATTTTACAAATTTATGCAATAAAATTACTTTGATCGAATTTCAGCAAAGAAGTCACCGAAAAGTATATGTGTCATCATCTGAACTTGCTACGTCAGTATATTATGTGTCATAATATGCTGACACGTAGATTTTCGAACGACTTTTTCATCGAAATTTGATCAAAATAATTTTATTGTATAAATTTATAAAATTTGATGATTTTTATAAAAAAAAAATTTATAATTATTATGTAATTAGATTATAAGTTCGGTGAATATTGATAAAACTAACCTTGAATTCTGATCTTAAATTAACTTTCAAATCCATTGTTGACTTTCGTAAAGTTAATAACAAAATAATAAATTGATAAGAATCAATCATAGTTTTGTGATGAGATATTTCTGTCCAACACTTGATTAGGAGCCAGCAAGAATATTATCAAACTTTGCTTTTGCAATATACTAAGTTTAAATTGTTGAGTAATAATAATAATAATAATTTGCATTAGGCATCGAATTAACACTCAAAACTTTCGGCATAAACACCCAATTAAAAGAAAACACTAAATTCTCAATAAAATTAGAGTTTGAATACAAATCAAAATCAGAGGCTGCCCAGTTGACTGACTAACAGACTAAGCAAAACAACTAATTTAATTCGAAATTGGCAATTGCTTTTCGATGTTAGTCCAAAGCTATGATTTTGTCGGATTATGATGTGTCACGCCGTGATTGGTTAATGGATATAAATCCAGAGACTACCAATAATAATCTGCCATTTTTAATTTTGGCATTGGTCCAATAATTGAATTGTTTAAAAATAGACTGACCGTCAAATATCACAGGAAATAGACCATTTTATTAGTATTTTTTTCAAAGCATCTTCATGTGTAATTCTTTTCTTCACCTGTTGTCTGCTTCTTACTGGTCCCTTTTAATGGAGACACAAACATTTTCTTCTTTTGGCTGTTTTTTTCCAATTTTATTGGTTGAGTCACTCTTCTTTAATAAAGTTGAAAAATGGCTATTTGGACTAATTCCACTTGGCTCGAGCCGGAATGACCCGCTAAGAAGTCGAGATCTTTGTCAACCTTTCATATTAAAATAATAAAAGTCTAACCACTCGAATTTATAAAACATTACTTATTTTGATTCAATTTAATAATAAAATCGAATGATGGGCCAAGGAGTCAAAATCTTTATCAACCTTTTATATAAAAATAACAAAAGTCGAATCATTCGAATATATAAATATTGTCTGTTTTGATTTAATTTAATAATAAAATCAAATGACCGGTTAAGGAGTCGAGATCTTTCTCGACCCTTCATATAAAAATAACAAAAGTTGAATCACTTTAATTTATAAACATTGCTTGTTTTGATTCAATTTAATAATAAAATCGAATAACTGACCAAGGAGTCGAGATCTTTCTCGACCTTTTATACAAAAATAACAAAAGTCTAATCACTCGAATTTATAAAATATTGCTTTTTTTATTCAATTTAATAATAAAATCAAATGACGGCCCAAGGAGTCAAGTTCTTTGTTGACCTTTTATATAAAAATAACAAAAGTTGAATTACTAGAATATATAAATATTATCTGTTTTGATTTAATTTAATAATAAAATCAAATGACCGGTTAAAGAGTCGTGATCTTTGTCGACTCTTCATATAAAAATAACAAAAGTTGAATCACTTGAATTTATAAATATTGCTTGTTTTGATTCAATTTAATAATAAAATCGAATAACAGGCTAATGAGTCAAGATCTTTCTCGACCTTTTATATAAAAATAACAAAAATCTAATTACTTGAATTTATAAAACATTACTTGTTTTGATTCAATTTAATAATAAAATCGAATGACGGCTCAAAGAGTCAAAATCTTCATCGACCTTTTATATAAAAATAACAAAAGTTGAATCACTCGAATATATAAATATTATCTATTTTGATTTAATTTAATAATAAAATTAAATGACCGGTTAAGGAGTCGAGATCTTTCTCGAACCTTCATATAAAAATAACAAAAGTCAAATCACTTAAATTTATAAACATTGCTTGTTTTGATTCAATTTAATAATAAAATCGAATGACATGCCAATGAATTCAGATCTTTCTCGACCTTTTATATAAAAATAACAAAAGTTTAATCACTCGAATTTATAAATATTATTTGTTTTGATTCAATTTAATAATAAAATCGAATGACGGGTCAAGGAACCGAAATTTTTCTCAACCTTTTATATAAAAAAATAAATATCAAATTATTCAAATATATAAATATTATCCATTTTAATTTAATTTAATAATAAAATTAAATGACAAGCTAAGGAGTCAAGATCTTTCTCGAGCTTTTGTATAAAAATAACAAATACCAAAATCATTCGAACTTATAAATATTATTTATTTTGATTCAATTTAATAATAAAATCGAATAAACTGACGAAATTCAAATATACCCTGCCGCCAAATTGTGAAAAGCCAAAGACAATTTTGACAAATTATTGGAAAACAACAGTGGCATCCATCTCTTGAACCACAAGATTTTCAAAGGAATATAGAGAGAGAAAAAAACAGGGGAAAAACAGAGCATACACATAACAATAATTATTTTCCTTTCTAAAGCGCATAGAAGTAACAGATGTATCTGCCTCAAATCAAGAAATAGCTAAACCAACAAGTACCTAACAGTTTGAAATAAGAAAATGGATTGATAATTGGAAAAACAAAAGATGTATCCATTGCTCAAATCACAATATCTACAATGAATTACAAGAAAAACAGAGTATATAGAAAACATGTACTGTAGTAATTTTATATACTTTTTCTTTGATCCACAGAAGTAAAGACCAGATGAGCTCCAATCTAGTTATACAACAAAAGCTACAAGCTGCTCCCTCAGAACCTCTCACTCAAGCAAAAACAGAGTGATACAAGACAATAAAAACAGAGTAATCCTTTTAATAACAGAGGAGGAGACCCCGGGGACTTATCTGCATGCATCCCTCTGATAGATCTCCTTTCCCCATATATATATGTATATATATATATATATCATTAGGCTTGTTTCTTTAGATCCTTTTCGTCGATAAAAGTTCCGTGAAAGCCGTAAGGAACCCGAGATGGAAGCTGAATTGTGGCTTCGAGCTTTAAACTCGTGGCATTCACGATTTGTAGCTCTGATTTCCACTCTTTCTCATCATGCACAAAGCACAATACATACCCACCATCTTCATTCCCACTTTCATTATTTGGAAGAAACAGTGGCTCGCCGCCATACTTGTTTTCTCCGTAAATATACTTCTGTTGCTCTCCAGTCGAGAGGTCTACTTTGGCAAATCCTGACACTTTAGGCCATGGCTCTGCAAGTGCTAAGTAAACAAATCGAGTCTTTCTTCCGAGAAGGTTTCGATTCACCATTCCTGCCTCTAAATTCACTTGTTCCTCTAGGTTAGCAATGATAGGACGGCGAATTGACTTGCCTGTCTTCAAATTTAGCCTGATTTCTGATAGAACGCTCTTCAAATTCTCCTCACATTCATTGAAAATTGAATCAGGAGGAGTCATACATGAACCGATCACCACAACCTCATCGGTCTCAGGCTCTTCCCAGGCATTCCACAAATGGAAACAGAAGCAATCAGGAGCTTCAATCCACCTAATTTTGGAAGCATCATTGGCATTCTTGTCCAAAATTCCAAACCTTGACATCTTGTTCTTGTCATAGATCACAGGGGAGCCACCTCTAATCATTTCAGGCAACTTGAAAACCACTTGCTGATCAGGAATCACTACAAAATTCTCTGTAATGGCAAAATCATGCATCATGGTGGGCTGATCAAGTGGGATATCAACATCGTTGGATTTTTTACCATTTGGGGAGAATTTGAAGTACTTAAGGTACGGTTTTTGGACAACATCGTAACTAAGAGCAAAGAATTCACCACTAAAAGGGTCAATTTTAGGATGAGCAATCATCGTACTCTTCAACTGGCCATTGAAATCAAATCTCCCAATTGTTTTCACATCCCCAGAAGGAAGAACACGAACATGGTAAGGCAAATCATCTTCAGACATAGCCAAAAGATGGCCATTGAAATAAACCAAACCAGCATTAGCAACCCCAGTTCCATGGCTTGGATCAACAATCCCAAAAGCACCACGAGCATAAAAAAGCAACAATCTTGCAATCCCAGAGTGGCCATGGAGCTCACCTATAGCTTTAGGAAAAACCGGTCGACCCAATTCCCGTTCTTGAATCAACCGGTTGGTCTCCGTGAACCGGCAAGCGTAGCTAACTGACCCATTTTTCTCGAACTTCACAGCGTGGACCATACCATCCCCGTCGAAGAAATGGTGACCAGCTACCGGTTCGTGAAGTGGGTTTGCTCCATTTCTTAGATAAACTCCACGGATACAAGTTGGGATTTTTCCGGCGACTGGTAAGTTGTGGACCACAGGCTGTTCCGGCACCGGAGAGAAGTTGCCGGCGATTTGGACTCGTGGGTCAGCAGTTTTAGGAAGTGGGTGTTCTTTTTCATGTGAAATTAGAGCATTTTCAAAGCCATCTAACGTCATAGCTGCAAATTTTTGAAAAAGATTCAACCTTTGGTGTTGGGGTGGTGCTGGTTTCTCTATAGGAAGTTGGGGATTTTTAGTAATGGTGGTGGGAGTGGAAATAGTAGGAGAAGGTGGGTAGTTAGTGGTTCTTCTGGATTGCTTAGGGAAATGAAGAGTGGAAGGAGTGTGGAGAGAGCAACTAATAGAAGGTTTTTTATCTATAGACAAAAAGCCACCAATTCTCACATCTTTTGCTAGTGAAGCCATGGAGATCTATTTTTTCCTTTAAAAAACAACAAAATCTTTTTTTTTAATTTAAGGTTAGTGGGTACTTAAAATTTGTTTTTGATTGTGAATTTTTAGTGAAATTTGAGAGTGAGAGTTGAGGCAAGTGATTCTTGAGGAGGGATATATATATAGGAGGATAACAAGGTAATGAGGTCCACCTCAAACATGTAAGAGAAGACCACGTTTTGATTGAGATATGAATGCGGGGTCCACTAAAAATAATATTAATTAATTAATTAATTAATTATATATATGAGAAAAATATGGTATTATTCTTAATTGATTTCTCCTAATTTTCTAAAATTCTAAATGTTCTTCGAATGTAATCTTAATCTATAACCGACAAAATAATTAAAACATACTTTGTGAATAAGAACTCAATCCCTAAATGAGACAATAGAAAACCATATATGTCTCATAGATGTTCTAGTAGTTCAACGAATGGTCCACTGCAAACTTATTTATTTATAATATCATCTAAATTTTTAAAAATAATTTACTATATTAAATGTATTAAATATATTAAAAATAGATAATTAAATAAAAAATGATATTTTTTTATCTAACTATTCATATTCATCAACATGTATTTTCTTCATTTTTATGTATTACTTTTAAATAAAATTCAAGTTATATTTATTTATTATTCTTAAAGTTTTAATTTAAATTTTTAATAAAAATAAATTTATTTACAATAAATTAAATTTAATAATTTAATTAAAATTACATAATTTAATATTAATTTTAAATCAAATTAATATTTTTTAATTTTTATAAAAATAATAAAATTAACATATAAAAAAAACGCGTGCATAAATTGGAGGGGTGCACATGTACTACATGCACTATAGTGGGAATGAATGGGGTGTATTAGTCCCTCTATGATATTTGAGGCACACGTAAGAGGAAAGCCGCGTTGGTGGCTCTAATGAGAGTAGCCTGCCCTACACGTGGCCTTCCGCCGTGTATGTGGTTCCTTCACCTACAAATCACGTGCCCCACACGCCTTCTTCTTCCCACTTATTCCTAACTTTCTTTCTCACTCTTTTTGGGCTTACTGCCCTTTACTACAATTTTCCTTTTCCTTGACCTTTTCTTTGATGGACACATTATTATATTATATTTTATTTTATTTTATTTTTAACTAAAATTAAATAAAATTTTTAAAAATATAAAATAATATTTTTATAGATAATTATAATTTTTTAATTTTTATAAAAAATAAAAAATTATTTTTTAAAATGAAACCGAATGAATATATTTTTTTTATAAGAGTAGCTTGTATTGATTGTTCCTTGAAAGTACTTTAAGGCAACATACATTTCTTAATTTTCTTATGAATTCCATGTGTAATTTTACGCAGTACGAACTCTTATCAAAATGGTCCCGCTATTAAAAGTCATAAATATTACTAATTAATATTTTTTTTAATTTTTCTATCTTTTATTTTTGAATAAAATTTAAATTAATATTTATTTATCATTTTAAACTTTTAATATAATATAATTTATTTTATTTTTCTAATTTATTTTTTAAATAAAATTATAACCAATCAGATTTGATAATTTAATTTTAATTACGTAATTTAATACTAAATTTAAGGTTATTTATTATTTTTTAATTTTAATAAAAATAATAAAAATAACAGATAAAAAAATTAAATGAGTAATAAATATTATAAAATGTTACTCTTATAACATAAACATAAACATCATATAAAATTCTTAACCCTAACGTACGTTCCTCCAAATATCTAGCTTTACAACATTTTTCTCATTTCCTTTTTCTTTGAAAATTACTAATTTGAATTTTAAAATTTATTTTTCGAAATTCTATCGGTATTTCTATTTTCAAGTGTGCTTAATTAAAAAGTTATTATTAATTAAACTTGCTTCTTTTTGGCTAAATATCACTAAAGAATATAGTGATAAAATTATCAACAGTTTTAGAGCCAGCTTGGTAAAACTCATGAAAATAGCTTTTTAAATTGATAAAAGTTTTATTCCACAAAATTATATCCAAAAAAGTAGATAATTATTTGATAAATAAAATTTAAAATGACTTATAAATTTAAAAATAATTTTATCGACTGTTTGATAAATTATATAATTAAAAATAACTTTTTATAGTAAATGTTTAAATTATTATTTTATAACTTTTTTTATTTATCTTGACTCAATAGTAAATATTTCTTGTATTATTTTTTTATATTAGGTATAATTATAATTATAAAATAAAATAAGGATATTTTTGTCTAAAAAAAATTCTAAAATAGCTACTCTTAAAAGCTAAAATTCAGCTTTTCTGAAAAGTTTTAATTTCTAAATTTTTTAAATATGAAAATTTTTTACTTTTTATAAAATTAATTTTTTCAAAAATTAATATTTATCAAACACATAATTTTATCCCATAATCAACTTTTTACCCAATAATTAACTTTTTATTCTTTCAAAAGCAATGTTAAACGCGCTCTTATTAGACGTATGCTATACTCCATAATATAGTAATTCAATCAATCTCTTTCTTGATATCTATCACTATATTCTATTGCATCGAGTAATTACATTAACCACTCTAAAAATCTATTATTGTATTCGATTTTATTTAATTACATTAACCACTCTAACTGTATTTTAATGTTTGACCATGGAGTGAATTAAAAAAAAAATCAAGAAACACAAGTGAAATTAATGCATTATGATGTGTAAAAAGCAGTGACAATGCCACATTTTCTTTCACGTTTTAAAAATTTTTCAAATATATATATATTTAAATTATAATAATAATTTTTTAATTTATTTTTAAATTTATTTTTAAATTTTTAATTTAATAATAATTATATAACATTCTAATTTTAAAATCAGATTTTTTCTGACTTTGGGTTATTGGCTCGTAAAAAAAATTACCAACTATGAGGTAGAAAATTACCAACTAAAAAGAAAAAATTCTTTTGTGAATAATCCACTAAAACAACTAGAAACTTACTTGGTGGGCCCCCCATGCTTGAATGGGAATGGGAAGATGTTCTTACCTACTTTCTTTTTTATTAATAATAATAAAAAAAATGTTTTGTATATTTTATTGTTTGTACATATAATCCTTCACTTTTCTCCCTAATTTAACAACAAAGTATTTACCAATGTCCATTATTCGAAGTGGTTAAGAATTTTGCATCCCTTAAGCATGCTTCAAGTTCGATTTTTGAATTTGATATGTGTACGGAGTAAATAGCATTAGAAGGGTCGTCCCAAATGATAAACCTCTACGATGCTCGAGGGGGAGGAGCCAGTATCCTAGCCCACCCCACTCCTCCCTTCTATAAAAAAAATAAAAATAAAAAAAAGTATTTACTTTGTTTTCTACTTATTATTATTGTTATTATTATTATTATTATTTAAGATGATTTAACTTCCAATCATGATCCAACAACCATATCATCATGTTTTATTTAAAACTAAGTTTTATATTAATAGTGGGGATTAGTATGTTAATGTCATGGATGACCTTAGGCAACCTCAAAGTTAGAATATAAAATTCATTAATCAATTCCAATACTTTAATTTAACGGGTGAATTAATAGGAGTGTCATCTTTTTGTTCAATGCCATATCATCTTCAATAAAATTCTTTATCTATGTTTTTTAATTTACATTGGCCGGTGACGATGAAAATATCAGGTGGTGATTTCATGCACGAATATTTTTATCGGATCGTACACAACGGTCGGTTTTCGGTGTATATGCGATGACAACTCAAATAACTTTCCCTATTTTAGATAATAACAATAACAATATATATATATATATATATATATATATATATATATATTTGTGATAGTAAGTAACTAATTTTTGTCCATATAAATGATAAGATATTGTGCATAATACATGAGACAACTATAAACTTATTATTATTTTTTACATAAAAATTATTATTATTATTATTATTGATAACAATAAAAAAATATTTCTATAGGTCTAGATAGTCGGCTCAGTAGCATTCGACATAATCCAAAATCTATTAGCAACAAGCACCAAGCGTGAGCTGGAAGTAAAGGCAGAGGCTGCTTAACGTCCGATCGGACTGATGTGACTACGTGTCCTATTAGTCTTCTTACACAAGGTACAATCCATGCTTTTTACCTACTCTCTGTCACTTCGTTACTCACATACTCTAATTATCAGTTATCACACCCCAATTACTCAAGTATCCCTCCTTTATCTCCTATAAATAGCCCAACGCACAGTGACTTCAGGTATTTGAACATCTGATACTCTTTTTCTAAGTCGTACTCACTCTCTAAAAAGCTACTAACTTAAGTTTCGGAGTGCTTACGTCTGGTCCGACCGGACATTCTTTCTTACAGGATCCGAGCATCCGATCGGCACAACCTATCCAGCTCTCCTTCTTTTCATATAAAAATTTCCAGATTTTATCGATTATTATTATTATACAAGTTCTTAGAAACTTAATTATGTATTTAGATATCATAACACGAAATAAGTATTGGATTTGGAGTCATATGAATTCTGAACTTATCTAATGGTAGGAATGAG
This sequence comes from Excoecaria agallocha, assembly GCA_037975025.1. Classification (NCBI taxonomy): domain Eukaryota; kingdom Viridiplantae; phylum Streptophyta; class Magnoliopsida; order Malpighiales; family Euphorbiaceae; genus Excoecaria; species Excoecaria agallocha. The sequence goes on along the minus strand of JBBPFJ010000036.1, from coordinate 754,047 downwards.
TAACACGAAACAAATTAATAAATTCCGTTGTGGATAAACACGGTAAAACGTAGGAAAAAAAATATAGTTTAATTTCTTAATTGACTAAAAGTTTATTATTATAATAGAAAAATAAAGTGATATTAAAAAAAAAGTGATAATTATAGGAATTTTTCAGTTGATCATGTCCTCGCTGTGTATTGCACTCAAATTTTAGTGTCCAAAATTAGCTACAATAAGACTTTATTTTTGTTAAATTATTGCAATATTTGTTCTCCCGTAAACCTCTGCCAATATTTATAATATATATCATTTTTCAATGCAATATTGTTGTTAAAAACATTAAGTTACTTCCGATCATTGTTTATACATCACATGCACATAATTTTTATGTATTTTTTTTATGATGTGCTATATGTTCTTGTGAAAAGTAATATAATATTCAATTAATTCAGAAATTAATTTTTTAAACCGTTATAGTTTAGGAATATTTTATACATTATTCCATTATTAAGTTATATGATTTGTAAAACTAAATAGTAAAGCGCATTCCCAAAGCTGAATTAACTTTATGTGTCAAAATGCCATTAAAAAAGAGAGAAAGCGAGGGAGGCTAATAGATAAGTAGTATCATGCAAACCCAAAAAAAAAAAAGAAAAAAAGCAAATAAAAAGGAGAAGATAATAAAAACGTGGCAGGATATGATTGGATGAGCAATAATTTTATTTATTTAGATATGCATTTGGTAGTTAGATGAGGTTGGATAATGCAATTCCTTTATTAGTTATGGCACAAGTTAGATAACATTAAAGAAAAAGTTAATGAAATAATAAATAGATGAAAACTGTGGGACCAACAAATTAACCGACAATACCGGAAAAAACTGCCAACTGCCAAAACCAACGAACCAGCCAAATTCTAAAATATGAATTAGTGCTAATCAATCAACTAATGCGGTTTCTTTTGCCTACATCCAATGCTGCCTTTCTATCCTTTCTATCACATGGAAGACAAAAGAAAGAATTTGAAAGATGAAAAAAAATATAATTAATTAATTAATTCACCAAGATTAAGCTCTAAATTAAGCTTAATAAGCCAAAAAAAGTGTTAACTCCTAAGATAAAAGAGAATATAAAATAATAAAAGGGACAATCAAGAATGGGCTCTCTCTCCATGGTCCACTTTGAAGTGAATGGAATGTGGTGACTAGTGAGGGAGAGGATTAATTGGATACTTTAAAGGATCAAATATTGAATTCAATGTTTTGGACAAAAATAATATATGTTTGTTCATGCATTCTCAAAGGTGATGATGGTTGTCTAAAACCCTAGACAGAAAAGTCAAGATTTTGAAAGAAATAGAAAAATAATACGTTAATTTTAAAGGTTAGAGAGATCAATGTAATAGAACCGATAAACTATATATAGCTTTTGATTTTACTGTATTAAATGAATTTGATGTTTAATACTTGTAATTGCATGCTTATAATAGTTTCTCATCGAATATTTTTACCCCTAAATTTCACCGACATGGGCATTTAACAGAAGAAAATAAAACTTCTAGTTCCAATTTAAAAGGTAGGGAATTAATGAATCTTTTTCCTAGATGCTGCACATGATGTTTCCAAGGATACTGGAGAAATTCGGTAGTGGCCACTCTCTTAACTATAGTCGAAGACTGGCACAAGCGCTCTAAATAGTATAAAGTCAAACTCTAATATCACATGTTGCATGTCTGTCATTCTCTTGATAGATACTCACTTTTATTATTGATAAATTAAACTGGGTAGAATTTCAATTCTGTAATTTAGTGTCTGGTACTTACTTGAATATTGCATTTTTGTAATTAAAGGGGAAAAAAGAACGTTAAGATTTAAAAAATTTAAAAACTCTAATAGGATATTGATCATTTCTCGAATGTGTTGAATTAATATATTGCAGTCTGCTGAAGTTGTAAAAGTGGATAACAGGAATGGTGGATATCCGAAGGTATCAAACTTAGTCCCGAAGGACAAATAGGGCCCCAAATTAGGTCAAACTATAATTTAGATCGGTCATTCATACCCAAACGGGATAGGTCATGACCCAAACGGGGTCAAATAATAAAGACCCAAATGGGGTCACGAGTGGCAACTGTAATATTCCTACAAGTGCCTATCTATTCACAGATGAACTCTAATAGCAGACATATACTTTGTTCATATAACTTTCAATAACACTATATCATGTTCATTACTAAGCATCTTCTTTCCATGCTTTACTTTTTCATCATTATATACTTATAGGTAACATACATACATACTTATATATATTCATGTTCATGCAATACACACCTTGTGAGTAATACCTTACAATATTTTAAACTTGCTTTAAAACATGTAACTATTTCAAATAAAAACCTTATATATATGACATTCAAGTAATTATACATGAACATATCTCATTGTTCTCCCATGCCTTAGCATAATAATTCATACAAATAATAAATGTAAGCATGTACATGTTATCTCAACTAAATAATAATTATAATAGTTCATACATTTGTTATAAGACATGTTTCATTTAACGATGCAATACCATCATATATTCTAAAACACATACTTCATATGCACTTTATTATTTGCAATTACATTGTATTACCCACATATAATGATCACCTATATATATATATATATATATATATATATATATATATATATATATATATATATATATATATATATATATATATATATATATATATATATATATATATCACTACAAGAAAATCAGCAAATAGCAACGGAAATTAGCAACCGAATTTATTGCTTTATTAGCAACGGAAAATTCGGTTGCTAATTCGGCGGTTGGTATTTTTAGCAACGGAATATTTATTCCGTTGCTAAATTTAGCAACGGAATGTTCAATCCGTTGCTAAATTTTGCAACGGAAATTAAATTCCGTTGCTAAATCTAACCACTAACATCTGGTAAATTGGTCAAAATTAGCAACCGAATTCAAATTCCGTTGCTAAATTTAGCAACCGAGTTGCATTCCGTTGCTAAATTCAGCAACTAGTATAAAAAATTTGTGACGGTTTTTTCGTCGCTATTCCATCATTACAAAAGAAAAACCAACAAATTACACTAAAACAGCAAGATGATGTCTTTTCTTTCAGAATTATCTTTTGAAGCACTGATATATTTACACAATAAATGCTTATATGCTCTAAGAAATTTTGATGCAGTTGATTAATATATATAGACACGTGGCAATTTACCTTCTTCAAACTATTGACCAAAAAATTATTATTATTTATAAGCATAAGAATCAAATACTGAAAATTCACTGCAAATTAACAATCAATCTTAATAAATCAAACAAAAAAAGGCAAAGCATTGTCTTATTCAGAGCTAATAACAAATGGAACTAAAATTTTTCAAACAGCTTGTTACTCAACTTTGGGTTTCTTCAATTTTTAAAATTAAAACAAAAAAAGTTATAATCACAAGATACACAAAAGATAGATCAGTTAATAAATTTTTTTTCATAAGCCAAAATGTCATTAAAAGGATATTACAGAAAATATAAGGTCCATCCTAGAACAATAGCAGACTGGGAGTGCAAAATCAGACTCCCGACACTAAATAGGGATGAATAGCCCTTAGTAGATCCAAATTAAAAACCACAGACCTCTATTAACCCACATTTCTAAAACCTGCAGTTCACAAAGGAGACTGCATACTATAGCACAATGTATCCCACTAAAAAGATTAAAACAGAGATTACAGTAAAAGAACAATGTATCTCTACTTCTACTTCAGCTACGTCTCTACAAATAGAAAGCAGAAGATATTTAGCACACAATGTCATAGAAACATATTAACAGATAACCCCAGAACCATAAAATCCCATATTTCTTAAGTAGAACAAAGTTAATACACCTTCCAATTGTACTTCCCATGCGGCAACGACACTTTGTACAAACATGTTGCTCCTTTCCACAAGCTAAATAAAAAACCAGTATAGAGTATAGCAAGTTAGTTTCTCGCATACCCGATAGAATATTTTTTAATAAGCCGTAACATATTATAGATAACTCAAGAGTACAAGAAAACCAATATTGCTAAGCCGCCATTAAAACTTATAAAAAAGTATGTATCATAACTAATGTCCAAACGACAGTACACAATGAATGGATGCTGGCCTGTTCAGCTCTTTTGCAAGTTCAAGCTGTTGGCAAAATACTTCAACCTAAGATATAAATGAGAGAAATTAACAAATTAATTATGTACACATCTATAGATATGAATCCATCTTACGCATACCTAAATGGGGGAAACATATGCATTCATAAGTATGCAACATAATCAATTTAAATTGTTTGTGTAAATAATCAATTTTGAATGATACAAGTTAATTTGCAAGCAATTTAACAGACTGACACTAAGAAATTGCTGGACACAAACAAAAACTAAAATACTAAAACGGTATCTCACATCAACTTCATCCAACCATTAACACCAAAAGAAAATGTGCATATCATAGAAGCTCAAAGAGAAGAAAAAATGAAAGAACATAACAGAGAAGAAGAAAGAACAACAACAGAGCAGAGAACCAGAGACATACCTTTTTGCAAGCCAAAGAGCAGCGAAACGAGGGAGACCTGTTTGGTACGAACGAGGCGAGAGGAGTGGGATTAGGGATTTGGGGTCGCAGAATCGAAAGAAGAGTCAAAGGAATTAGGATTGGGTAGGTTTTTGAGGGGTTTAGCCAGACCCGACCAACTGAATCTATTTTAACAAAGAAACTGAATCTGGCTTTGCACTTGTTCGTTAATGCCGTCATGATGTGGAATTGTCCGTCTAAGATCTTCTGCTCACCGGCCCACTTGGAGCCACAGAAATGCACGTGAAGGGGCGAGTTCAGTGGAAAACGCAGCAGCAGAAAGCTGAAAGCAAAGACGGGTTGAAGGGCTGGCGAGGCTGACGGTTGAGGAGGTGGATGGTGGTGGTGGTCGGTGAAGAAACCCTTGACGTGATTAACGAAGCTGGTTTTGATCGTGAGAGGGAGAAGAGGAGACGGCGGCAGGAGAGGAAAAGAAATGAAAGAAATGAAAGCTGGTTTTAGTTGGGTATTTATACTCGATGGCAAATATGTAAATATTTAGAATAAATTTAGCAACGGAATCATTATTCCGTTGCTATTTAGCAACGGAATCTTAATTCGGTTGCTATTTAGCAACGAAATCTTAATTCGGTTGCTATTTTAGCAACCGAAACAAAATTCCGTTGCTATTTTTCTTTCAAAGTGAAATTTAGCAACGGAATCATTATTCCGTTGCTATTTTGCAACCGAATTAAATTCGGTTGCTATTTAGCAACGGAATCTGAACTCGGTTGCTATTTTTGCAACCGAATTAAATCGGTTGCTATTTTTGCAACCGAATTTAGCAATGGAATCTAAATTCGGTTGCTATTTTAGCAACCGAAACAAAATTCCGTTGCTAAATAGCAACCGAATATCATTCGGTTGGTATTTTTCTTTCAAAGTGAAATTTAGCAACAGAATTTAATTTCCGTTGCTAATTTAGCAACCGAAATATCATTCCGTTGCTAAATAATGAAATATCAACCGAAATACCATTATACGAAATAAAAATTCCGTTGCTAATTTTCGTTGCTAAATAATGGCGCCAGAAATTCCCTCCACTTTTAGCAACGGAAGCTAACCAAATATTTTTTCGTTGCTAATTTTATAAAGTTCAACCAATTTTAGCCACGAAAAATATTTTCCATTGCTAAATAGCAACGGAATAATGTTTCCGTTGCTAAATTAGCAACGAAATAATGTTTCCGTTGCTAATTTAGCAACGGAATATATTCCGTTGCTATTTTTCGTTGCTATTTCAGGATTTTCTTGTAGTATATATATATATATATATATATATATATATATATATATATATATATATATATATATATATATATATATATATATATATATATATATATATATTACATGTATGTATTCATATGATGGCCATGTATTTTTCATTACAAGTTCCATTATATAATAACTATATATAGCTTAAATCTCGTGTATTGTTTTGTCATCAATTTTTAATGTTTCTCTTTACAACTTATATTAAATATGTCATTATTTTAATTATATGCTTAGCATCACAAATTACCTTTATTTTATGTTTAAAATACTCTATATACATTCCCAAATCATTTTTCATATTTAACACATCATCACATGTTCATATAAAAATATTTACGCACATTATTCTATTTCAATTAAGCATCTATAGTCATAATACTTCGTAAATAACTCATTATTATAGATAAATTAACTTTAAATTCGTTGATTAATATATATATATATATATATATATAAAGTTCCATCCTATTTACATATGGTTCTTTAGCATGATGAGCTTTCATTTAATAAGCTTAAACATTTCTTAATCAATTTAATAGGCGAATATTTGTATAAAAATATACACTATCATCTACAATTAGTTTCAGAGAAGGGAGATAGAGCTAATGGATCTTACATAGTGTTTGATTTTTCTGTATCAAACGAGTATGGTTTTCGATACTTATAACTGCTTATAACGGTCTTTCATTGATCGGTAGCATTTATAGGTCAGATAATTCTTAAATGATTATAACGGTTGAACAAAAGTTCGAATAAACTTATGACCTCATGAAAATCCAAATGAAATAATTCGGTTATCCATTGTTCACAATAATATGTAGCTTATTGGTATCAAATTTTATTACAACGGTGGAATCTCAATTAGACTATTTAAAAGTCTAAATAAAGTTGGGAATTGGACCTTTCTATTATTACACTAAAAAATGAATACTAGCTAGACATTTGGAAATGGGTATATACTTCATTCCAAATAGAAATTAAAAGAAATGAAGAGTAAAGGGCAAGGAAAATGGCCCTCAGCTACTTTCCAAATGTTAATCTCTGCATAGAAATTGGAGAATGGAGAGACAATGAAAAAGGGTAGTAGTGGACCATATCACAATAAAACTTAGACAATGACATGTCTTAATCCCACCAGCCTGTTCTTTTGGCTTTTATCTAGCTAGAGATACCTCCTATTATATGACTCTTTCAACTTGCACTATTTCATCCATTCTCTAATGCCCCCAATCATCAATATTATTAAAATCGGACCAAATAAAAAATTAAAAAATTTAAAGTTCGTAATTCGACCAGTTCGTTAGAATTTAATCGAAATTTCTTATTTTTTAAAAATAATATTATTTTTTAAGTTTTATATAAATATTATAAAAAAATTAATATATAAAAAAATTTTAAAATAGTTTATAAAAATATTTTTATCATCAAACATTAATAATAAGACTATATTTTCAAGTCATTCAATATTTACAACAAAAATTTAAGATAAATATAATTAAAAAATTATTTTTTAAAGAAATTCATCAAATATAAATTATAATTTTTATTTTATTCATAAAAATTTCTTTAAATTATTTCAATTTTAATTTTTTTGTATTTATATTTTATTTTATTTTTTCCTGCAAAAAAATATTATATGGATATTTTGAATTAAAAAAATGGTTTTTTTTTTCAAATTCAAATCGGTTTATTATGATTTTCTTCGATTTCAGCCTGGTTTAACCATTTTTCTGACGGTTCAAAACAATTTTTCCCGATTTTTAGTCAATTTAATTTTTATACATTGAATCGACTAGATCAACTAATGATTCTCAATTAAATTGATTTGATCGATTGATCCGATTTTAATAACATTGTCAATAATATAGAAAGGGCAACAAACCTCAAATTATTGCAACAAACTCTACAATGTACATATATTGTTGGACTATTAGTAATAATGAATTTTCAGTGAAAGCCATGTGTAGCATCTATGAATAGGGGATAAAGGATATCCACAAGAACTTATGCTGGAGTTATTTAATTCGGATCTTTGATATCTTGTCTGAATATTACCATAATTAAAGGTTTACTTGTAATAGTAGAACACTATATTCATTAATTACAGGGCACTATTAGGCATTAATGACTTAATTCATTTGATATGACATGATCAAATACTATATAAAAGCTTTTATTTCTGTTAAATAGATACATTTTTTTCAAAAAATACTAATTTAACTGTCTAACCTTATTTTATCATAAATTTAGCGATACTCTTTCTTTTCAAATGATCTCAATTGTCAAGCAATTATTAGAGCCAACAAAGGTATTTTACCTCCACAACCCTAATGATAGTTAACTTATGTATTGTATATTCACGATTAGATGTTGTTTGTATAAATTTATTTTCCTATCTTTTTTATAAGAATAAAGAAAAAGTGTAAACTCGAATTTTAAATTGTTTACTATATTATAATAAAATTTATTGTTAAAATATCGCAGCAGCAGCTAAAAGAAACTATTTATCAAATGAGTTAGAACTACAATTCTATTGCAAAATGGCCTATCCTATCATTGCAATTGCATAATTAGGAGAAGTGAAAGGTAAATTTAACATAGCAATTTCTACCAAGAAAAAAAAAAAGAAAGTATTGAGGAGAAAAGTTAGGTAGATTGTAACAACATTCATGTTTCGAAGTGAATGAGGGTTTCGTATTATTTAAGTATGTTTTGAAATTTAATTCCCGAATTTAATATATATATATATAAATTATAATTATAAAGATTAGCGACAAAGTCAAGTGGAAATTTTCACTTGACTTTGTCGCTAATCTTTATAATTATATACACCACCTGCTCTTCACTCTCTTTTTTGGAATATTCCTCTTCCTATTTGCCACGTCATCTTTTAAGTAAAAATCAGTCCTATGTTTTCCATTATACACGTGGCATCCCCTGTGAGATGTGGACTCTTGTCGTGGAAATTCCTTTGATTGCATGATTAAATACGAAGAAAGTTAAAATATTATGAAGTTAATAAAATAATATTCATAAATATTTGGTTATGAATTATCAATTTTTTTTATTGAGTCTTTTTTAAACTACACTAAAATTATATTTAGAAAAGCTTACAGAAATACACTATTTTAATAAAAAAAAGAAAAATTCTACTATCTCTGTTTCACCTTAAAACATAAATTTCTATTTCCAGGATAATTAAGAAAATAATTAAAATTTTTCAATTTCATAAAAAATTATGGTTATTAAAAAAATATTTTTTTATGTTTTTAAAAAATTTATTTAATTATAGTTAAGAGTAAAAAGCGATGAAAAACAAAATATCTTCAATTGATTGAAAGCCAAACCAATCATTTTGTTAGCCATCAAATTGATGGCTCAAAAAGTATAATGAGATTAATGAGTGTTATATTATCGTTCTAAATTTGACGATCTACATGCATAGAACGGGAATTATACTTTTATTAAAATGACAGATTTTAAAAATTCATATAAATTTTCATTTATGAAATTAATTTTTTCAATTGATAAAAGTTAAATTTTAAAAAATTATATTTAAAAAATAAATAATTATTTGATAAATAAAATTTAAAATAATTTATAAATTTAAAAATAATTTATCAATGATTTAATCAAATGATACGATTAAAAATAATTATTTACAATAATTATATAAATTTTTATTTTGTAGGTTTTTTTATTTATTTTGACTCAATAATGAATATTTTTTCTACTATTTCTTTTTTATATTAGACGTAATTGTTATTATAAAATAAAATAATAAATAATTTTATCTAAAAGAAATTATAAAACAACTGTTTTTAAAAATTAAAATTCAGATTTTTTTAAAAAACTTTAATTTCTAACTTTTTTTTAATATAAGATTTTTCAGTTTTTATAAAATTAATTTTTTAAAAATTAGCATTTATCAAATATATATTTTTATTATATAATAAAATTTTTATCTTTTAAAAAATAATATCAAACGCGCTCCGAGTGCTTGAATATTAGAATTAATGGAGTTACAATAATGGAAGAAATTTGAAATAAATCATATTTATTTCATGAGTGTTGTGGACCAAATGGCTCACATTTTTTTAATTTTTTTTGAATTTTTGATTGGATAGGTAGCAAGATTTTAGTTTTCTGCCGTCAACGTAACGGTCATGGAAAGTAAAAAATATTGTGATTTGGGATGATAATTTAATTGGACATAATGTGACATTTTAATAAAAAAAACACAACAAAAAGTCCTTTTTTATAATATCATTTATACTTTACATAATAATTAACATCAACCTCAAAAATCTAGATGCATGTCCAATTCCGCGTTCTGACCAAAACCTAGTGTTAACGCCTTCAAACTTTGCCACCACACCCACTACACAAATTCCTTTTTCAAATAATCATGTATTTTTACGTGTTTTGTTCGGTCTCTAAATTCAATTGTCCTGATTAATCTGAATCGAATATTACAGATATTCATTATTGGAGATGATATTTACAATGCCATAATTTTTACATCATAAAATAATTATAATGTACTTTAAAAATTGATGATTAACCGATCCGACATCGAATATATATATATATATATATTTTATGAATTATATTTTAATTTTTACACTTATATTTTTTAATTTTTGTGTAATTTATAAATATTATGATATAATTTTGTAAAACATATATTTTTAATAAATAAATATTAAAATTATGTGCATAATTAATATTCTGTTGTTAGTTTTATATTGAATATTTTTAATTTTTATAATTAATTATGAAAATTTTATTTTTATTTGATTATTTTAATGGATATTATTTTTAATTAGTATTTTTCATTTTAAAGCATTTTTAACTATTAAAAATAATATTATAAATTGTATAATTTATTAAATTTATATATTAAAATTTTTTAATGGTTAACCGATAAATCGATTCAAAAAATCGAGTTAAAAATTGAAACTTATATAGCGATTAATCGATAGTAATTAATTGATTTAAAAAAATTGGACATAATGTGATTTAATTGGATGATAATTTAGTTGGACATAATGTGACATTTTAATAAAGAAACACAACAAAAAGTCCTTTCTTGTAATATCATTTATACTTTTACATAATAATAATTAACATCAACCTCAAAAATCTAGACACATGTCCGATTCCGCTTTCTGACCAAAACCTAGTGTTAACGTCTTCAAACTTTGCCACCACACCCACTACACAAATTCCTTTTTCAAATAATCATGTATTTTAAATGTTTTGTTCTGTCAATAAATTCGATTGATTAATCTGAATCGAACGTTATAGATATCTATTATTGAAAGCGATATTTACAACGTCATAATTTTTATATACATACCGAATTCGTTTATCGAATTTAAAATATGCTTAGTGGAATTATGTTTTTTTATTTGCAACGTGTGCTAATTATATTATTCTTAATTCCTTATATTTATCTATATTTCATATAGTTTGATAGTTTTTAAAAAATTTATTAAGAACCTAGTCCCTTATAGGTTTCAAGTTCGAGCTTCTAATCTCCTTTTTCAGTATAAAAAAAATTAATTTTTTCCTTTTTAATAAAAGTTTAAAAAAAATTATCCAAAATGTCATTTATAAAATTAAGCAAGTATTGCTTACTACATTATAATTATTTTATGGAAAATTTTATTATCAAGTTACTAATTTTTTGACTCTTTGCTATTAATCCTTTTATACTTTTATTTTACAACATTAAACTCTTTTTATGGATGGAAAATATGAAATTAAATCGTAAATCCTTTTTTTTTAGGAAAAAATACGACATTTATAGAAGGAAAGATCAAGAACAAAGGAGAAATTAAATCATAGGTCTTATTTGGCATATTTTTAGCATCTTTATTTGAATCTCAATTTGAGGTGTTTCAAGTTAAATGATATTTTTAATTGATATTTAAATTTCAAATTAATAAAAATATTAACTATGGAATATCAAATTGAGACCGAAATGGAATATACTGGTCAGTTTCATTTTGAAATTTATTTTAAAATTTGCACATTTATTGTAATTTTTTTTTTGTGCATGGTGAATTGATGATGAATGGGATAGTTTTATTTAGGGGTAAGCATGGTTAACCGAAAAATCGGTCCGAAATCAAATCGATTTTTAGGTTAACTGAATCGAAATTTTAGGTTTATGTTTTTTACTTTAAAAACCGATGGTTAACCGATCCGAAACTATATATATATATATATATATATATATATATATATTATGAATTATATATTAAATTTTACACTTATATTTTTTAATTTTTGTGTAATTTATAAATATTATGATATAATTTTATAAAATATATATTTTTAGTAAATAAACATTAAAATTATGTGCATAATTAACATTCTGTTGTTAGTTTTATATTGAATATTTTTAATTTTTATAATTAATTATGAAAATTTTATTTTTATTTTAATTATTTTAATGGATATTATTTTTAATTAGTATTTTTTCATTTTTAAAGTATTTTTAACTATTAAAAATATTATTATAAATTATATAATTTATTAAATTTATCTATTAAAATTTTTTAATGGTTAATCGATAAATCGATCAGAAAAACCGAATTAAAAATCGAAATCGATATTACGGTTAACCGATAATAATATATTAATTTAATAAAAATTGTCAATGAATCTACATGCTCATCCCTAGTTTTATTATGGTGTATACCTACCAACCACTATGGACCATACCATTTTCTTTTTCTTTTTCTTTTTATTTTTTTCACTCATTTTTTTCCTCTTATTTCGATTCTTCTAGGAAACATACATGCATTCAAGATTAAAAAGCAACCTGCCGACTTCAATCCCATTAAATTCCACCAAATAATCATATTATAAACTCCATTTTATTCCTCTACCATTAATTATTAAATTAATTAAATAAATGCTAACTCTTATTTTCAACTATCTTATCTGAATATCACTTATAGTTTAGACGGTTAAAATATTTGAAAGCGCCCTGAATTACTAAAATTTGTATGAATTACAGTGTATGCATTCACCGAATTATTACTTATTTACTTATATCAATAATAAGAGGTTTTGCAAATAAATAAATAAATAAAAGAATATGACGAATGATTTTAAAATAAATCATGATGAAATTGGCCCTAAAGTTAAGTTAGGTATAAATTTACTTGAAATTTAATCTTGGAATGAATTTGTTAAAAAGTTTTCAAATCCTTTCTCAATGTACTAAAATAGTAAAATTTGATTATATTAGCAATTCTATTGTGGATAATTAATAAAATGTAAAGCTCAACTTTATGTTTAATCCATTAATTAAATATCTGAAAACTACTAATCCGATTAAGTTAAATCGGTCAGACCATGAGGAGGAAAAATGCTTCGTCTCAAATATCTAAAAATGTTTTATATCTAGAATTCGAACATAAAACTTATGGTAAGAGAGAATGGACTCGTACCTACCATCTCATCTCATTTTTTAGGGCATTTTTATTGTTTTTCTAATCACTAACTTAACTATCAAAACTTTTCTTTTCAGAAAACCAAGTGCGTAACTAAAATTGTAAGAGTATCCGTTAATTTAACTAGTGATCTCAAGTTCGAGTTATAGGAATACAGTCGTCTTAAATACTTTGTGATCCTTCCCATCTCGAATAGAGATTAGTTTGAGTTTAATATGATTTAAAAGATACCTTTCGTCTACACGGATCCACTTAGAATACCTTATGATCTAACAAAAAAAAACAACCTAAATGAATATCTTTTAATTGGTACTTTTGAAGATATTTTAGCTTTAAACCCACAGGTCTCACCTATAATTACATGCAAATAGGACCAAATTTAATTGGTTGAAATTTTAGAATTTTCCATCTTCTCCTTTTAAGAGACTCGAAATTCATTATCCAAGGAGAAAAGAGGTCTAAATCATTGCTAGGTTTATGAATTGAAGGACCTCTTCAATGGGTAGACCGGGCCCTAAAAAGCCCATGTCTTGGCCCATCATGCCTTGTTTTCATTAACTTGCAATTTTATCTAAGCCCAAGCCTTAATGTGAATTTGGACACTTAGCTCCGGCCCACTAAACTATGAACTAATAATGTTTAATCGATACGAAATCATTTGCCTCTATTAGTTAATATTTCATTGTCAACCAAATGGCCAAATAAGCCCTTCAAATTTACTCTAATAGTTAATTAAGCTATCTATAATAAGATTTTATTAATTTTACCATTAAAAAATCAAAATCGGATAAGATAAACCTAATTTAACGATTCGTTTGACTCAATCCTTCGAATCCGGTACAAACGAATATCATACCGCTCATAACAACATTTTCTTTCAAACCTTTCAACCAATCGATATGACCGCGGAGAGCAGCTTTTGCTAAAACCAATCGATACCAAATGGTTCCATCGACTTATACATGTTAATATGGCTGAATGAAGTAAAAATATTGTATTTTAATTATGGCTTATTTAGCTAATTTTAATATTTAAAGGTATTTTTTCCCAATCTTAATTTTCAAATGGTAAAATTGACCTAATCAAAGTATGAAAAATTTAATTAACTATCAAAATTAGGGGTTAATTTTACCATTCAGCCTTTTATTGCCTTATTGGTTTGATTTTATTTTTATGTTCTTTAGCCAATTTAGGGCTGTTCACCAGAACCCGGCCCAAGCTGAAAATCGGGTTTTCAGCTCCATCTGTTCGGGCTGGGTTGGAACATTCCTCTCCACTCACCTTTTTGAGTCGGGTGGGTCTATCATTTTATTCTTTTTTTTTTATTAAATTTTCCTCATGAATTGAGGACTGCCTTATTAGGGTTCTTTCTCAAATCATTCAGCTTGGAGTCCTGATTTATAGTTCCAGTTTGGGTTGAATCCATCGGTCTAAGCTTTGAATCGAGAGCCAGTTTCTTCCTAATCGAGTTTGAGAACACTCAATTTTCTCTCAGCAATCCGGGTGAGTTCTTTGCTACCCTTTTCACTTATTAATTTGTTCTTTCTGTAACTTTGGGCTTCTTGCTGTGATAAATGTAAATTATGTTAACTCCTTGTTAAATTTTGTTTGTAGGAGACAGCAGCATCTCATAGTAAATATGATATATTTGTAGAGTTTAGTATAGGTGGTAACTATGCTTTGGACCTTTTTTGTTTCAATATGAGGATCAAAGTGGGCAAATGTTGTTGCCTTTTACATTCCACTCTTTCAACATCTTGTAGATATAAATCATTAGTATACATCCTATTTTCTTAATTTATACATTATCTGAATGTACTAATTACTAGTTATTGTGCCAATGTTGCGTCTTTGTTTTACTAACTCTGGAAATTGTTTTGCGGTAGAGAGTTTTTCAAACTTTGACCTGTGTTGAGCTTGTGAAGTGCATGCCCAAACTGTGGAAATGCATAATAATCAGGTATGTATTTTTGACCCTTTTTTTTTATATGCATTGATACCTACCCAAACTTGTAAAATGATATGAATCCATATACTGAAAATCATTACTTAGTTAAGGCATTTGTAGGAATTTGATATAAAGTATATTCTTTTAAGAGTATAATATTTTTTTTCTTGTTTGGTTAGAATAGAAAGTTACACTACACATTATAATCTTGAGGCATTGCACAATTCTCTATTCCTATGTTGACTAATTTTTGTTTTCAGTCCTATGTCTTTTTCTTGGTTGGTTATCTCTTCTTCTTAGCTAAATATTTGAATTGATTGTGGTATCATGTTATTGTTTTAGGGTGATATTTGAAGGAGCCAAAGTTTTCCATTGCATTTTGGATTTGGAAAAAAAAAAAGAAAAACAAAAATCTCGGTCTTTAATTTTTGTGTTTTCTGAAAATTTTATATTGGAGCTTTTGGAGTTTCTTTTATTCTTATAAGCGTGCTTATAAGTATACTGAAAGGCAACAATTTATAATTTTTTTTTAGTTATCACGCATTTGGAGCAACCTTTGCCAATTGTTTCAAATTAGGGCGGTGATTTTCTGCTGTCCCATATTAACACCATGCATTGAATTCAGTGGTTCAAGGAAAATCAACCAAAACAACATCCTAGTAAAATAGCAAGATAGAATTAACTTACCTCTCTAGATGCTTTCTTTCTCTCCCTTTTCTTTTTTCCTCCCTTTAGCTGTTTTTTTCAGTCTGGCTTTTTTGATCTGCAATAGTTTTTCAAAATGATTTTTTTGGGTCTGTGCTTTGGTGCTGTTCTTCTTATATGATTTTTGTTTTTGCTCTCTGCTTTCGTGTTAATGATTTGCTAAATTTTTGAGCTTCTGATTTACACGGTTGGTTTTTTGTTAAAGATGCCTGGCTATTTTTTTTTCCATGTCAATCTTTCAGCTCCCCATGTAACGAGCAGCAACACGGTTTAATTCTCAATGGTTTCCATGTCAATCTTTCAGCTCCCCATGTAACGAGCAGCAACACGGCTTAATTCTCAATGGGCACCACCTGTCCAGCTTTATCGCCAGAGGGCAACACCTGTCCAGAACTCTGCTAAGCTAATATAGCTGCTGAACTAACAGTTTATACAACTAAGGAGGACTCACCTAAAAATCCTAAATCTCTTAAAAAGATAGATGAAATTGAAGAATCTTGGAGCTGCAAGTGTACTCGTCTCGGGTAAGCTTTTCCAGTAACTATGGCTTAAGCACTGCACTGTGTTTTTGGCTGCATAGAATTAGGCAACTCGGTCTCTTTATTAAATAACAGGCAGACCTGATTTGCAGAAGTGTTATTGAGTTAGGACTATGTTTGCATTGAAATTATTGGGTTTGATGTCAAACTGCTGAATTTTGTCAAGTTGAAATTCAAGTGTGGACAGAACTCTAGTGTTAGTTTCTCCCTTTTTTCTTATTGATCGTTGTTCATTATCTTTGATTTTTTGAGGTTTTGGATGATGTGATAACTGTTTAAGTTCTGGCTGTTGTGAAATTCAAGTTGGACAATTCATTGCTTGTGTAATTCAAGTCCTGGGAATTCGGTTTTCTGCAGGATACAGCTTTTGGGATTCCAGGTTTGTGTGAGAGAAGGGTGGAAAAGAAATCATGGGTGAGAAATTTTGGATGAATGAGGAAAAGTCCGTGGTGGAAACAGTACTAGGTCTTGAGGCTTGTGAATTCCTCATTTCATCTGCTTCTAGCAATGTATTTGCAGATTTGGTTTCTCCGCCAAGCAATTTGGATGTGCAGAAAGGGCTAAACCAGCTTGTGGATGGTTACAATTGGAACTACGCAATTTTCTGGTGTGCCTCAAGCTTGAAATCCGGTGGCTCTATCTTGACTTGGAGTGATGGGATTTGCCGGAATGCAAAGGGTGGTGGTGTGGGGGAGGGAAATTTTGTCGGAGATGTAAAATTGGAGGGAGCTGAGAAGAAAGATGAGGTTAAGAAGCGTGTGCTTCAAAAGTTGCATGCTTGCTTCCATGCAGCGGATGGGGATAATTATTCTGCCAGTTTGGATTGTATTTCAGATGTGGAAATGTTTTACCTTACTTCGATGTATTTTACTTTTCGGTGTGATGCAGCAAATGGTCCTGCAGATGCGTATAAGTTTGGTAGATCAATCTGGGCATCTGATATGGTCAGTTGTTTGGAACGTTATGAACTGCGATCAGTTTTAGCAAAATCAGCTGGATTTCAGACAGTAGTGTTTCTACCTGTTGAGTCTGGAGTGGTGGAGCTTGGTTCTACAAAATCAATTCCTGAAGAGCATAACATTGTGGAAAGGGCAAAAAGCATATTTGGGGGTTCTAGTGCTGTACAGGCAAAGGCATGCCCAAAAATTTTTGGGCGAGAACTGAGTCTGGGCAGTTCAAAATCGCGATCAATTAGTATTAACTTCTCTCTGAAAGTTGAAGATGAATTGATTTTCTCATCAGAATCTTATGCAGAAGCAATGGGCTCTAATACTGTTTATGGAAGTACCTCTAATGGCTGCCGAAGCGACGCCAATGAAGTCAAACTGTTTCCACACCTGAGTGAAATGAATGTTTCAGGTTTTAATACGGAAGCAGTGGTTATTGGTGCAGAAATGGGTAAGGATGATTTGTCACCTCAGCTGGATGAGCGGAAACCAAGGAAGCGGGGGAGAAAGCCTGCCAATGGAAGGGAAGAGCCCTTGAATCATGTTGAAGCAGAACGACAGAGGAGGGAGAAACTAAACCAGAGGTTTTATGCATTGAGAGCTGTTGTCCCCAATATCTCTAAAATGGACAAGGCTTCTTTGCTTGGTGATGCTATTACCTATATTACAGACCTTCAGATGAAGATTAGAGTTTTGGAAACTGAAAAGGAGATGACGAACGGCAAGAGAAAGCAGATTGCAGCGCCAGATATTGATTTCCAGGCAAGGCAGGACGATGCAGTTGTGAGGGTCAGCTGTCCTTTGGATTCTCATCCAATTTGCAGGATCCTAGAAACATTCCAAGAACATCAAATTACCGCTCAAGATTGTAATGTGTCGACAATGGAGAATGATAAAGTTATTCACACTTTCTCTATCAGGACTCAAAGTGGTGCTGCTGAGCAGTTGAAGGAGAAACTGGAGAATGCCATTTTGAGGTAATCTCACTGTATAGTTGTGTTTATAATTTGTGCCCATCATTGCGTCTCTTTGTCTAAAGGAGAGGGAAAAAGAACAAACCATTGTCTTGCTTCTGACTAACAGACCATCGGAATATGCTATTAGTGATCTGTACTGTACCTTAACTCAGATGTTTTTTATGACTTTGTGAAATCATTGTAGAGATGACAAACCCTGTTGTGATATTTGTCAAATGTTCAGCTGTGTAAAAAGGCATGAATAAGCAGAATTTGGGTTGCAATAACTGGTGGGGGGAAACTGAAGATGTTTCTCTGAAAAACCATTTGGAAATTTGGACATGATTATTGCAAAAACTGTCCAAATTATATTACTGCAGTTGTTTGCATATCTTAATTGGTTTAGTTGATTTCTAACTTTCTTTTATGCTTTCATTATATGATTGTGAAATGTTGGAATTCGGTCTATTTCAAAGACCAGTAAACAGTATTTTGTTGTTAATCTATCTTTATTTTATTAAATTAGGAAAATAAATTATGTTAGGCAAATAATTGGAAAAATGTGCATCTACTCTAAATTTTTGGGAACATGCAAAAAACTGATACTAAATATGGTTGATAGGGGATCGTAGTTATTGATGGATCGAATTTTGAATTAAATGGATTATTTAGGGTCGAATTTGAGTAAAAAAAGATAAGAGGATATAGCATCATATACCCTTTTTTCTAAACAATTTTCAAAATACCCCCTTCTATAAAAGTCAACTTTTGCAAATAACCTTTAACATACATGACTTTGTAAAATTACATATATAGTCCGAAATTATTAAAAATTATTGTATCATGGAAAAATTTATATTAGATAAATTAAATATCTGAGGATATAGAACTAATTAAATGATTAGAAACTATAGATAACACAAATATGGCCAGTAGAAAAGTAATACAAGATATAATAAATCAAATTAAGTCCAAATGCACAAAAAATAAAAAATTTATTGAAGCAAATAGAAAATGTAGAAAATTTAGGATTAATAAAATATCGAATATTAAATAAGTTAAATCTAGAATCTAGATTATTAAATAGATCAACTCAGATAGAGCAATTACTAGGATATATAGCTATTAAAATAAGATATAATGGATAAATTTAATGGAAGAAATAAAAAATATAAATGGATATACATCTGACGAAAAGTTTTTTCAAATAAATAATAATTTAAAAATAATAAATCAAAATATAAGATTTATGAGTAATAAATTATATAGTTTTATAAGTATTTTATATGGAGATGATAATTATAGCGGTGGAAGTTTAAGTCTACCTACTAACAAATTTAAAAAATCTAAAGAAGAAAATATTGAGGATAAAATGGGTAAAATATTTGAGATGTTAAAAGAAATCAAAGAGAAAGTAGGAGAATTAAGAACAAGAGTAGAAAAAATAGAAAAAGGAAAACAAAAATGAAGGAACCTATACAAGGAGTAACTATTAAAATACATATGTTGACAATAGAAAAAAGATTAAAATTATATGAATAAAATGAAATAGATGCAGATATTTTAGATCTCGTCTATGAAATAAGAAATTTAAAAATAAACATTAATCCAACATCTACTCGTACAAAAACGGAAATAGGAGAATACTCTAGAGTAATAAATGAATCAGAAGAGAAAATAATGAAATGAAATATAGGTATAAGAGAATACAAAAAATATAAGAGAAAAACACCTAGACAAAGACATAAATAATAATTCTAAATTTATAACAAAATATGATACAAAACCAATATATTCAAAAGAAACATGGTTAGATTTAGATTGTATAGAAGATATATAAGAAGAAATAGAAAAATGGATAAAAATGGAAAATTTGACAATAATATTAAGTGGATATGATTTACAAAGAACGAGTAATTTCTTAATAAGTACATTAAAAGAAAATGTAGCAAATTGGTGGAATGCTACTAGTCCAGAAAATAGACAAAATGTAAAATATAGAATAAATAATGAAGCTTTTTCAGCCACTAATATAACAAAAGATTTATTACAAAGATTTGAATTAGCAATAAAATCTGAATTTTTAGAAGGAAGTTGGATTGATCCTACAAATACATTAAGAAAATTAGGACAAGAAAATTTATGAAAAATACAAAATTTAACAATATGTAATATGTGTTATTTAAACCAATATACTTTTGGATTTAACAAAATTATTATAATATAGCAAAATCAGGAATATTGTCTGGACCAGAAATAAAATCATTAAAATAATTTTATGTAACCAAATTACCAAAACCATGGGGATCAAAATTGTTTAATGACATTCAAAATAATAATGAGATATTAGAAGGAACATTAGGAGCCTATCAAAATCATGTCAAGAAAACAATAAATGAAATGTGTAATCAATCTTATGAAAATAGAAAAGTAAGAAAAATAATTAGAGGAGGATCATGTCGTCTAACATTAGCAGAACCGACTCATTAGGATGCCATAATAAACAAAAATGAAAGTATAGAAGGTATAGAAAAACTAACAAAAAATATTATAAACCAAAATTCAAAAAAATTCTATAAAAGAAAGTTTAAACCATTTAAGAAAAATAAATTTATTAAAGGAAGATTTTTTATAAAAAAAATAAAAAATTTAGCAAGAAAAATCCTAAAGAATGTACTTGTTGGATATGTAAAGAAAAAATACACTATGCAAATGGATGTCCTAAAAAGAGAAATGGAGAAAATCATAAGACATATAGAATTTATAAAGATTTAATATAATAAAATTATGAACCTATAGAATATAGTGATATATCTAAAAATGAAAGCATATATGAGATATATTCTCCATATAGTTCTGATGATCAAAATCCCGATTTAGAAAATAATAATGAAAATATAGAAACTGAATCTGAAATAGAAATTAAATCTGAATGTGATAAAGAAACTGAAAAAGAATGAATTCTGATAACGAATATCAAGAAATTATAGATAATAATAGTATATTTAGCTATAATAAAACTTTTGATGAAGAAAAATTTAACTAATTAAATAATCATAGCTTAAATATTAAAATATAAGATATATTTAAAAGACAATGATTTAAAAGACTTTATAAGGCAACCTATATAGCTAAACATTACGAATCAACCATGGATATATATCATATTAAAGGAAACATAGTAATACCATTAATCAATAAAGATAAAATAAATAAAAAATTATCGAAATTATCAGATAAAAATAGTTATAAAAATTTATACTTAAGAGCCATACAAATAATAATAAAAGTACATTTTAGACAAGGAATTGACAATCTTGTACAATTATTCTGCATAGATGATAGGATATTAAATAACCCAGTAGATGCTCTATTATGAGCAGTATCGAAAAATTTAATTTATAAGAAATTAAAATTTATAATAATACCAGATTTTTCAGTAAATATACAAGATAAAAATACAGATCAAGCATTAAACTTATATCATAAATTACATAGGGTAGAAATGACAATAGGATCAAAAGTATTTTCAATAACATGGAGAACAATATACGCCTTTATAACTAACTAGTCATCATAAAAAGTTACAGAAAAATAAAATAGAATTACAAGTAGAAATACATGATACATTCTCTGACTTAGTCAAATATATACCTCCAAGACAATTAACCCCAACTAATATGACTATTATAGATGAATTAATAATGAATTTTAAATAAAAAAATGAAAATATAGGAATTACGCCCATAATACAACATATATAGGAAAAAAATTATTAATATCTTTAAGAGAATCTTCTAAAGAAAATTATATATCTCAATTCAGGAATAGACCAATAATAATGGATGAACAAGGTAATATATATTCTCAATCTAGACAAAGTATAGATTTAAGATCATCTCTAAGAGCAAAACAATATTAAATAGAAACAGAATTAAATATTGGAGCCGAATGAAAAATGTTAAAAATATTAATAGACACTGGAACAGCAAAAAGTCATATAAATGAAAATTTAGTATCTGCATTTACCAAATATAATTTAGACGAAATATATGAATTCCTAGATTACTCAGGAAACAAACATACCATTAATAAATTATGTAAGAATAAATTTAGTTTTGATAGATATAAGTGAAAAAATAGCAATTATATCAATGAAAATAAATATGGACACTATCTCATCAACTCAAACACCTATTTTATTAAGATTAGACTTTTTAGAAAACATAAATTCATATAACATAACTGATAAATCTCTAACTTTACATATAATGGAAATTAATACAAAGTTGCAAGGATTAGAGACTAACCCATATAGTATTCATATAAATATCAAAATAATTTACAAAGACTATCATACAGTTTTATATAACGCATTCATAGATACATGATAGGCTATAACTTTAGCACAATCTTATGTATTCCCAAAAGAATTATGAAAGAAAATAAATGCCCATAACTTAGGAGTTGATATAATAGGAAATACTACTAAATATGATTTAGTGGCAAAAAATATCAAAATACAAGTACAGTTATATATACTTTAAATACCTAGACTATATCAACCTAAAAATCAAGGATATGACATTTTATTAGGAAATAATTGGTTAATAAACTATTATCCTTTAAGTATTGGATTTCAATATTTACACTTATCAACTCCATTTAGGCATAGAATTGTTTGTCCTTGATTATTAAAAGCCTATAAATGGAAAGCCTCTCCATTAGTTTCTCGCGCGGCGAACCATGGTGAGAATACTATAGAAAAAGAATCCATACGAAAATGTAACACAGAAAATAAAAATACAAATTTAGCAATTTCAAAAGAAATAAGCTTTTTTATTAGATAAATGTATAGGAAATAATCCAATAAAAAAGTAAAAGAAAAATAAAATATATGCAAAATTAGAATTAAAACATAAGATACCTATAAGAAGTAACAGAATGTGGTATAGCAAAGAAAATGAGGAAGAATTTGATATAAAAATAAAAGAATTATTAGAGAAAAAATTAATTAAATCAAGTAAAAGTTCATATAGTAGTCCAGCTTTTATGGTTAGAAATCGCTTAGAAATAAAAAAAAAACCTAGAATGGTTATAAATTATAAAAAACTTAATGCAACTATAGAATTTGATGGATATGTAATATCTCATAAAGAAATTTTTATGAATAGTATTAAAAGAAAAACTCGGTATTCAAAATTTAATTATAAATTTGAATTTTGGCAAATTAAAATGCATCAAAAAGTAAAAAATATACAACATTCAATATACCAAGAGGACATTACGAATGGTTAGTATTTGATCTATATAATGCTCCTCAAATATTTCAAAGAAAGATGGATAATATATTTAAAGATTTAAGATATTTCTATTTAGTTTATATAGATGATATAATAATTTTTAGTGAAAAATTAGATGAACATTATAGGCATATTAAGCAATTCCTATTAAGATCTATTAGGCATGCAATTATGTTATCCAAAGAAAAGGCATATATAGCAAAAATAAAGATAGAATTTTTAGAATTTATTATATCAAAAGGAGAAATTAAATTACAACTACATATAGCGGAATCTTTGTTAAAGTTTTCCTATCAACTAGAAAGTAAAAAGATGGTTCAATAATTCTTAGGACACGTCACATATATAAGCGACTTTATAC
This sequence comes from Excoecaria agallocha, assembly GCA_037975025.1. Taxonomy (NCBI): domain Eukaryota; kingdom Viridiplantae; phylum Streptophyta; class Magnoliopsida; order Malpighiales; family Euphorbiaceae; genus Excoecaria; species Excoecaria agallocha. Next base: position 729,913 of record JBBPFJ010000036.1, on the reverse strand, counting down.
AAGAGTGCACTAAAAAACGAAAAATATTACAAGATAAATTAAAAGAAGATAAACCATGGAAGTGGATAAATGCCCACACTAAAGTAGTAAAAGAAATAAAAGAATATTGTAAGAATTTACCAAAGTTACCCCTACCAGAAGAAAATAAAGAATTAAGACTAGAAATATATGTCTTTGATGATTATTGGGGAGCTATTTTAAAAAGCAAAGATGGAAAGAAGATTTATGGATATGTTTCAAAAATATTTAAAAGTTCAAAAAATAATGATCACAGTAATGCAAATAAATTATTGGCAGTAAAATATGCAATAGAAAAGTTTAAATTAGTTTTATTATCAAAGAAATTTACGAAAAAAATAGATAACACCCAAGTAAAATCCTTTATTATAAAGAATTATATTGTTAAGTTAGCTCAAAGAAGAAAAATGGGATGGCAAGAATATTTTGCTAATTTTAATTTCAATGTTGAATATATTCCAAGAAAGGATAATATTTTGGCACATCTACTTAGTAGACCCATATCTAAAGAAATAGACTAACGTTTATATTGCAGGAAAAATGAAGAAAAGTGCAGAAAAAATCTCGAAGCTCATATTAGAAAAAAATGAAGTAATAGAATATATAAAAAAAACTATATCTCGTATTCAAATTCTAGAAAATGAGACAAAACAACAATTTGAAAACTTACGAAAAGATGTATCTCGTTCTCTAGAATTGGATAATGAGTTGGCCAAATATCTATGATTTATGTTCAGACGGTTCCACGCTAAAAGGAAGCAAAGGAAGAAATATTCAGAAATTTAATTGAGACATTCTGTTCAATTTTTGGACAATCCAGAATCATCACAGGAAGTAATCTTAAGAAATATGGCATTCACATCAATGAAGAATCTTAGTTTTCAATTGATAACTCTTAGAGATTTTTTACTATCATCTCAGCGATGAAATAATAATGAGAGATCTCGATTAAACACTAAAAAAATAAAAAATAAAAACAATGAATAGCTGACTTTTTCAAAACTCTGCAATATTTAGCAAAGGTCATCAATACAGTCGAAATTAGCACTATTTTGATAATTGGAATATAAAATAAGGCAATAATCCGAAAAGGAGCAGAACCAAAAATAGTACAAAAATTTTATCATTTTGGATTCATCCACACCATTTATCATGGAGAAAATCTTGAAGAAATTAAACATTTACCTAAAGTAATTAAGTCTCAAGTTTAGATTTTTAATGAAATAACAAAAATAAACAAGATTTATATCTATGTTTTTAGCATTATTCCGAAATGGGATGATGATAAAAATAAGAAGATCGAGGTAGAAACATTCATCAAAATGGAAACCACAAGATAAAAAAAATTATTCCAGAAGATCTTTAATTTACACCCATTGATTATCAAAAATCTTCCAGAAATGAGATTAAAGAACATCGAGACAAATATACGTGCATTAAGAGAAATTTTGTCCAACAATAAAAAATATTATACTAGTTATCAAGATGATATTTTAATTACTAATTCAGCTACAGATTGGCATTAAAAATATCTTCTTGAAGGCTATACGGACACCTATTTGGAAGGAAGCTTACTAATGACGGAAGCGACAAGATAACTTTTTAGAAAATGATAAAAAAGGAATTGATAGTGGAAAACAAAAGAAAGGGGCAAATCTTAGTAGAGCTAGACCCTCTTTGAAGAAAAGAAAAAATAATTAAAGATGTAAAAACATAAATCTTTGTGTAAGCAATAATGTAAGAAAGCAATAATAAAATCAATAACTTAGAGCGATAATGTAATAGAGCTCGGGTGCAACCTCTATAAAAATCCATCATGTATCAGTATAAGGCACGACTTAAGAATTCTATCTATCTTTTGCTCGCTTACCTTAGTTCTAAAAATCTGTAAACTTTGTTTTAAGAAAATAAAATTAATGGAATTTTAATTTCAATATATTCTTTTTGAGTGATCTTAGTATTTAGATTTTGCAATATACTAAGAAATATAGGAAGCTAGTTATGATAAACTTAGAAAGACAGATCACTCGTATGCCAAAATTTTTCTTCAAAAATCCATAATACAGAAATAGCTATTGTTAGCTGAAATCTTTTCAATAGCATCTCCTTGAGCCACCAAGCCTATGCTTGTGTGAAGAAATGGTAAGAGGTACAGAGATTGGAAAAGCATAGATCAGCCTCGAACGTCATCAACGTAAGGGTGAATTATTATCAGAAATCGTTAATAATATGATTTTAGCAGCATCAAAGAAAATATAATGGATCCTAAAAGAGATTTATAAGGTATATTAAAAATTTGATATTTGTTTGTAGTATTAGTTTTCAATTCTATTTCGTTAGAAGGATTTGTATGTTAAGAAATAGATGAAAATAAAGAATACTTTAAAAAATTGAAATTGTTAAATTTCTTAATCTAAAAATGAACAGATTAAAAATACAAATAACTGAATTACAAATTAAAATTAATAATATATAAGAATCAATTAAAAAAGAAAAGGAAAATAAATTATTTATAGAAACTTTTGAATTGAAGTGAGGTAATCCTCCGTTTGCTGTCCTTCCCAATGTTAACGTCCTCCCCTTTGTGTCATCCTCTGTTTTCTGTCCTTCCCAATTGTAACGTCCTACAAACTTACAAAAAGCCATGGCTGAAGTGAAGTCATCCTCCGTTTGCTGTCCTTCCCAATTTTAATGTCCTCCGCTTTGTTACACTTTCACACACACACTCTCTCTATATATATATCAATAATAAATCTTTGACAATATCTATATACATAGAATGCTATATGATTTAAGTGTATCTATACCATATAATTTTAATTCTCTCTATATATAAATAATAAATTTTTAACAATATATATATATATATATATATATATATATATATATATATATATATACCGATTATGATATGGTTCACATGTATTTATTTTTTATAATTTTAACTCTCCCTATATATATAAATAATAATTCTTTTTTTTATTAATCATTCGGTATTCGAATTTCACTGGATAGACTAAATTCGAATTCGAAATGTCGTTGCAATTTAAGGTTTCTTGTCCCTCCCCATGAAAGATGTCGAAAGTCAATTCTGAAAACTTTAATTCCTAATCTAACCTGCATCACCAATAGGCCATCACGTTATGAATAAAATTAAAATAATAAATCTTTGATATATATATATATACACACACAAATATTTTTACCAAATGTAATATAGTTTACATATATCTATACCGTTTAACTTGGCACATATCACTGATCAGTAAGTCGTAATATATATATATATATATATATATATATATATATATATATATATATATAAAATCACAACAAATAGTTTTTATTTTTTTAAAAAATAACAGAATCAAAAGCCAACTGGTTCTTCTCTTCCCTCAGAGTCCCTTCTACTCCAAAAACCCTAATTTTCTCTCTCTAATTTCATTTTTTTCTTCTTTTATTTTTAATAATAAATAAATAATTCTAATAATCATTTGCATTTCTGGTTTTATTCTTTCTATCTCTGTCTCAGTTTTGTCGTCCCCTTCAATGATTCTCTATTCATAGTCTAACATTTCTGTACAATCCCAATTCTCATCGGATTTTCTCTGTTCATTCTTCACTTTAAAACACCAATAAAAATTATATCTTTTTTCTTTTTGATTTCTAGCATTTTAATCTATTTAATTATAGTTACATTTCTGAATTTTTGATCCTCTTATGGCTGCGGTGGCTGAGATCACTGGTGATGCTACACTAGTTTCCAATAACAACAACAGCAACGACAAAATTGATGGCACTGAGAATTTGGATTCCGATGCGAAGCCTAAATCGGAGTCTGAATTTACTGTTCAAACGCTTGTTGATATGTTCACAAAATTGAATCCTTTAGCTAAGGAGTTCACAAAATTGAATCCTTCAGCTAAGGAGTTTTTCCCTTCTGTCAAAAATATTAATAAGGCCCAAGATTTTCTTCTTCATAAGGATAATTTTGCGGTTCCCGATAAGCAATCGCCCAATGACAATTTTCCCAATAATCGAAGGGTAGTGTTAATTTTTTCTTTTTATCTCAATTTTTACTTTTAAATATTTCCACTTCGTTCTTACTCTAATTTCCTCTTTTTTTTTTGTTTTTTCTTTTTTTCAATTATCGAGTGTAGTTCGTGTTTTGGACTAATGGGTGTTAATGAATTTTCGAGGTTGTTTACGTTTATCAAATTTCAATAATGTTAATGATCGATGAATACGAATTCATTTATAACAACAATTATGTCGCAATTGCATTCTAAATTTAATTTAATGTTTTTCTGTTATGGTGCAATTTTGATGTATCTGAATTGCCATATATGCCTTTTCTGGTAAGGGGGGGGGGGGGGGGGGTTTTAGATTTTTCCAGTTACTTTTATTTTTCTTTTTTTCTTTTTACAAATTATTTAACTTCTGCGTTGATCATAATTTTTATGATCATGTTTTAGCTATTGTGATTGTATTGTAAACTATGATGGTTGTATGATTTGCTTGATCATCATCTCTACTTGTAGTTGAATTTCTTCAATATAGTTTCAAATTTTGCTGGTTTCTCGGTCTCTGGCCTGTAGTTGGGTTCAATTACTTTCCAAATCCAATTTTTGCATTTTAGTTGAGCTGCTGGAACTTCGTCTTGCCAATCAACGGTATTGTTTTCTTTTTATCCGTACATTATATTACCAATTTCAAAGTGCAATGATATGAAATTATGTCTTGCTTACGAACTACAATCTTAGTTGAAGAAGCATAATTTTCAATAAGCATTCAGTTCTACTATCTTGTTAAATCACTGTTTGCATTTTTCAGAGGAGAAGCAGCTATAACCAGGGGAAAAGGAGGTTGAGTGGTAGAGCTTATAGAGCGCAGCAGGAAGATGGTGTTAGACGAACAGTATATGTTTCAGACATTGATCAGCATGTATGCTCTTGATTTTATAAGCAATATTCTGCATTCAAGCCCTGCTTTTGTATAAATATTGATTTTGTTGTTCAAGTTTGTAGAATTTCAACAAAATTTTCCCTTTGATTCAGGTAACTGAAGAGAGGCTTGCTGGCTTATTTAGTAGTTGTGGCCAAGTAAGTTGCAATCCCTGCTTTAACTCCCTCCCTATCTCTATAAACCATGCACCTCATAACTTCACCAGTGATATTGTGCTTTTAGCAAAGTTAAATTAAAATTTTTATATGAAATCAACTTTTTCGTTGTGAGTTTATACAACATTATAGAGTGACAGTGATGAATGCATATTATTCGGAGTCCAAAAGTAAACCGTTTGAAATACTTATGGAATGCATTCTGCTGATATTTACTTTTGAGTGTGTAAAATAAATTTAGCTTTCCGCAAATGGGTATTGACATTTTAGATTTTCAGAGCCAATGGTAACTGAGCATTGTCGTCGTGGCATTCTCAATACAAGTTAGCTCTCTCTCAGTCTTGGTTTAGATATCGTCTTACAGCGCAACTCTTTTTGAAGCTGAAAAGAATATATTAAGTTCTAGCAAATTAACTAAATTGAGCTGAATGTGGTAATCATGTGGTTTTCTTTAAACGTTAAGTTGAAATTTTCTTTTTTCTATCTTAAATATTATTTTCTCGTGTCTTTTAGGGAAATTGGTTTTCACAATCACTTAAATGATGATTTCTTCATGGGATTTGCTATCTTTTCTTTCAGTTTAAAATATAAGCTTTGTATTCTGTTATGTTTTATTTATACTGTATAAAAGAGTTTGTGAAGCCTTTATCAGCTCCAATACACATATGATTTTAATGTATCTTTTGTATTATGCAATACATTATTTGTAAAATATGCTATATGTGTTTTGTTGATATAGGTTGTAATAAATGTTACACCACACATGTAAACAAAATTTTGAACAATCTACTTGGAGAAAATATTGGAATTATTCATCTTTCACAATTTTCACCAACCAATTTTGCTCTAATGAAATTAAATGGGAACCCAAGGAGATTGGGAGGTATGATTCATGCTTGGAAATGTGTTTCATACTGTTGTATACTTTTCATTATTTAATATTGATCTTTGTTTTCATTACTCCTCCTTTGTTCGCTCTCCTTTTTCTTCAACTTAGTCTTGCTTCGGGTCCATGCTGTCTTTTACCAGCAGTTTTCATGACTCAACAGTCAAGTTCTCCTTTCACCCATTCTGATTTCATATTGCTTTCTTATCCCAACTTCTGAAGGATCTTGTGTTGGTCAACATTTTCACATTTAGTCAAATTGGAAAATTAATGTTCTGCCAACATCTGTCATAGGCATATTCGTTGTTAGTCACTCAATTTAGTCAATATTTCCTGAATCCAATTAATTATTTTATGCCATTATCTTCAATGTGTTCATTGTGCAGTTTATTCCTTTTTTTTTTCCTCTTTTATGTACTTTTGGAGACACAAAGGAACAACTTTCTATAACCTTGAGTTGTTTTGTTATAGTGAGAATTAAGCAACTAAAATCCTGATGAACATGGTTCTTACTACTGCTTCATTTCTGTATTTTGTTGCATGATCTGTTTAGGGGACTTGCACGTTTGTTTTTTATTTGTTCTATCAGTCATTGATGTAGTTGTTGGATGCTTTCACATTCACTGGAAGTATTCTCTAGCATCTCCCTTCTTATTTTAGGATGTTTATGGTGTGATGCCCGCTTCTGGTTATTGTTTTTGTTTTCAAGCTGAAAAATATTAGATCTTGAGAAATGAGTTGATAAAATAGGAAGAAATTTCATTTTCTGCTTCTTTTCTATTTAAGTAACTAGTTCTTATGTATTAATTCATTAAAAGAAACGATGCTTTGATGATACAAATTTTTACTTTATAGGAAATGCCAATTTAGATTTTGCCTTGGCTTATGACCTGGTTATGGTCAACACTGGCTTTAAGAAAAGGGAGTCACATTTAGGGGTGGACCTACATACCCATAAAATTTAATATTTTTGTCCCCAAAAAAAAATTATTATAAGCCCCTCCTGAAATTTTTGATAATATCTATTTACCCATAAAGATTATATTTTTTTCAAGAAAATTAGTGTTAGTCCCTAAAATTATATAGATTTTCATTATAATCATTATATTTCTATTAATTTTTCTGTTCATATTCATTATAAATTTATTTTTTGGTCTCCAATATAAATATTTAGTTCTGCCTCTACTTGATTACCTTTAAAAGTGGGGGCTACCATATTCCACATAAATTTCATTTTTTCCAGGAAAACGGGGCAAGTCTATATGTAAAGACTGCAGGGTTACACCTGGAGAAACCTTAACCACCCAACATAGGTTAGTGGTGGGCAAAAGAAATTCTTTGGTGGGCATTGGAGAGGAAAGGTATTCATGTTAAATGTATAAATGTGATTAACGGCATGTAAGAAGAAGCTGTTACGATTGTGCAAACAGTCAGATGAGGGATGAATGAGTTTCCTATAATAGTGAGTTTACATCAGGAATCAACTTTGAACCACTGGTAGCGTACAAGAGGAGATTCCTTGGTATATATTGTTTGCGGATGATATTGTCTTAGTTGATGAAACTAGAAAGTGAGTTAATTAAAACCTAAGTGTGGAGAGACAGTCTCACAATTAAGGCTAAAGGTGAAATAGAAGCAAGATGGGTATATGCATTGCAATTTTAGGCCAAGTAAGAGGATGTTAGGGAAGTGAGATTAGGAGGACTTGTGGTGCCCAAGTGTATTCGCTTAAGTATCTAATATCCATATTTCAGGAGGATGAGATGGCAGAGAAAGATATAACCTATAGAATTAAAGATGCTATGTGCAAGAAGATGCCATACAGTGTGAAGGGTAAGTTCTATAAAACGGCAGTTAGTCTAGCTATGCTACATGGCAACAAGTATCACGCAACTATTCACAGGATTAATGTGGCTCAAATGTAGATGTTAAGATGGATATGCGGCCATGTAAGATTTGACAGGATAAAGAATGAATGCATCCGATTGAAAGTGCATGTTGTATGCATTGGGACAAAATATGTGAAAGATGTTTGAGATGGCTTAGACGTGTTACGTAGACTCTCAAATGCCCCGGTTCGAAAATGTGATAGTTTAGTAGTAGAAGGTAAAAAGAAGGATAGAGGTAAGTTTAGGATAATGTGGAGAGTAATTGTGTGTAAGACCTAAAGTTAATTGATATTGAGATGGATCTAGCCTTGTTTAGAGGGATTTGGAGATTTTGAGAATTCATAGAGTTGTCCCAACCAGTATAGGATTAACACTTAGTTGTTGTTGTTGGAAACGGAAGCCATACTTAGACAAGCTCCGCTACCATGGTCTTTATCCACCTATTAGGTTACATGGCTACCATTGTAATCAAGGACTAGGGATACCAAGTGACATGTTCAAACATGGATAAAATGGTGAAACTTTATATTTTAGAATTGTAAGATTAGAGCTATACTTTTGAAGGACTTGGTGTCTTGACAGAAAAATAGAAAAAGCTCACATGAGATGGAAAAGATAAAAGAAAAATCACTCAAGTAATGTATCATACCTCAGTTAAACCAAATGTTCAACATTCTATTGTTGTTAGTCCAATAAAAAACTGACGGACTACATGGAAATGACTTGCGAAGGTGTTTATATAGATTGAAGGTCAGTGTTTTTTATGTGGCATAGCACCACCTTATAATTATTTGTAGAAAGTAATAGAATCTTATTTTCCTTGATAGTGAGTTTATAAATATACAGCAAACTAAGACTTATTTATAGATGATTTTTAAGAAGACACAAATTATGAAAACAAGGAATTGAAATAAATTTTTATTACTTTATTTTTATTTGCATTATCTTTTGTCTTTGAACTATATGTTTTTTTTTTATACTGACTTGGTTTGAAGATCTCTTGTTTCTATTTATTTATTTATTTTTTCACTTGGGTTAAAGGTTGTTGATTGTCGAGTTTGTGGAGATCCACATTCAGTACTTCGTTTTGCTTTTGTGGAGTTTGCTGATGAGCGTAAGTTAGAATTGCAGCCTTAAAGTGTTTGGCACATTTTCTGCCCAAATTAATATGTAATTTCTCATCTTACATGCTATATTGGATTTTAATCAACAGATGGTGCTAGAGCAGCTTTAAACCTTGATGGAACGATGCTAGGTTACTATCCAGTTAGAGTCTTACCATCTAAAACTGCCATCCTCCCTGTGAATCCTACATTTCTCCCTAGGGTATAGCCCTTTGGAATTTTTGGTCATGTCGGCTTCTTCTATCTTGGAAGGACTTCAGGTTGTATCGAAGAGATGACTTTTTCTGATTGTTTTACTTGAATGCAGTCTGAAGATGAACGGGAGATGTGTACTAGGACAGTATACTGTACAAATATTGATAAGAAGGTAAACATTCACACGTAAGATGATTAACTTTTAAGATAAATAGTCTTTATGTTTTCTTTCATCACCTTTAGGTGTAATAATTTCATTGCAAGTGTAGGTTTCTCAAGCTGAAGTCAAAAATTTCTTTGAATCAACATGTGGTGAGGTGAGGACAAAATATTCTCTATTCACCAGGAAAAAAATTCACTGTAAAGGGTTTATTCAGTGTTTGACCTCCCTAGTTTTTCATATTCTTTATTTTTAGGTTACTCGCTTGAGGCTCTTGGGAGATCAAATCCATTCAAGTCGTATAGCTTTTGTTGAATTTGCAATGGTGAGTCAATTTTCTTAATGTCTAATTGGGTTGAAGTTATGAGAGCCAAATAAATGGTAAACTTTCCATTTGCCTGGTTTGCTTTGAAGTATATTATGTTCCTTTCTGACCATAAGTTCATGCATCCATTTATATATCTATTTATGTATTATTCTGGCATAGCATTATCATAACTTAAAATTGCTTGTGCAACAACTTGTGTAAGATGAGACTTCCTTTATGTGAGGGCGCTTGTATGTGCATGCATTTGTGGGTCGGAGCTTATTGAAATGAATTCCTTTTAGTAACATGTTCTGGCATTTATTGCTTCTTTTCACAGTTATTAGTTAAGGGTACAGAGTAAATTTCTGTTGACCATTTGAAATATGTTTTCTGAAAGTTGGATGTACTTGGTTGGCGATGGAAGTACACTAATAACTTTTCAACTTTCTAGATTGTGTTGGATTTGACTTGAGTATTTTATTGAATATATAATTAACCTTTGAACACTTGAGATCTTACTACCAAGTATTGAAATAAAATAACTGTTTGCACCTGAAATTTGAACCCGATAGCTTTTTGAATTCACTTGGATAAAATGTTTGGAGGGGAAAATTGTGTCATATTAATATCTGTCTTTACTTTTTCCACTTGAATGTTTTATGTTTGAAGTAGTCCGAGTCGCCTGGAACTTTTTCATGATGGTCTATTTGCTGAAATTCAACATTTGGAATTAGTGTGATGTTAACTTTTATAGATAATTTACCCTATTTCATCCCATAAAGCATTCTTCTATCCAGAATCCTTACCATATACTTTGATTACAATTTCACAGTTAATTGTTCACTAAGTTTTACAATCATTTCAAAAAATATTTTGCAGTTTTTGCAGAATGAAATGGGGCAAATTGACCACTAAAATAAAATTTCAGACTAATTAAGCTCAAATTTTAATTTTGGGGCATGCCGGTCATCACACAAAAGTTTTGGGCCCCTAATTGATGGTTCATCCTGCAACTCTTTGTTATCTTTGTCTCAATTGCAATTTAGCATAGTTCCACGTTTGGTTGATTAATTGGTGCATTGGTTGACACTTCATCTTGCAGCTTTTCTCAGAAATCCTTTTCAATTTTGAATTTCTATTGCAGTTTAGTTCATCCTGTGCTGAGTTTAATGATCAAATACAAAAAAAAAAAAAAAATGGAAAGGTGTTTTTCAGGATGAAATGGGGTAAGTTGGACTGAAAAATATGAACATCATGCTAACTAAGTCCAAAAATTAATTTTGGGCTGCATTGATTATTGCAAAAAAGTTAGGGGACAAAGTGGTACTTCAGCATGCAGCTATTTATTATATTTATCTCACTTGCATTATAGTATTTTTCCTTTTTGATTTATTAGAGGATACATTGAGATTTGATGGCCTTGTGATCAGTAGGTCTAGGATTGAGATATAATGTGATCGATATATCTAGGATTGAGATATAATGTGATCCATATAAGTGCTTGCTGCACATGCTTCATAGTGAAAAAATAGTAAAAGTTTATGAGCAGGAAGATATCAGTCACTGAAAATTTGAAATGAAGGTCAGCTCTATGTATGAAGAATATCATCAATTACATACAGAAAATATAGTAAAAAAAAAGGAAGAGCTTATTCATATTATTTTAAAAGAACCATAATATAGGTGATTTCGTTTTATCCTATTCTATTTTATATTTTTCCATTGGGGATTAGGGGTGGTGATTGACAATACTCTCCTCTGATGTTGGTTATGTCGAATGATGTGATGAGGGAAATTATGCTGATGGGGATCGGAGAGGGTGAAATCATGCAAAAGTTCAAAATTTCATTTTTAGATTTGCATATCCAGTGGACACACTACTGGACTGAGCTGGGGATAGACCTCCCCTCGATCACACTTTAGCCTTTACAGATTATCATGGTATAAAAGTTGGATCTCGTAACCTCCACTCAACTAAGAGGCTATGTTCATATTATAACCATTGTTACAGTTTATTTCTCAGTTGAAGAAGTATTGAATGTATATACGCAATTGACGTTGATGGATTATTTCTGCAAAATTACAGTTTACATGGTATTTCTGTACTAAATGGTCTGGTTTTATGAACAGGCTGAAAGTGCGATTATTGCACTGAATTGCAGTGGAATGGTCTTGGGAGCCCAACCCATCAGGCATGGCATTTTAACTCTTCATTTACAGAATGGATTTTGTCCTAAAGTTTTGAACTAATATATTTTAAATCTCAGGGTGAGTCCATCAAAGACACCTGTGAGGCCTCGAGTTGCTTGTCTGGCTCTGCACTAACTAATCATCTGAGTTTCAAATCCAAGCTTGGAATTTGTTGATTTTCCAGTTTAGACAAAGCTCCATTGAGTGGATGGGGTGATGAAACTTTCTTTTGTTTCAGTATTTCCATCTTTCTTTCTTTATTCTGTGACTGAAACATATTGTAAACCCTGCTTCAAATTGAAGTTTTTACAAGACTGTCTCCGTCTCAAGTACTTAGTTCTTCCTTGTTCCATACTTTGTTATGGACAATGGCATCCATTAACTTTCCTTACTAGTAGTTTAGTTTTGCATGTCGTGTGCTGATTGTGCTTAAAGTCTTCAACAGCTCAAGCAGGTAACTGTGTAAACTATGATGTTAATAGTGCAATTTGCAGTGTTAATGTGGTGCTTTTTCTGTTAAGTTGTACAAATTTTGGTCATTTATCAGTAGCTCTGAGGATTGGATTTGGAGGAGTGCTCATCCATTCATTGTAAAATGAGGGTTGCTGCATAATATTAACAGGTAAATCCTGTACCATCTGCTCTGATTTAATAGCGTACCTGTTACTCTATAGGAGCCTGTTCATGCTGTTATCCCCACAAAATAAAGACACTTTGGGTTGCACAGGAAATGGAACGACAGAATGGATTAGTTTCTACTCCAAATTCCTTTTATTTTTTGGGTAATGAAGCCTTTTTTAGATGATAATTGATAATACCGTAAAAAATAAATTACAGAGGTCCAAAGCATCAAGAGTTCGAAATCAAGAAATCCGTGCAAAACCTTCCAAAGTCAACAGGTTTAATGCGGGAAATGAGACCATCAAATCAGATAGGATTTCTCGCTAACCTGACATAGCTATTTGACATATACCACTCATCAAGGTGCCATTACCTATATAATAGGTCATATCTTATTCAGAATAGGCGGTCCATTCAATAATATTGTTCAAACTTTTCAGTTTTATAAATAATAGATTCAGTTCATAAATTTGACATGTGATTTCTTTCTAAAAAATAATATATTTTCTCTTTAAGCTATTGTTAATTTGAGCATTGGAGTGCCAACGTTCGGGATAATCGGACAAACATCCTTTTTGCAGGATTTAACACCTTAAATCCGATTGAGGCCTACCTGTCAAAGTTTATCGACCTCTTTTTCTCGTTCACCACATAAACCTTCTCTTTTTTTGTGATAATTTGAGATTTATCATTTGGAGCTTTCGTTGAAAGACGATGGTTGAACGAACACATTTGCTTCCACTGCTCTAAGAGAAGTACGGATCCGGATCCACGGAGAGAAAATCAGTAAGCAAAGGCTCATGGAAGTCTTCGAGACTATATGAGAGCATGGATTCAAAATTACTAATAAGCGTACCATGAAAGTCTTTGAGATTGCATGGAAAACAGCTTACAAAATAAAATTCGAGATTGAAAGAAAGCAAAAAATTATCTGCTGGGATCGAAAGGAAGCAAGATGCCACCCTTTCGAGATATTACATGGTAGAAGCTGGAGATTTTCAGAACCAATCCACTAGAAAAAACATTGGGAGGGATGAAACGGCCATCCCTCTTCTTGTCTCTAGAACAAGTCGAATGAGGGCCGTCCCTCTTCATATACCAAAGAAAAGAACCGATCTCGCGGCTTAAGTTCCAAAGCTAGAGAGTCATCTTGAAAGGATCTTCCCTACAAATGGTAAAGCTAACCGGGAAAGCAGACCTAATATTGAAGGAAGACGAAATCGCTTGCGCAAATATTGAAGGATGAAATGTCCTCCCTCTTCGATATCATGCAACAAGACATAAATCTTCACAGTCCTTCTATAAAAAAAGATGTAGGAGGAACAAGGAGTCGCCTTTGTTTACTGCGGTAACCCGGGATAGGGATGCTACACCTGCCTTACTATCTCTTCCTTGTAAAAACAAATGGAGGAAGATCGAAATCACGATCAAAAGAAGGAAGAAGGAAAAGTCCAGACGAGCAAGGACTCATCCCCTATTTTTGATCGGATCAAAGGCAAAAGAGGAGGAAGTCAAATTGGTAAATGAAGAGCCAAGTCTGAAGAAAAATGAAATAATGCACCCCAAGTCCAAAGAAAAATGAAACATCTTTCCTTTGAGATATTACATGGGCAAGGGCAGGAGGATACCATAAGGCGCCCCCTTCTTTCGAGATATTGAAGGAAGCATCAAAAGATAAAAATACGCAAAGGGCCCTATTGAAACACCTACCGAAGAAAAGAGCCATTATATGGATAAAGACAGCTAAAACGTGAGCCATCATCTCATAATGAAAGGTGAAGAAGGCTTTAAAGAGTAAAGGTAGATGTACCTATCCCGATCAAAAGATCGATGTAATGTATACCTATCCCGATCGAAAGATCAATGAAATATATTTTATCCCGATCGAAAGATAGATGAAATGTACATTTATCCCAATCGAAAAATCGATGAAAATGTTTTCCCTGGTTGAAAGATCGACGAAAATATGTAATAAAAAAGGAAGTTCGCTGATAAAATCTTTTTGTCTTTTGAAATGTCTCAATCGATGTTGTTTCGATCAAGTGAAACACGATAGTAAAGCAGCAAAACACAATGTCTCAAAAGAAGAATATAGATCAAAATTAATGGCACGGTTAAAGCAAAAAAGTACCGACCAGAGTAAGCTAGCGAAGCGTCACCCTCACGAGATAAGTTCAAACACTATCTCCCCTTCATATATTTCAATTTTCAGTAATATATTGTAAGGCCAATGCATAAACATAAGGTGCAGAAAAAGAAAGGCGCAACGAAAAATAAAATGCAAGGATATGCAACTAGAAACTTTCTCGTTCAGAGGTACATAGTAAAGAGTTTTGTTCAGAGATACATAATAAAGAGCCTTTCCACTCAAAAAAAAAAAAGCACGCGTGTATATACGAAAGATACAGAGAGAAAAAAGGACAAAACTACTCCTACTCTCTTCCGTTGGAACAACATTGGGAAATTAGAAAGGCGAACACAAATATGTATCCACCACCATGAGAAGTCCCGACCACGATTTATTGCTTCAATATCACCTCTCATCAACTAAGATGTTGTAAACATCTTTCACTTGTGGCATCTCAGAACCTAGAAAGCGGTAGAAGGTTAGCCTTGGCTTGAGAGAATGAGAACAGAGAAAGCAGCAAAAAGCAAAGTTTGTACTACCTGCTATCGTAGGTGAAACAGAATTGGGAAGAGCCCCATTAATTCATTCCTTTTCCTAAAATGGAAAGTTGGAAAGTAAAAGCCGAAAAGAATATCAGAAGGCTCCATGATAGGGGAAGAATGAGCAAAAGGCAAGGCAAAGAAGAAAGAAAAAGAGAAAAGCATGAAATATGGAAAAGATACACCTATTTATAAAGCCTCCAAAGCATCTCAGGGGCATTAATGAAATAGCCACGTGTCAAATCTCATTAAAGTCAAACCATGGATAGAAACATCAAAAGGGAAAAACAAATCATTGCAATAAAAAGTAGAAAATGAATGGACAACCATCAAAAATGGCACCACTTAATTGTCACAAAACAACATGCCTAAAAGGAAATTAGCGTCTGGCCGACCGGATAAAAAATTGCAGGACAAATTGACCAAATTGAAATTGTACAAAATATACGATCCCTCCTTAAGCTTTGATAAAAAGCAACAAAAGATAGATAAGAAGGCAGTAAGCCAAGCCATCATGATTGAGCGATGCAAAGTAGCAACTAGCATCATCACCAGGTAACCTCGCTCTCTATCAAAGACAATTAACTTACTCCTTTATAGATGCCCCAAATGTGGCAGGAAGAAGACAGAGTGAGGAGAAAATTGAAAGAGCTCCTCATCCTGAAAGTAGCAAACGAACAGGCATGAAGTCATAAGATCATGCCACAACTTTTGACCTTTATCAAACCAATTGACATTCGAAGAAGGAAAACACAGTGGTAATAACTCAAAAAAACATTGATAGAAGAATGGAAAAAGAGACACACAACTATCGATAATGCTTCACCAGCAATTGATGGCTTTTTAACTAAAGAATGTAATTCTACCTTTCATTTGCAAAATTAGCTCATAGAAATTGAGAAAAATAACAGGATAGTTGGACATTAGAATTCCAAACTAGAAGAAAAAGGAGTATGACTTTGAAAAACTCTCAAAATAAAAAGCATCAAGTAAACAGGTTAGGAATACTAATCTATGAAGATAGCTTTTTAAATTTGTTTATAAGAAACGTTCAAATATTTGACATATGTATCTCAGTCTCCTAAGATTGATGATTATATTTATTTCAATCGATAAATTTATCCCAATCTTCTAAGACTGATGATTATATTTATTCCGATTGACGTAATATCCCTATTGATGTATTTGTTTCAATCTCCTAAGACTGATGATTATATTTATTCCGATCGATGTAATATCCCGATTGACGTATTTATTCTAGTCTTATCTGCTGATGATTATATTTATTCAGATCGACGTAATATCCCAATCGATATATTTATCCCATTCTCCTAAGACTGATGATTATATTTATTCCGATTGACGTAATATCTTGATCAACGTATTTATTTTAGTCTTCTCGGCTGAGGATTATATTTATTCCGATCGACGTAATATCCTGATCGATGTATTTATTCCATTCTCCTAAGATTGATGATTATATATATTTATCACATTCTACTAAGATTGATGATTATATTTATTCCGATCGATATAATATTCCGATCAACATATTTATTCCAATTTTCTTGACTTACAATTAAAATAATCTCTCAATCGACGTGTATTTCGATCGAAGTAATCTAAATAATAAGCCTTCAATTGATTCCTAACAAGGCAATTTGAATTTCAGTCTTTCGACTGATGATTCACTGACTTTTCAACCTCAAAGTCATGGCACTCTGTCATATGGCCATTATAAAATGCCAGGATCCAAACCATCAATCTCTAGATCGAATCATTTAAAGGGGAACAAATGATAATACCCTAAAAAATAAATCACAAAGATACAAAGCATCAAGAGGCTTGAAATCAAGAAGCCCATGAAAAACCTCCCAAAGTCAACAGGTTTAATGCGGGAAACAAGACCGTTCGATTGGACATGACCTCTCTTTAACCTGACATAGCTATCTGATACACATCACCCATCAAGTCACCATTACCTATATAATAGGTCACACACTATTTAGAATAGGCAGAGTATTCAAGAATACCGTTCAAGCTTTCCAGCTCTATAAATAACAGGTTCAGCTCATAAACTCGACACGGGACTTCTATCTAAAAAATAACATATTTTCTCTTTAAGTTATTTCTAACTTAAATATCGGGGTTCTAACATTCGAAATAATCGGGCAAGCATCCTTTTTACAGGGCTCAACACTTTCAATCCGGCTGAGGCCTGTCCATCAAAGTTTATCGACCTCTTTCTCTTGTGCACTACATAAACCTTTTTCCTTTTTTTTGTGATAATTTGAGATTTATCAATAATGAATATCTTTCAATCTATCACTTTATTTCAACTAGGATTCCAACTTACAAAACAAAACAAAACAAAATACTACACTTGTTACCCTTCAAAAGGTAACTTTATGTTTTTTATAAAAATTAAGAAAATAATTAAAATATTTCATTTTTATAATTATTGACAAAAATATTAGTTTATATTTTTAAGAATTTTATTTAATTTTGATTAAAAGTAAGAAGTGGCAAAAAAATATAAATATAAATATAAATTAATGCACGAATTAATTAGCTAAATCTTTCTATTACTAATAATTGTGATAAGATTGAATAAATTAAATTTTAATTTAGTGATACAAATAATTTGATAATTAGGGTGTTAAGATTCGAATTCTTCCAAAAAAAATACAAAATAAATATTACTTTTGGATTTCTTTATAAAACACTCTTCTCTTGACTTTTAAATGCTTTTTCTAATTTAAAAAATAAGGATATAGAGGAATACCGATTTCGGTTTTGGTTAATGATATAAAAGAATACCGATTATCGATTAAGTTAAGTTTTAGCTTATAACTTTTATCAAATTCGGTTTTTTAATTCTAATTTGGTTATAACTAAAAATCGAATCTAATTTGGTTTTTACCAAATCAATATTTGGAATGAAGTTGGTCCTTTGATAAGGGAGGAAGAAGAGCTAAATAATTGTTGAAGCTCTCGGTGGATGACTTAGCTTTAATTTACATGAAATAATCGAAATTGATCAATCTCCATCATGATTAATTTATTTTTCATGGTATTGGATTTTATAGGATGCTCTATCACTAAGTTATACTCCATCCATTTTTGTATCCGTCACTTTTTATTATTTTTATTAAAATTAAAAAAATAATAAATAAATTTAAATTAAATATTAAATTATATGATTAAAATTAAATTATTAAATTTAATTGATTTTAAATTTATTAAAAAAATAAATTAAAAAATTAAATTAAATTATATTTAAAATATAAAAGTTATAAATAAATAAAATTTAAATTTTTATTAAAAGTGACGTATGAAAGAGAAAGAATGAGTAATTATTCTTACTGCTTTAACACCTTCAACTTACTGATCAAGAGATAGGCTTTGGCATCTATTAATACATCCTACACATGTTTTCTTCGGTAAGATTTATCAAAAAATTAAACTTGAATTTTTTTTTTTTTTTTAAGATGGGTGAGATACAGTGTAGCTTATATAGTACATATTCAGGATAAATTTGACAAAATTTATGAAATAACTTTTTTAATTTTAAAAATTTATATTTTAAAAAGTACGTAATTATTTGATAAAAATTACTTTTTTTTATATTAGGTATAATTATTATTATAAAATAAAATAAAAAATATTTTTATCTAAAATAAACTATAAACCAGCTAACATTAAAAGTTAAAATTCAGATTTTTTGAAAAATTTCAATTTTTAACTTTTTTTAATATAAATTTCTTTACTTTTTACAAAATTAATTTTTCTAAAAATAATATTTACCAAACAAATATTTTTATTTTATAATCAACTTTTTATCTTTTTAAAAGTAATATCAAACGTGCTCTCATTTGAATTGGCTAATTAGTAATAAATGTGCAATCGGATAGTTTAAATGTATGCGCATCAAATTACCATTTAAAAAAATAGTATGAAAATTGAGAAAAAAAAATTGGAGAAAAGAAAAGAACAAAAAAAAAAAGAAAAATGCACGTGTTAAATCTGCATATTTGTTTTTGGGTATAAGAGTGTGAATGGAGATCAAATTCAACAATTGGCAGCTTTGAAACATGACAAGTAAGCAGTAACATTGTTGTAGAGATTATTGGTCAAATTTCCTAAATTTTATGAGAAATTAAATTATATTACATCTAATCATGCTAATTTAATAGAAAATTCGGGAAATTTTTTTTTATTAATTATCCGATATTCGAATCCATTAAATTTATTAAATTCGAATTTAGGACGTCATTGCAGGTTAATGTTCCTTATCCTTTTTTCATTGAAGGTGTTGGAAGTCGATACTGAAATGACTTATTTTTATCATAGCTTGTATTATTATTAGACCACCACTTCATGGGTTAAATTCGGGAAAGAAGATAATTTGAAGAGAATGGCATGTGAATTTATGGACAGGTATGATGCATAATATAATATTCTATATTTTTAAAAACTATATAAAATATTACTTGTATTTGTCAATTCTAGATGAAACAGCCACTTAATATGACCAAAAAAAATTGTTTAGACACGTGCATTTTTTTATAATTTTTTAATCTATAAATAGATTAAAGGTGCAATTCACCATACCCCTAATATTTATTTTTATGTAATATTCTCCTAAAATATTATATATTGAAATAATATAATCCCAAACTGACGATCCGTTATTTTAATTATTTCGTCAATTAACTGTTGATGTAAATATTTGAATCCAATATGTCAACATGTATTTGTTGTATAGATAATATAATATCAAGTGCATAGTTCAATAGGTGAAAGATGATCAAATTTAAATATCTATCGAATCAATGGCTGATTCGTTCCAATTTTTCAATTTAAGCGGCAAAATTATTGTTTTACTAATTTTGATATGATAATATATGTCACTCTATAATGTACATTTGCAAATCCATGGTCAAAATTCAATAAGAGATACCGAACCATTTAATGGACGCAAAAGAATTTGATAATTTAGAAATAACATTGTGCTGGTTGGAACTTTAAAGATAAATATTATACTTTTTGACAAATTTTACGAATATTTACTCATTCGACCATTAATATAAATACGAATATCAAATTTAATTTCATAATTTATTTAAATATCTAAATTATAACAATGATAGATTTAGTAATTCTATTTGTATTTATACTGTTTGAAAATTAGAGCATCTAAAATTTAGATTCATTGATGTCAAAATTAAGAAGAAACTTAATAAAAAAAATTAATCCGTTTTCTTTTATTTTCACTCAGTCTTATTTTATATGTGCAGTATGTATTTTTATTATTACAATTTCAATGACATATTAATGTGACTGAGCATCACATGATTTAATTTTTTTTAAATATAAATTTATATATATTATTTACGTAGATGTACAATACAAATATTTAATAAATCACTCGCAAACTTTAGGTATCAAGCAAATTTTAATTGTTTGTAGTAAAAACCTACAATTTAGTTCTTAAATTTTAATACCGTTATATATTAAATTCTTATACTTTCAAAACTATATATTGAGTCTCTAAATTCTTTAAAAAGAACACATTAAGTCAAAATATACAGTACAAATAATAGTATAATATAAGTTATGCTAAAATTATGTGTATTTTAACGAAATGCTATCATTTTTAACATTCATTTGGATTTAATGTGTTATAATAGATAAATTCGAAAATTTAATTTATAGTTCTAAAAGTTTAGAAATTTAATGTGTAAATATATAAAAGTTCAAAAATTTAATATTTAGTTTTAAAAGTATAAGAATTTAATATATAAAAATATTAAAATTCAAGACTAAATTATATATTTTTGGCAAAATTTATAATTTAATTTTTGAACTTTAATGCTTTTCTGTATCTAATTTTTATATTTTTAAAATTATACATTGAATTTCTGAATTTTTTAAAAAGTATACATTAAGTTTAAAATGAATGAAAATAAATGACAATATAACATATATTTCGTTAGAATTACATATATTTAATATCTATTTAAATTTAATATATTTTAATAAATAAATTTAAAAATTAAATATATAGTAGAAGGACTTAATATATTACATGCAAAAATTTATAGGATTCAATACGTAATCTTTAAAATTCAGAGATTTAATACGAAAAAGTGTTAAGTTGGTGGTCGAAAAAATGCTTTTTAAATAAGAGAATATTCGTAATCGGACGGTGAGGAGGACAGGAGCAAGTGAAGTCAGTAATCTCCAGATGGGTTGCTTTTCAGGAAAGCACCTAAAAACAAAAGACAGGGGTGTGGGTCCCACAGAATCATTATTACAAAGCAACTCTCTTCTTCCCTCTAATCTAATCCACTCCATGATAAATGACGACACCTCACTCTCTATTTCTTTCTTGTTCTTCTTCCTAAAAATTAAAAAAACAAATAAAAAATCATAACTTTTTGGAAGCCCTTTTCTCTGTTCAAGGCAAAGCTAGGGTTTTCATTACTTTCTCTCCTAAAGTCTCTCTCTTTGTTTTTCAGCTCGACTACTACCTTCTCTATATAATTCAAGATTGTTCCTTTTTGGGGATCTAATTGGATTATACAGAGGCCACACCCAGCACTTGCTGTTTATTTCCAATTTTGTTTCTTTTTGGTTTTTTAGACTTTGAATGTTTTTCTTATAAAGAGACAAAAGGGGTTGGCTAGTTAGTATAAAAGAGATCTCTTTATGGAAACTTCCATGTGAAGCAATTTTGGGTTGAATGTGATCCAGTCCGAGTCTTTTTTTAATACCAACTAACTGTTATTCTTTCACATGATAACTCTCTCACTCTGCTTTCTGCTTCTTTAGTGCAAATGGAAGCTTCAATTATTTCATTTCCGTGTAACCTGTGAATTTTAGATGTTTTTGTTGGAAAATTATCCAAATTGCTTTGTGGGTTAGGGTCAATTTTGGGAGATCAAGCTCTCTCATCATGGATAGCATATTTGCTGATGCTTCATATTCTGTAACTTTCAGGGAATCTCCAAGTGTTGATGTTGAAGGATATTTATAGCATGTCTATGTCTGAATATCAAGGCCATTTTGGTTATTTGGGTTTGTTTTTATTTATTTAGTTTAGTTTGTGATGGAGGATATTGGATTGGTTAAGCAAGGATGGAAATGGTTGCAGACTCAGAAACATGCCTATTCACGAGTGAAAACTGCAGCATTGTGTTTTAGGGACAAGATTGGATTATTCATAGAGCGCCACTGGCCAATGGTGTGCAATGGGTTTGTAAAATTTGGCCAGTTAGTGATTTTCTTGCTCATTTGTTGGAAAGACTGTTTTGTTAGGGGTTTCCAGTCAATTATCAAACTGAGCTCAGCAGCTTTGCTCTTTATAATGTGGAGTTGCTTTCTTAGTCTCACCTCAATAACTTGTGTGCTTTATGTTCTACTTAGTATGGTAAGGCTTCTTTTTTCTTATTTTAAAATTTCATTATTAATTTCCCATATATATAACATACTAATGGCATCTCAATTGCATTATGGTATTCATAGCTGTGTTTTCTTTTTAGTCAGATAAATTTAATAATCAGCTGCAAAGAAACTATACTGTACTTGTTTTTCTAAGAGGATAGCTGGGAGGGTTTTGGTTTTAGAGTCTATTTGTAGCTTGTTTACCTGAAGAGTTTTAAAGACTTTGTAAACCTTATATGTCTGCCTCACAAAATTTATAGCTGCTTACGTTTTTTTATTTTACTTTCTGTATTTTGCACTTGTCACTATTATAATTTGTTTCTTCATTCACAATTGTAACTGCTTATGTTTTTGTTACTTTGATGATTATCTATCTGAATTTCAGCATGAAGAGGTGATAGGTTTTCTTCTAAATCAAATGGAGTATATATATTTCTTTAAATATATCTAACAACCAGTTCAATATTTTAGGGAGTTGCAGGGGCGGCTGTTCAGTATTTGGGTTACACTCCTGGACTTTTTATAGTAGGACTCTTTGGTATATTGATTTTATGGATGTATGCTAACTTCTGGATAACTGGAACATTATTTATAGTCGGAGGTATGGCTTGTTCCCATTTTGCTTGATGTTAGTGATTTGATAATAGATTCTTGCTTGTCTCTACTTTGCTCTTCTCTTATATCCAGTAGATAGTAGGGAATTTAATTCTCCATATTTTGAAAATGCAGGTTACTTGTTCTCCTTGAATCATGCACGTTTACTGGTCTTAATGGCGACTATATATTCTATATATTGTGTGAAAGTTCGAGTTGGATGGCATGGTGTTGTTCTATCAGTAAACCTTACATTTTTCTCGAATGATGTTTTGAATTTTTTGCTCCAATGGTGTGATAATATCGATGCAAATGCGCAAGTTGAGGAGCAGAAGGAATCGGAAACAGTTATGCAAGATGAGTTTACTTCAGAGTGTGAATATTCAATTCCTATCAATGAATCTGAAAAGCTGCAATCATGCAAATCATCAAGTAAGCCAGCTACTACTTCATCTGTTGTTAATAACCGAAATGAGTCAGCTAGTGCAAAGGTGGTTAAAGAAGACACAAGCTCAAATGATGAGATGAAGAGGATATTAAATAGCTTAGATCATTATGAAGCACTTGGATTTCCTCGTCATAAACGGCTTGATCCTGTAATTTTGAAAAAGGAATATAGGAAGAAGGTATGTGCAACATTTTATGGAGAGATTGAACATTAATCTTGATTTTGAATTGGCATAAAGCATACTGGCTCTTTATACTTGCGATTTTCCAATCTGAGTTTCATTCTAGCAGGCAGTTGCATTGATTGTTTGGTATGATCAAGTTCCTGTACTTGCAATTTCCTCTCAATAAAATGTTTAAACATGCGTATTTAAAATTTTGGGTGGCTTGGTACTGTGAAAGGGCCAAAGCGGTTGTAGAATTGCATCAAGTATCCAAAGGAAACTTTGATTTTTCTTCTTTTTCTCTTTTCTTTTTGTTTTTTCCTCACTCATGTGTGTTTATGTATAGGTAGTCTTTTCGTTTTCTTAAGAAAAGTTTATTGTTTAACCTTATGGTTTCTTTCTGGGTTGGGAAGTATTCTTTTTGCTTCCATTTCATCCTTTGACTCTGCCCTGGACTGACTGCTTGATTCTATGAATAGCAAGCTGGAGCTGTCGCCACTTTGAATAACTTCTATTACTTCTGTGAAAGGGCTTTGGATCCTAGTGTAGTTGCATGTATTATGTACCTGATGTGTAGTTGCATGTATTATGTACCTGATGTGTGATAAATCCAATTTTCTAAATCCTGCTGTTGTTGCTGCACAAAAAAGTGTGAATGCTGAATCTGTTTTACTTATGTCATTACGTTTATTGTGTCCAGGCCATGCTTGTGCATCCTGATAAAAATATGGGAAGTCCTTTAGCAAGCGAATCTTTTAAGAAACTTCAATGTGCTTATGAGGTAAGTATATACATGCAAGTGCTTACACATTTACAAGTTAGCTGATTTACCAGTTCCCATGTGTATGGAATGAAAAAGAAAACAAGAAAAAACCAAAGTCAAGAATGTGTTGGGTTCTGTCATTTTCGCTGATCACAGTGATATATGCATAGGTTCTTTCTGACTTGACCAAGAAGAGGGACTATGATGAGCAGTTGAGGAAGGAAGAGTCCAAGGCTAGCAGAGTATGTCAGAAATCTTATGGCATCCATCAGGTATTCTATTCACGACTTTAGCATTATGGTCATTGTGTTTTGGGTATATTCTATAACTAATTGGTGTGGTCCTCATGAAAAAAAAATAATGAATGAATGAACCATTCATGGTGGCATAGGACAGCTTTGAATAAATCTTTGCCTAGAATGTCAAAGTTCCTATGCAACAAACTGTTGCAATTGTTATTCAATTTTGTATTGTTGGGAGGTTTGAGTATAGGGAAGAAGTGCATCTAGCCAATAATTTAGACTAGGTATATTTACTTCCTATCTTATTTCTTGTTGAGCCTTCTGAAACTGCTCAGACATACCTCCTTCATACTTCTGGCCCTTCCAGACAAACGTAGCCTTATAGGATTATTTTTAACTCTTGAGAATATCTGAGTAAAAATGTTTGAAGTGGAAATGTGACTGTGAGCATGAATGACATCCTTGCCTTCACTTGGCCTATCATTGGTCCTAAATTTTTTCAAATTCCATATCTAATGTCTCATTGATATGATTGAAAACATGTAGGACCGAGACTGCTATTGCTTGTGTAAATTTAGTGCAAAAGTAGATAGTATTGAGTTATGGAACTCAAGTTTTATGCTCTAGAATTTCTTGAAGTAGACATCTTATATGGAAAAGCAAATACACTCAACCAGTTTAGTTTAACAAGTTTGTTAAACATTCAACTGGGACAATTGTATACCGCAGAAATCATAATCTTGTGATGTAAAGGTCGTTAATTATGCTTATCTAGATTTTGTTAAAGCTAAACTTATTTTCGCAAATTAGATAATGAGTTAATTACACCAATGGTTTATAAACTTGTGCCCAAATTGCAGTAAAGTTAATGGCACTGTACTGCATCCTGAAAAGTACCATGTTCGAAGTAAATATGAACCAACCATGAGATTCATATAGATAGTAGAGTGATGCAATATATATACTAGAGTGATGAAGTGCTATAAAGTACTGAAGGGGAAAGCATAGCAAAAATGTCTTAAGATGAAAGGTGACCTCTTTGCTTTTCTTTACTGGCCTCTTGGCTGTTTATGCCATGATGGAAGATACTGACGTGCAAAACTGGGTTATTTTCATCATTAGTTAATCTAGCTGATGTCGAACAACCACATTAATAATGATATCTTGTAACTTATTTCTCTAATAAGCAGAACAACCAAGATTATTGCTCTGAAGAGTCAAGACGTATTCAGTGCTCTAAGTGTGGTAACTCGCACATATGGGTATGCACCAATAGGAGTAAGCTGAAGGCCAGATGGTGTCAGGTCAGTTGTCCTGTTTTGATAGTCTTTCCCTTTCACACACACGTGCCCACATATGCATGCATAAATTCATTTCTTAATATATAATACTAGTTCATGCTTCAGGATTGCTGTCAGTATCATCAAGCCAAAGATGGAGATGGATGGGTCGAATACAAAGGCTCTTTGGTTTTTGACTGGCCTCAAAAGGTATTTTCTTCTAGGAAATCTGTTATGTCTGCAATCTATGGATTTAAGTTGGATATAATTGAGTTCCAAAGACATTATAATTCTAACTTCTTGAAACCACCATTGTGGTGTTTAAGAGGATGTTTGGCCATGTTCCAACTCCAAAGTCATTGGACAATTTTGCATCTTTATGGGTTGTAGAATGATGTTGACCCGAGTGCAAATAGGTTTTCTATTGCTTTTTTGGTAGGATTGTGCTTTTGGGCTGTTAAGAGCATTGTTCAACATGATTGAAGGATGGCAAAACCATTAGCAAAACATGTCTTTTGGTCCTTAAACTTTTTGACTTTAGCATGTTGAGTTTTCACAATTCAGCTTTGTTCTACTGAGTCCTAGTATAGTAGTTGTTGTCTTCGATGACCTTTTTAACTGAGACAATGAAATATCATGGAACTTTATTCTACCGAGGCATTAAAAAAGTGAAATTAAACTCTAACTTTTCAAAGGAAAAAAGATAGTATTTGGGCTCGACAGAGTTCAATATGAATGAAGGGATTCGGTTGAACAAGCATATAAAGTTAAAAAGGCGTGGTTAGCCATTGCATTACTATTATTATTATTATTATTTTGTTCATTTGGATGGAAGAGAGGATACATTATCCTCCACATTATAATCTACTCTCTTCTTTCTTTAAATTATGTTGATTATTTTCTTGCCCAAGATTTCTCCGTAGTTTCATGTTGATTTTGAAATTCAAGTAGATGCAAGGTTAAATGTCCGCGTTGCCAGTGGCCAACATTCAGGGGTTGGAACATAGAGTTCACCGTGACCTTATTGTTTTGTTGTATGCTTCAGCAGGAAAAGTTTGTGCTTCATTCCATTAGAATGATCATGCCATTATCTTGTCAAGGTTTCAGTTTATGTGATCCAATATTTACGTTTTTGATTTACTGCACTTAGCAGGTTGGTTTTTGTTTTTGTTAGGTTGAAATACCTCGTGCTTTTGTTTGTGCTGAAAGCAAAATTTTTGATGTGTCAGAATGGGCAATTTGTCAGGTCAGTATCTTCTGCTGGAATCTTGATGGATCAGATTTATGTTACTTGCTGTGTGCGAACTTTTGACTCTGGCTTTTTGTGAAATGAACTTTAGGACCTTCCTAACTTTTAATATCATAACTGGTATAACTTTCATGTAAACAAACTTTTAACATTTTCATAGAATAACTGGATTTGGGGGACCCTATACAGTTGGGAATTTATATTATTTTATTTCATTCAGTTGAGTACAAAATTTGTACAATCAATTTATTAAAATAAATATTACAAGAAAAAAATATACAAAGCTAATTCTGCTTCGTAGGACTTTGTTAACTTTGTTTGGATGGAAAGAATTTGCAAAGGAAATTAGGTTTACTTTAATGAAGGAAATGGGGAGAAACAAATGAGATTTAATTTATTTTAATTTACTTTTCCATGTTTGGTTACTTATCTGCTAAAATCAATAAAGATAAGATGATGATTCTATTTTCTCTCAGTTCTCTTCATTTTGTGGGAAACAAAAGCAAGTATATAAAGTAAATTATTAATAAGGCCATATCTAATTATTAGATTGCAATTTGAGACTCAAAATGCAGATCATTTGATCCAGCTGATTGTACTTTGCTGGACATTTATTGCCATTTTTCAAAAGACATTGGTGTTTGTCCGGAATTCTTTGCAGTTACCTTGCAGCATTGGTTTCTATACCAATCTGATAGATGAATGATTAAAGAAAAGTTAATGCCTTTGCATATGGAATTTCAGATCTAAAATGTTTTTGCAGGGAATGGCATGTAGGCCTAATACTCATAGACCTAGCTTCCATGTCAATATGGTTGGCCTGGAGAAGACGCAACGATCCAACTCAAGCAGGTACCCCTGGGATTTAGATGCTGAGATGATGGATGAGGATGAGGAAGAATTTGAGCTGTGGCTTCAGCGGGCCTTGGCTTCTGGCCTCTTCTGCGAGACATCCACTCGCAGAAAGAGTTGGAGTCCTTTTAAATTGCATCAAAAGAAAGGGAAGAAGCAATGGCGGAGATCTTCAACTTAAATGATTGAAAGGATGAATGGGGCAATGGCAACATTTCCGCAGCCCATTGGGAGTAAAATGGAACTGAGTTTTCCCAGGGACTTACAGGATCAAGATCACTTGTTTTTATCTACAGAAATTTGATGTGATGATCCCAGCCAGGACAGGGTTAGAGGTGAGCTGACATTGAGAGCAAAAACACACGTTTGGCCTTCATTTCAAGGCATTTTTGAGTATCTAACAGCAATTTCCCTCGCAATCTCTGTCCAGTTAAACACCATATGTTCTCCCATCCCTAGGAAAAAAGAGAAAAGAAGGGAAATGCACCTTGGGTGCATAGATTTCTGATGTTCATGTACATATTCTTTTCAATAAAATTTGCCATTTTGCTCACCACTGCTTGTATGAGGTTTGGTAAAATATTCTGAAAGTGTTCATTGTTTATATAATTTTAGATGTGCAAGAATTGTAGTTGGGGTGCATGGTATTAAGGATTTTGAATTGGTTCTGTTATTAAACAGATGGTGGACAGAATGGGTTGTCCCTTGTTGGTAGGCCAAAGAGTCCTTTTCTGTTCCCTATACTATTCCTGCAATTCTTTCTTGATAAAGAGTGCTAGCAAAATCCACTCACTAAAAAGTTTCAGTCTTTTGCCATCAACCTGAATTTTCCATTTTCATTCATGTCACAATTGGTTTTTGACATGGAATTTTATCAAATTCAAATCAACGGGAGCCAGACTTAGTGAAGAATGACAAATGCAATTTGACTTGCCTCTCGAAACTCTTTCCTCTCATTTTTCTCTCATTATGTGAAAATAGTAAATGCAATTTGACTCACCTCTCTCTCTCTCTCGTGTACTACAAGTTTTTAATATGTATTTATGTTTTTATATATATATATATATAGGAAAAAGAATATTGCCTTTAATGTTTATCAAAAAGAGCCTCTAATATTTAATTTCATGCAATATTATTCTTAAAACTAATAAAATGGTACATTTTTATCTTTAAAGTAACGAAACCGTTATTTTGATCATATTTCGTTTTTGGACCGTCGACGTGAAAATAGTGAACTATTTTCACAGAATGATGTTAAACTAACGATTCCGTTAATTTAGAATCAACATTGCATTATTTTGATAACTTTAGAAATAACATTACACGTAACTAAACATTAAAGAAATTTTTTTTTATAAATATTAAAGATATTTTTATACATTTGGCCTTTATATTATTCCTTGAGTGTATTTTGGAATTTGGATTAACTATTTTGTTTACAAAGAAGCGAGTCAAATTGGATGCCAATTTTACTTTAAATCAGCAAAAGAGGAAATGCTGTAAAGCGGTTGAGTTTGGAGTTTTACTTTAAATCTATAATCTCTCTCCAAATGAAAATTGTAGGTGTGAATATGTTGTGCTTTTTTTTTTTTTTTTTTTTTTTTTTTTTTTTTTTTGCATGTGCTCTAAAACTGTTGTGAATAAAAGGTCCTAAAGTCGTTGTGATGAATGATGCCATTCATTTAGACAATGATGCTAGAAAATTCACATTTTAAAAGATAATTTTTTATTTTTTACGAAAATTGAAGAAATAATTAAAATACTTCAATTTTATAAAAAAAATAATTGATAAAAATACCCTTTTATATTTTCAAAAATTTTATTTAATTTTAATTAAAAGTGAAGAGTGATAAGAAAGAAAAATATTTAATAAAATGTATAATAAATAAATGGTATATTAGGTTGTTTATTTTATTAGGTTATTATGGATTGAACTAGTTTCCAACAAATAAAACATATATTAGGTTGTTTGGGTAGGATTTATTTTATTTTTGATCCAACTCAATCTATGAACAACTCTATCTCTTAGTTTATTGAAATTTAAAATTAATACTTACTGTTAAAATATTTATTTAGAAACGGCATTTAGTTTTAATGTATAATATTATTTTTTTTAATAATTATCATAATCATAGATGCAATTTGCAAGTTGTTATTATTTAGAACTATTTTAAAAGTTGAAATTGAAGTTTATTGTAATTCCTTGATGTATTTTGGAATTTAGATTAACTATTTTCGTTTACAAAAAAGTGAACCAAATTGGAATTAGATATAGTGAATGCGAATATCATTTGGATCATTTGATTAAATGGATGTGTACAATCAAATTGTTTAAATGCGGATATTGAATTAACATTCAATCAAATTTGATGAGTAATTATTTCACTAGAGAATTTTTATTTCATGTTGATCCATAACAGGAAAATTGTTAAAAGATTAATTTATAGTTGCTTTTAATTATGATATTATTTTCTGATATTTAAGTTGAGAAAACAATAAAAATTTAGACCCATCACTTTTATATAAAATCAGGGGATAAGGTACTAAAACACTTCTAATGTGTTTCGATAGTAGCTAAAATATTCCTAAACTTTTTTTCAGAACAAAAATGCACTTGATGTTTTAAAATCGATATTAAAATATCTTTTTATCAAGTTACCGTCAACTCCGATTTAACGGCGCTGATGTGAAATTGACACGTGACAAAATATGTCATATCAACATTATGTATTTTTTTAATCCAAATATATTTAGAGATATTTTAACACTGCATAAAAAATTTTAGGGGCATTTTAGTACAGTAACAAAAACATTAAAAGAGTTTTTGTACTGTAAAGAAAATATTAAAAATTAAAATTTATCACATAAAATATTAATCAATATTTATTACATTAATTAATAAATATTTTTTACATAAATATACAAATAAAAAAATTATAAATAAATTATATAGCTCAAGAATATTTATTAATTAATTTTTTAATGAATATAATATTGAAATTTAACTACAAAAATGCATTTAGGAGCATTTTTATCAATTTCTTATAACAATTAAAAATATGTATATGATATTAAATGTTTATGTTTCACCTTGATATGTAATTATTTTCTTAAAAAAATGGTGGGATACATTGTCTTAAAAATATAATTTAAATATTTATAGCAATTAAACAATAAAATGATATATTTATATAAAATAAAATATATAAACTGGCAAACAATAAATTATGAGAATGTTAAATAAATACTATAACATGTTTAATAGATTATTCACATTTTTATTTTAATTAGCAATAGTCATATTCTATATTTAAACACCAATTTATTCAGATTTTATAATTTGATGAATTTTTTATAAAAATAATTTAATTAATATCATATGTAAATTCTTATAGGTTGCTCTAATTGCTTTAAATGCCAAAATATTTAGGGATATTTTTGTAGTCAAATTTCAATATTATATTCATTAAAAAAATTAATTAATAAATATTCTTAAACTATATAATTTTCTTATTTGTATATTTATATAAATTTTTTTTATTAATTAATGTAACAAATATTGATTAATATCTAATGTGATAAATATGAATTTTTAACATTTTCTCTAAAGTATAAAAATATTCTTAATATTTTTTTATTAGGGTATCATAATTCATTTAATGTCTTACTTAAAGTACTAATGCTCCTAAATTTTTTTTATATAATGCTAAAATGCTCCTAAATATATTTGGATTAAAAATACATGTGGCACTGACGTGTTATATTTTACCACGAGTCAATGTCATTAATCCGAAGTTGACGATAGCTTGATGAACGGTGGTGAAGCTAGAATTTATAATTAAAGAGGGTAAAAATATAATATAAATGATATAAATAAATTGTAATTGTATAAATTTTTAAATAAAGAAAGGGGGATAATTGTTATTAGTATGTTAAGAAAATTATGTAGATGTATATATTTTTACACATGTATGTATATATAATAAAAAAAATTTCAAAAATTAAGGGGGCAATTGCCTTTCTTAAATTGCATGTGGCTGTGTTACTGTCGATAAAGAGATATTTTAGTACCGATTTTAGAACATTAATATTATTTATGCTAAAAAAATTAAATGGCATTTTAGGTACTATCAAAAAAATATTAGGACCATTTTAATATTTTACCCCTGTATCATAAATAAGGGTGTGCACAATATTTTTTTAGTATAAAATTTAAAATTGGAAGTCAAAATTACACTTTTCTCGGTGGTTGAGTAATAAAAATATCAATTGACGAAGGTTATTATAATATATTATTTTTTCTATTTTTTTAGCAGTTATTTTTATTATTTTCACTAAAATTAAAAAATAATAAATAAATTTAAAATTAGTATTAAATTATGTGATTAAGATTAAATTATCAAATCTGATTGATTTTAACTTTATTAAAAAAAAATAAATTAAAAAAATAAATTAAATTATGTTGAAAGTCTAAAAATAATAGATAAATAAAATTTAAATTTTATTCAAAAGTGATTGATAAAAAGGGAGCATCTCTGAAATTTATCTTAAATTTAATTTGATATGTAACTATTTTCAATTTCAAATATAATAAAATATTAAGAAAGACAAGAGGAAAAAAAAGACGCAAAGGCAGCTACACTGGTTCCTCGTTGTTACAAATTCGGAGTTGGTGGAAGTCTAAATAGCAACGTGGCCAACGGACCAGACCCATTCTTTCATCAGCCGTTGACATTTTCCACTGTTATACGCCGCCGTTTCCAAAGCTGTATTAATCTTTCATAATTTTTATCGGGAAATTCACAAAATAAAAAATGTAAAAAAACTAAAATGGCAAGTCAGTACAGAGCAGTTGAAAATTCAAAGAACGTGAGCTTTCCTTCATGGACTTTGCCTGGACTGTCTCCTCTCCCTGTTATTACCGATTTCACACCTGTACCACCAAATCCCTTTTCTCTGTATTCTCTTCTTCTCTTTCTTTGTCAATCATATCCTCCTCTTTTCTTCTTCTTCTTCTTCTTCTTCTTCTTCTTTCTGGGTTCTTCAGGTGAGTGAAAATTTATCTTATTCTGCTTTTCATCTTTTGATTTCTTCTTTTCTTTTATAAAGTTTCAGTTTTTCTTTCTGGGCTTGTTTGCTTATGGTGATTGCATATCAAATTGAGCTAGTAAGTTGTTCTGGTTTGCTAAAGTTTGGGTGCCCAGTTTTTATGCTGCTTTTCATCTTTTGATTTCCTCCTCTTTCATAAAGTTTCAGATTTTCTTTCTGTTTTTTTTTTTTTGCTGCTTGCATATCTCATTGAGCTATTCAATTGTTCTGTTTTGAAAAAATTTGGTACCCTTTTGAATTTTTATGCTTCTTTTCATCTTTTGATTTCCTCTTTTCTTTCATAAAGTTTCGAATTTTCTTTCTGGGTTTGTTTGCTTTTGCTGCTTGCATGTCAAATTGAGCTGGTAAGTTGTTCTGGTTTGCTAAAGTTTGGGCACCCTTTTG
This sequence comes from Excoecaria agallocha, assembly GCA_037975025.1. Taxonomy (NCBI): domain Eukaryota; kingdom Viridiplantae; phylum Streptophyta; class Magnoliopsida; order Malpighiales; family Euphorbiaceae; genus Excoecaria; species Excoecaria agallocha. The sequence continues at coordinate 696,203 of JBBPFJ010000036.1, read as the reverse complement.
AATTTTTATGCTGTTTTTCATCTTTTGATTTCTTCTTCTCTTTCATAAAGTTTCAATTTTCTCTCTGGGTTTGTTTGATTATGGTGCTTGCTTATCAATTGAGCTAGTAAGTTGTTCTATTTTGCTATAATTTGGGTATACTTTTGAACTTTTATGCTGCTGGTGTTTTAGTTGACTAGGTTTCTTTCTAGGTGAAAGGAGTAGTTTTGCTTATGTTGCCTTTTCTTTTCGATTCTTTTTCAAGTCTTATGTATCTCACTTCCTTAATTATCACAGTTTCAGTTATCTTTGTTTTGGTTTTTTACTGAATTTCCTAATCACTTTGAATTAGTTAGTTAATTATCCCTGATCAAGGATATCCATAGTAATTGTTATGCCTGTTCTTGCTTTTAATTTTTAACTTATGTGCTATATTATGTTTCTGATCGTCCAGGTTAGCTGCTCTTGGATGTCAAGCATTTGTTGACAGTTTATTAGGACACCAGTATACCATACAATTATGACTTGTTTTTCTTTCTTATTTGGCCGGAGGGTTGATTCTCCTCGTTCTTTTGGCGTTGATGAAGGTATGCAGTACTATAGTAGTTTTATATGTATGCTGGGTTTGATATTATAATTTGATAAGAATTCACATGTTTACTCTTCTACATGATCATGTACTCGAGAATCTAGAATTAGTATCTCTATATAACATTTCTAAATGCTAACATTTTATTATTATACTAATAATGGAGCTTCTTGTTACAGAAGTTGCAAGCATTAACAATGTTAAAATCTACGCCTACAAGGAATTAAGAAATGCTACGGGAGACTTCAGTACAGACAATAAAATTGGGGAGGGTGGCTTTGGTTCTGTATACAAGGCATGTGTATGCCTTAAAAGTATTTTTTTTAATCTTGTTCTCTGTTTCTCTTGTAAACAATACATAATTGAGAAATGCTGTGTCCAGGGACGACTTAAAGATGGGAAAATTGCTGCTATAAAAGTTCTTTCAGCTGAATCAAGACAGGGGGTGAAGGAATTCTTAACGGAGATTAATGTGATCTCAGAGATAGAGCATGAAAACCTAGTTAAGCTATATGGCTGCTGCGTTGAAGGAAATCATAGAATTTTAGTCTACAACTACCTTGAAAATAAGAGTCTTGCACAAACTCTTCTTGGTAATTATATCTTCCTCTTTTTAAGTAATTCTGCTTTTGGTTATGGAAAGATATTGCTGTCCTTGTGTGTTTTGAATTATAAGTTATCTAGAAATTTGCAAACCCTTTTTTTTCTGTCTTCTTATTGTCCTACAAATTAGCAACTGTTGTATGTACATGGATTTAAATTAGTAGCCTAGATGCAATTCTTGCCTTATTACCTAATTTGTTGAGAACATCTGAATTCAAGTACCTTTTCCCTTTCAGGAGTAGGTCACAGTCAGAGTAATATCCAATTTAGCTGGAGAACACGAACTAGAATCTGCCTTGGGGTAGCAAAAGGGCTTGCTTTCCTTCATGAAGAATTACAACCGTACATTGTTCATAGAGATATCAAGGCCAGTAATATTCTCCTTGACAAAGACCTTACTGCCAAAATTGCAGATTTTGGCCTGGCCAAGCTTATTCCATCGAACATGACTCATGTCAGTACACGTGTGGCTGGAACGATGTAAGTTTTTATGCTGTTCATGAATGCATTATTTGACATTGCAATATAGTTGATGGCAAATTTTCCAATTAACTTATCATATTTTTGTTTTTTTGCGCATGTATTTAACTACAAGTTTACCTACACCAAGTGTATCTTCACTGGGATAATCGATATCAGTGAATCTGAGTTGATTTGAATTTATACATTCAACTAGAAAGTTAGTCTTATTGATACTCCTCTCATACTTGAGAAAATAATTGTACCTATTTAACTATGTTGATGAAATCTTCTAGTTGTTCTGATAATTTTATCCGAAACCAGTATTAGTGGGTATTCTTTGGATAGTGTATGAATTCCATATAGCCTTCCCTTTCATAAGTATAGGACCATCATCCTTTTCTGCTCTGATGTAGTGACTGCCTTAAGGATACACATGGTTCATCTTTGTGAGCTAAGAGGTTATCTATGCTTGTGCTTGTGTCAAAATGCACTTAGTATGTTGATATAATATCCGTATTTTCTTTTTCAGAGGTTATCTAGCACCAGAGTATGCGATAAGGGGGCAGTTGACCCGGAGAGCAGACGTTTATAGTTTTGGCGTACTCCTTGTGGAAATTGTCAGTGGTAGATGCAACACAAATACAAGATTACCTATTGAAGAACAATACCTCCTAGAACGGGTATGAATTTCTAATATTCTTACTATTGCCTAATATTATATTTTCATTCAGTAGACTTCCATTATATCAATCCGTTCCCAATCTGAACAGATTTGGATATATACTCCATTTACAAGTTTTTAATTTTTGAAGAAACACACCCTTTTTAAAAAAATAAAAACAATTCTGTAGGTGCATTTCAGTTCATATAATCAAAAACTAAAGTCCAAGGGAGAACTAATTGCTTGTTATATCTCGTAAGCATAATGAGTTGCTGAAGAAAAATGTTAAAAAATCGTAAACAATTATTTATTGGCTGTGATTTTATCCTAGTAGTAAACCTATTATCATTAATTTAGCATCCAAACCCCACTAAAACAAATAACTGTAAGAGAGTCATGCTGTCTTCCTATCAACTCTTAGATGCTGGTGAAATCTTCGGCTGAAGGTAGGACTGCAGAAAAACTGAACCAGAATCTAAAATCGAACTGAACCATGGACAAGTTAGTCTATTAATTCTATTAGTTCGGTTCGGTTCCAAATATGATGCAAGTTTGGTTTCAGCTTTATCGGTTCAGTTCGGTTCTGAACCGAGTTGTCCAAATGCACAGTCCTATCTGAAGGTATACCAAGCACAAACAATACACTTCAATCAAGCTAAGAGGCAACAAAAGTCTCAAGTCCCTTTAGTTAAAATCAATCAATTACTTTTTCAGTTGTTATGGAGTTTAGGCATTGTTTCATGAAATTTTGGTGGTTCTTCTGCAGACATGGGAACTTTATGAGCGGAAGGAGCTGGTGGCGCTGGTAGATACATCTTTGAATGGTGACTTTGACGCTGAGGAGGCTTGCAAGTTTCTGAAAATTGGTTTACTCTGTACACAAGATGGTCCAAAGCTCCGGCCTTCCATGTCTAGGGTTGTCAAGCTGTTAACTGGTAAGAAGGAGGTAGATGACAGTAAGATTACAAAACCAGGTTTGATCACCGACTTTATGGACCTCAAAATCCGAGGCCCTCCTAAAACCAGATCCCAGAAAAAACCAACACTATCTCCTGGAAAAACCAGAACTGAAACGGAGAATGTGTCTTCAGGTTCCGAAAACCTCGACAACCTGGTTGATACAACTGTGTCGTCAGGAAACTCTTCAAGTGCAGGCACAACATTCACTGTACATTATGACCAAAGTATTCCAACATAATTGTGAGATAAATGGTTTTTGTTTTCTTTTTTCTTTTAAAATTCTTTTTTTAGGCTTCAGGTACTGTGTAAATAATCAGTTACCTTTCTTGTTTTTCTCCTCTTGTAATCCTTCTTGTTGTTCCTTTTAGCGACCAAAGTTTTGCCTCATTTATTGTAAATGATCATCAGTTACCAGTAAAATGAAAAGGGTGTGATGGGATTTGATTTATCTCTTTGTTTGCTGTGTGTAAAAACACGATTGCCTTATGCTGCAAATTTTTGGTATACCTTTTCAATTAGCAGCTGGTGATTAATTAACTTTGAGTTTCCTTTCAGTTGAGATATTTTGTCTCTATTATGTTGTTATTCCATTGCTATTTCATCGCTATTTTGACAGAGTTTCTTAATTGAAAAGAAAGTCGAAGTTTGAGACTGATATTATAAGATTTTAAATGTTAGTTTCGATATTAAAATATATCTTATAATCTGAGTCTTAATTTGTAATTAATCTTATTTTTTAATTCTGAGTCTTAATTTGTAATTAATCTTATTTTTTAATTAGCAGCTGATGGCTTATATCTTTTCCAATCAAATGTGAATTTAGAAGTTTTACCAAGTAATTGCTGATTAGATATTATCTTTTATCTAGATCCTAATATTATTTTAAAAATCATAACTTTTCTATAAATATAAATAATAATGGTAAATAACTATATATTACTATTATTTTTTTTATTTTGCAAATAAAAATATATTATTATTATTATTATTCAAGTGGTTTATGTATATACACACATTTTTATTAACTTTCAGCTGGGAATGTCAATTATTAGATCCCATTGACTGCTAAAGTAAAAGGTTGCAAAATTTTATGAGTATTGATAAGGTTTTGAAACCCGGACTAAGTCAGTTCAACTCAAAATCGAGAACCAGTCAATTTATAGGATATCTCCAATTTTATTTATCGAAAACTTTTGCCTAAAAATTTCAATTGGTACAGTTTTGCTTTTAGGATATATATATATATATCTAATTTTTTTTTTCTCAAAACTTCAAATGATCTCACCTAAAAATTTAAGGGATGCACATTTATTTGTCATCTAAATTTTCTTACCAAAAATTATAACATGTATCTCTTTACTCCTCTTCTAAATTTTTGGATCCAAAATTCCAAAGAGAATCGTTTTATATCTAAATTTTCTCTACCAAAATTTCGATATATACCCTTTTACTTTGTGTCAATTTTTTTTCCAAAACTTCAAATGGATGCTCTTTTTATTTTTCGTTTAAATTTTTTGTCTAAAATTTCATGGGATACCCCTTTGTTTTCTATCTAATTTTTTTTCCAAAACTTCAACGGATACTCATTTACTTTTCATCTAAATTTTTTCATCCAAAAATCTAAATTTTCTTGTCCAAAATTTTAAGTGGTACCCTTTTATTTTTTGTCAATTTTTTTTTTTAAATTCCAAGGGATACCCATTTAGTCTTCGTCTAATTTTTTTATCCAAAATTGTAACGGGCACCTTTTTGCTATTTTTTTAAATATTTTTGTCAAAAATTTAGAAGATTATCCAGTTACTGTTCATCAAAATATTTTTGTACAAATTTCAAAAGGATATCCTTTTTGTTTTTATCCAAAATTCCAAGGACTATCACTTTACTATTTTTTAAATATTTTTATCCAAAATTCAGAGAGTTACCCTTTTTAGTATTTATCAAAATGTTTTTTTTCTACAACTCTAAGGAATAGCTATTTGTTTTTTGTTTAAATTTTGCTGCGTAAACTCTTAGGTTGTATTTGGTATGAAATATTATAATATAATGTAATGGATAATGTATTGATTACTTTATTTATTAACTTAAATTTTTTACAATGTATTGTAACCATAAATATATATATAATTCTCAATATATCAATAAATATATTTCCTAATCCATAATATTTTGTGTTTTTTTTCTTTACATTTCTTTTTTTAAATTAAATCATATTTTTTCAAATTTAATATAATTATCATTTTATATGATATTACATTTCCACCCCAGTCAATGATTGAATGCTTACAAAATCATAACTGGTACGGGCATCACTTTCTGGTGATGAGCAGTGAATAATATCATCTGAAAGTCACCGAAATCTGTAAAATTTTTATTGCACCACTAGAAAGTAATATTCATGACAAGTCCTATGATATAATTTAAGGTGAAAATGAAGTTATTTAGGTCACTAAAAATAAAAATAAGTAACGGAACAGTAAATGTTGACCAAAACTTTGATAGGTTAGAAAATATTTTATGGATCTCAAAAAATTATTCCGAACTTACAGAATCTCTTGAAATAATGTAAATGAATTTTTGAAAATAAAATATTAATTTTTGGATAAATCCGAAAAAATTGGCTTTTGGATCGGTTTTTTAATTTTGGGTTCTGAAATATATCAAAACAAACTCGTTTTGAGCTAAAATTTTAAACGCACCCTAAAAAATATTTTTGGAATAACTTTGGTAAAAATTTGACAAAAAAATAAATTAGATCAATCATAAGTGGACAAGTGAATTAATTATAGCCATTTGATAAAAAATTTGATAATCAAATCATGATCATTGATCAAAGTCCATATATATACAAGTATCACATATTTGAGATTTTCAGCCATTTTCTATTCACATTCTTAATCAAATATAAAAATATATTAATAATTATATTACATTATTAATGTAATCAAATATAATAATATAATTACAATTTTATTTCGTTATATTATATTTTTTAATAAATTATATTATCCGATACATTATAATTCATTACTGTTTACCAAACATAAACTTAAGGGTATCGCTTTATTTTTTATCTAAATTTTTTCGTCCAAAATTTCAAAAAATACCTCTTTACTATTACTCTAAATGTTTTCACCTAAAATTAAAAATGATACCCCTTTGTATTCATCACATTTTTTCCCATAAATCCGAATGGCATATATATATATATATATATATATATATATATATATATATATATATATATATATATATATATATATATGAATTTCAAATTAAATTCTCATTAAAAAAATCAAAAATTACACCTGTCAAGTATAAATAAAATTATATAATTTTATAATACATACGAAGTACAAAAAAATATAAAATTGCTGAAAAATCTTCTCAACTTCGGCAACAAAAATAATCTTATGATTTGTTTATTTGATTGAGTATGGATAAAAATGTGTGAAAGTAAAAGAATTGGTTTTTATTTAAAAGCCAACAAGCTACAAGGGACGTTGATAGATAACCATAAAGATGATTTGAATACTGAATAATGTCAATTTTATCAGTAATATAAAGCAATATGATTATTTTTTTCTAATTTCTTTTTTCATAATTTAGCCTCTTAGTATTTTCAAATTTATATTAAAATACAAACGTATGTAAACAATATTAATTTTTTCAATAATATAAAATATTGAGCTTATTCTTGTCTAACCAAATTTTCACTTCACATTTTGATAAATAGGACATATAATATAAATGGATTATAGACTCCATAAAAAAAAATAAATAGATTATAAAAAAAAATTTATGGGTTACAAATTCACACACGTGGCTTATTTAATTTGCAACTTGCTGGGGATTATAGCAGTGGAGAACAAGGAAAGGAAGTTATGGAGCAGAAATATTCTTCTAATTTTATTTTCCTCAAGAATTAAAAACGAGTCAACTATAACAAACTTTCTTGGTGGGAGTGAAAAAATTTTATTTTTTTAAATAAAATTTTATATTTAAATTTTTATTTCGAATTTATAACATAAATATTATTTTTAATTATAATTTCGATAATAAATTTAAAAAGATATCCGATGAGATATTGAAATTATAAAAAAAAATTTATTATTCTAAATTAAATGATAATTTCCCTTTTTATTTTTTTATATGTGACTCTTTTGTATAAAATTTAAATTTTATTTATTTATTATTTTTAAATTTTTAATATAATTTAATTTTTTTAATAAAAATTAATTTATTTAAAATTAATTAAATTTGATAATTTTACAATTTAATATTAAATTTAAATTTAATTAATATTTTTTTAATTTTTATGAAAATAATAAAAGTGACAAATAAAAAAATTGTGAAAGTATTTGTTAAAGAACAAGAAAGAAGAATAAGGCTTTGTTTAATTGATGGTACGGTATGATTCATTAATATATTTTTCTCTTAAGTAAAATATTTTGGAGCATACTTCTTTTCACGGTATTGTAATCCATGATTTTGATTCATGATTATTAAATTATGATTTTATCTAATTTTAAAAATCATTAATTTGGTAATTTTTCATGATTCTCATTATTTATTTTTATTATTCTAACCTTATTACTTTTATTTTTTATTATAATTAATTTCATAATTATTTATCTACCTATAATAAATCATTATTACTCCATTACGCCATTAGTACTACTAATATTTAAATATTATGAACCTAATATTTATTATAACATTTAAACTTATTTATATTACAATGTGTTTAAATTATTTATTAAATTTTTAAGTTAATATTTATTAAATAAATATTAAATTCATTATTTTAGAAATATTAATATTATTTTTGATAACATTGAAGTTATTATTTTAAAATATTAATAATTATGGAGATATTTTTATTTTTAAAAACTGTAAGGTAATTATATAATTTTATAATAAAACTGTACGATAGTATACAAACGAAACAAACAGAAAATATCATAAAATCATATACTATCATATAATTTTTTTCAATATCAAATTGTTAAAATTATATTATATCATACTATATTATATTATATTATATTATATTATATTATATATTAATAAATCAAAAATTGCCACAAATCAAACAGGGCGTAAGAAAAAAAAATGATATACGAAAAATGTTACAATTCATTCATTAAATAAAAATAAAAATGGGTTTCTCAACTTTCTTTGATAGAAGCCTTATCAGAAGGAAAATATTTGACAGAAAGAGAGCAACCACACAAATACCAAATTTGAGCTTATACGTCCAATTCCCTTCCATCCACAGAAGCCTTTCTCTCTCTTTCACTCTCACTGATAACAATTCTCAATTGGGTAATTGCTTTGACACATGATAAGAGAGATAATTGCTTCATCTTCTCTTCTCCCACTTTCCATTTGCTGGTTTCAATTGTTATACTCAATCAAGCTCACGACTTTATGATGTTTTTTTTCTTATGAAGTTTTCTTCTTTGGATATGAAATTGTAGTGGGTTTTCTTGTTTGGAGAGAGAGTGTGTGTCTTTTTGGTTTAATTTGGATGGGTTCAATGGTGGTTCTTGTGGGGAGCATGCCGTCTTTGGCTTCCTTGATTAGCTTAGGAAGCTCTAGTTCTTCAGAATCATCATCTTCTTCTTCGTCTTCTTATTCACTTGTTAGAAGAATTTCGTTGTCTAAACGGAGTCTTAGGAGTGCTAAGAGATGGCATTGTGTTTGTAAATTTTCAGTTACTACTACTACCGATTTCATTGCTGAACAAGGTAATGCGGTGTCCCTTGATTCTAGTAATAGTTCATTTATAGGAAGTAGTAATGGTGACTCTTCTGATAATGAAATCCTACTTAAGCCTTCACCTAAGCCTGTGTTAAAACCTCCGTCTAAAGGCGACTCCTTGTTAGGTGTGAACTCTGTTGAGTTGGACCCTTCAAGGGATATTGGGAATTCCGATTATGATGATGATGATGAACAAGAGAGGAATAAGGTGATTGAGTCTCTTGATGAGGTGTTGGAGAAGGCTGAAAAGCTTGAAATTTCTAAACCAAATGCACTAGGTAGTTCTAGCAATACTAGGAAAGAGAACAGCAATGTAAATAAAATGACACCATCTAACACGGCTGCTAATTCAAGAATGGAAAAAGCTGGGAGTGCAGCTGCTACTCGCAAAGCTAAGACTTTGAAGAGTGTATGGCGGAAGGGGGAAAATGTAGCATCTGTGCAAAAAGTTGCGAAGGAAGCTCCTAAGATTAATAATAACTTTGTGAAAACTGGGGAGGAGAGAAAGGTAGAAGCTCAAACAAGTTCCCCTTTAAGACCTGTGCAGCCACCAATGAGCTCTCAACCCAAGTTACAGGCAAAGCCATCTGTTGCTCCTCCTCCCATGATAAAGAAACCTGTTATCCTGAAGGATGTGGGAGCGGCTCAGAAGCCGCCAGTTACTGATGCAGCTGATACAGGTGCTCCAAAAAGTGGTGGACGGCAACCAATTTTAGTTGATAAATTTGCCCGTAAAAAACCAGTTGTTGATCCGCTAATTGCTCAGGCAGTTTTGACTCCCACAAAACCAGGAAAGGGCCCTCCTCCTGGAAAATTCAAAGACCGGAAGAAAAGTGTTTCATCTGGAGGACCAAGGAGACGATTTGTTGATAACGATGATGTTGAGATTCCTGATGATGAGACATCAGAGCTGAATGTCTCTATTCCAGGTGCGGCAAGGAAAGGAAGGAAATGGAGCAAAGCTAGTCGGAAGGCAGCTAGACTTCAGGCTGCCAAAGAGGCAGCCCCTGTCAAAGTAGAAATTTTGGAGGTTGGGCATGACGGAATGTTAGTTGAGGAGTTGGCATACAACCTGGCCATTGGTGAAGGTGAAATTCTAGGGCTTCTCTACTCAAAGGGAATTAAGCCTGAAGGGGTACAGACTTTGGATAAGGAAATGGTAAAGATGATATGCAAGGAGTATGATGTTGAGGTTGTAGAGGCTGATCCTTTTCGATTCGAAGAAATGGCAAGAAAAAAAGAAATTCTTGATGAAGAGGATCTGGGCAAACTGGAAGAGAGGCCTCCTGTCCTTACTATAATGGGCCATGTAGATCATGGCAAGGTGAAGCATCATAATTCTCTATCTCCCTTGTTTTTCTGGAGCTTACCGTCATTGAGTTGAATATTTCAAAGGGAAATATATTTGCTAATACCTTTTCCATGTTTCTTTGCATGATAGACAACCCTACTGGACTACATTCGTAAAAGCAAGGTATGTGGCAGCTTTGTTAATGCTAATTTTGTAGTTAATTTTTATGTGATGCTGCAAACTATGGATTTGACTGTATGAAATACTGATTACAAATTTTTCATGGTTATTTTGCCCTTCATCGGGCATTAAAAACTTCTGCGCTGATATAAATGAAGTCTAGTGAAATATTCACCCATTTAATTTTGAGATTGATTGAGTGGCTTTTGAATCTATATGTGGTGAGTTGCAGCCTGAAAATATACATAATTTAACTAAAGTTTGACAGAAAACTATTCCCAGGTGGTTGCCTCTGAAGCTGGTGGCATTACACAAGGAATTGGAGCATATACAGTTATGGTACCTGTTGATGGCAAGCTGCGGCCTTGTGTTTTCCTTGATACTCCTGGGCATGAGGTAAGATGCCAAATTTAATTCTTTGTTGTGAAACAGGTAAAGACTTTAAATATCATATAAGGTGTGGTTAGTCATTGTTTTGAGCAACTATGACCCTTCTAATATGTTTTTTAACTGTGAATGGTCCCTGTTTGTACTTTCTTGCCCTTAGATGATATCTGTATTATTGGTTCATGTAGGCATTTGGAGCTATGAGAGCTCGTGGGGCAAGGGTGACTGATATCGCTATTATTGTGGTGGCGGCTGATGATGGGATTCGTCCCCAAACAAATGAGGCCATAGCTCATGCCAAAGCAGCTGGAGTTCCAATTGTAATTGCTATCAATAAGGTATTCTGACTATAATGGTTTTTCAGTGTCTTGTCAGAATGAACCTTCTTTCATTGAAACTTCCATTGGTCTGCTTGGTGCTGTAGCAAGGCCCTGCCAATTCTTTATGGACCTAATCTCTTATTTTATTTTTTGATATCACAGATTGATAAAGCTGGAGCTAATCCAGACAGAGTTATGCAAGACCTGTCTTCAATTGGTCTCATGCCGGAAGACTGGGGTGGTGACATCCCAATGGTTAAGGTGCTCATTAAACCTCGTTATGTTTGCATCGTCATTACTTCATGCTTTATATATTTTTGGTTGATGCTTCTATTTTATTATCTCATTTTAACAGATCAGTGCTCTCAAGGGGGAGAATGTAGATGATTTATTAGAAACTGTTATGCTTGTCTCAGAGGTTAGTTACTTCTAAATCATCTTCAGCTTATTGGTTTTTGAATTTTTGCTATATACAACAGTGTAGGTGAAGTTACATGTCCTTTGGTTGAGACACTTTGATTCTCAGACATCTGATTTCTTTCTTTTTTTTTCCCCCTTTTTTAATGCTTTTGACTCTCGCTCCCCCTCTGTTCTCTGAAGATGGTATATCTGGATTGTTACCAGTAGTGGTTGCCTGTAGTTTTAGAGGAAGGAAAGCCTTTTGCTTAGACATGATATCTTATAGTAATCCATTCGATTATGTGACTTTTGGATATGAACTGCATTTTTATTTAATGAGTAGTGCAGTGGCAAAACGATAAGAAATATGTGAATGCATTTAGATCTGTACTTATATACATGCAGCAGGAAACTTTCTGCAAGTCTGCAGTGCTGTCAAGAAATACCATCAGGTTCTAAGCAATCATGTCTGAAAGATTTCCTTGAAAGAAACTAGGTAGTATGAATTTAAAATGTGGACATAGATACTGGAAGTAATGCTTGCACTGATGCTATTTGGTTCAACCTTTTCTTGAGGTCTTCGTCAACATCCTCTTAGATTGTTATTCATGACCTATATGAGTGGTGCATTGTAGAAAATGTAGAATGGTTAGGGGTGTTTTATCAGCCTTCTTTCCCAAAAAATTGCAAATGGCCATCTTGCTTTTAAGTCTTCATCTTTGTGCTCAGACCTCCTGCATTGTTTCAGTTACAAGAGTTGAAGGCTAATCCACATAGAAATGCGAAGGGCACGGTTATTGAGGCAGGTCTTCACAAGTCTAAAGGACCAGTTGCTACATTTATTGTACAGAATGGCACACTTAAAAGAGGCGATGTGGTGGTTTGTGGGGAAGCCTTTGGAAAGGTTGGTTGTTTGGTGTCTGACACTTTCCTTGAGATCAATATTATAGCTTAATGTGGTTTAAATGCTTAACCTTGGAGACACTATATCTCTTGTCAGGTGCGTGCCTTATTTGACGATGGTGGAAAACGAGTTGATGAAGCTGGGCCATCTATTCCTGTTCAGGTTTGTTATTCATTCTTTTTCCTCTATATTTTTTTATATACCTGTCTGTATAATTGTTAAGTGATTGTTGGGTGATAGCGTTTATCTAGGAAGCCTCTTCGCTGTGATTTGATTATATATGATAAATGAAAACATTTGGGTGTTGATCATTCTAAATCAAGATAATGAGGAAATCTAGTTATGCACTTTTATTTTCAAAGCTTTTCTCCTTGGTTCAGAGAAAAAAATTATCTTTTTAAGTTGTACTGTTTATACACTCTGCTTAAATAATATGATTATGGCAGTATAACCACTTTTTCTTTTCTCTCATTTTTCTTCTTTTATGATAGAGAGTCAACTGGATTATGTTTATTGTTATCACTTTAATGCATCTCTGTGTTTTTCTTCATATTTATTTTGTAGTTATTTTTTTCCTCATAGACTGGGTGGGTAAATGTCTCTAATAACATGGTTCTGTGACTCAGTAGCATTCATAATACACCGTAATGTATAGGAGAACGGGTTAGGCTGTAATTAAATAATTAAATTTAGTGAGAGAAATCTTGAGAAAGAATTCTGTTATACCAGCAGAGGACAGCTGTCATAATTCTCTCATCTGAGAGCTATTTAGGCCTCCCTTTCTTTGCTGTTAGTACAGCTCAGCTGAGAGCTATTTAGGCCTCCCTTTTGTATTTGCTTCATTATCAATGAGTATTATGAGAATTCTGTTTTCCTCTCTAATTTCTTCTTATATTCTCCTTCCCTCATTCTTCTCTCTTTATTGCCCTGTTTTACTCTAGTTTTCTGTTTGGTTATTTAAGTGAGAAATTGCTCATAACATACACTAAAACTAGAATTAAGAGACATGGATCATATGATGCCTAACACTGAAGTTGTTTTCATGGTTCTTTATTGCTCTTCTAAAACCTCATTACAAAGTATTTTGCATTACTGTCTATAGGTTATTGGATTGAGTAACGTGCCAATTGCTGGTGATGAATTTGAGGTTGTTGTTTCTCTTGATGTTGCGCGTGAAAAAGCAGAAGCACGTGCTGAATCATTGCGAAATGAACGTATATCAGCAAAGGCTGGGGATGGGAAGATCACACTTTCTTCCTTAGCATCAGCTGTCTCGTCAGGAAAACTGTCTGGATTAGACTTGCACCAGTTAAATATTATATTGAAAGTTGATCTTCAGGTATGCATATTTCTTACACCATAATTTTTAACGCCAAACAAAAGGAATCTTTGTTATGTGTTCTTGTTCATCATGTTGCGTGTATGAGTTTTAAACAATACATATTTGAAAGATTCGTTGAACAACAAATAAGTAAATATCTGGTTTCTTGTTTAATTATGATCCCATTACTCATGCTTGCAAATGTCGTAGAATCTTAGATCTTACTTTTGATGGCTATCTTGAAGGTGAAATTGAAGCCTTCGGGTAGCAGAATGCATTTGTTGCTCACAGTGATGACTAAATGCACCTCCACTAGAAACATACTAATGCTTGTAAATATTTGCTCTGCTGCACTGAGGTTTTATAGTAATGCATTGCATTGATCATCAAAAAGTTTGTACTTTATGTCCCGTGAAACTAAATATTTTTTCATTATACTAGGGATCTATCGAAGCTATCAGACAAGCCTTACAGGTGCTTCCTCAGGATAATGTCACCTTGAAGTTCCTCTTGCAAGCAACAGGGGACATAAGCACTAGTGATGTTGATCTTGCTATTGCCAGTGAAGCTATCATTTTAGGATTTAATGTCAAAGCACCAGGTTCTATGAAGAGTTATGCAGACAATAAAGGCGTGGAGATTCGGCTATATAGGGTCATCTACGAACTCATTGATGATGTACGAAAAGCAATGGAAGGACTTCTGAAGACTGTCGAGGTTAATTTACAAGCATTATCATATACATCCTTTCTCTTCTTTTTAATATTCTAGTGCAGCTGTTAACAATGCTTTTAGAAGACTGCTATATCTTGTTCTGTCACAACAAACTGGGTGCATGGGTAGTAGTTGTTGCATCTCAAAACCTTTAGTAGGTGCTGCAAGGAAATTCAAAAGTCGGCTTTTGTCTATAAAAGGTGTTTTTTTTTTTTTGAAATGCGGGGTTATGGAGGGGAAGATAGTGAATATGGGGTAGAATGAGTTTTCCAGGACTTGGTTAAACCATTTCTAGTTCCTGAATTTTCAATTATTTTGAAACCAGTTTTTTACATGACTTTTGTATTTGGATGCTTGCTTGTGCTAACCTTCTTCACTGGCTGCTCTATTTTAAACTGTTAGGTCACTAAGTTATACGGTATCCAGTTATACATACCATATGGATTATCTATTTAGCTAAGGCACTTAAGCTTTTTTCAAGGACCATTGGGCGAAATATTTAATAAATTCTTTATATTTCTAATTTGAGAATGTAGCAGACTTTTTTGATGGTTTAGTACTTCAAATAATCAACAAAACATAATATGATCGCTATAAATAGAAAACAGAACCAAAGGATTCAAGTACCTGACATTATCTGCATTTTGATACAAGCTTGGTAGTATATAACATGGGAATAAACAAAAAACGTTTTCAGGACATACCGTATATCAGCGAACTTCTTAGGAGTAACCCAATCTGCTGTAAGGTTCTTTTGTTTTTCTTTTAATTCCCTGTTTTGCATGCTTCTTCAGGATGTCATCTGTATGTTCATATTCCAGTGCTATTCTCTTTGTGAACATCTCTTTCTCTCTCTGCCTTTTGCAAATTGAAGGAGGAAGAGAATCTCCTTCAGTTTTGGGAAGGAGGTGTAAGAGAGCCCCACGGCAATCATAAATTGCTTAATTTTTGACATCATGCATCAAACTATGGTGACCTACTCTTTGCAACTCTTGAATGCTCTGTTTTTTGATCTCTGCCCTAGAACACATAGCTTCATGCACTGAACTCCTTGTCATGGACATTTCATGCTTTCCTTCTCATTGAACTCATTCTTCCTCTTGTAAATCCTGGTGACTATCATTATAGACCAAATGGATTTGAGAATGAATCTTCTTGCCTACGGCAGGAAAAGGGCTGTTCTTATATTTAATCCATGAATATTCCATATTGAAGTTTTCACTTGTCTTGCTTGTCTACTGATAGGAGCAAGAAACAATTGGCACCGCAGAAGTCCGGGCTGTATTTAGCAGTGGCAGTGGTCGTGTTGCTGGATGCATGGTAATGGATGGGAAAGTAGTGAAAGGCAGTGGCATTAAGGTTATTCGAAGACAAAAGGTAGTCCACGTTGGTGTTCTCGATTCCTTGAGACGAGTCAAGGAAATTGTGAACGAGGTATTGATTCTGAAGCCCACATGATTCTTTTCGACAGTGAAACAAATAATGTGGAGTTCAAAGTATTTCAATATTTTCATGCTCTACTTTTATTTGGTTTTGGTGTTCATGTTATGTCCTCTTAGATATTTCAGTTCCGGTATTTGATTAAACTTAATATTTATGCAAAATGGTACTATGGCAGGCAATTCTATATCAAGGCATCAAAATAATTGCTTAATTTTCAAGATGTTTTAAGAGATGCTCACAGGGATGTCATGGGATTTCTGTAATTGTTCTTCCTGCATTTTTATCTGCTTATGAAAAGTGATGAATACATTCTATGAATTTTTTCATATTACTCTAAAACATTCTAGAGATACATGTTATAGATGTTCATGGCTTGCATAATACAACAATTTCATGTGATGCAATGGAAGGCTGAATACTACTTTCTCTATTCCAATATTTTCCATTGTTATCCCACGGTAAAAGCATTCCAGAATCTTGAGGGGCTTGACTTGTCGAATACAATTTCTGGTTATTCCAATATCCATCTAGAAAACTATTTCATGCTCATGATAATTCATTTCCTATTGATGAGTCCAATTGCTGGAATGTGAGATGTCTGACATGTGATGCTCTTCATAAATGTTTGTGAAATATTATGCATTTTGTTTGATTTCTGTCCTCACACAATGATATGAATTGCTGATGACAACTTGAGGCTGTAATTATGCATTTTAGAAAAATTAAATGAGGGTGCCAATTGAGTTTTGAACTCGAGACATCACAACCCTAAAACTAAACCAGAACCATTGAGTTACAGCTTATTGGTGGCTCGTCTAGTCTTTGGTGTTCTCTAAGTTTCAGTAACTTGTAGTTTTTTAGACCCTTTATGCTTATAGGTAGTGCTTAATATTCATAAATTTGCTTTTAGTATGGGCTTGTGCAAAACACCGATGTTGGTTTAGCTGCTTACCCTTGGAACACGACAATGAAACTATTGTTTTATCAGTTGTACCATAAAGCTCAAAATTATTTAGCAAACTTTTATGTACTGCCACTTTGTTATTTACCGTGGAAACATTTAATTGTTGGCAGGTAAATGCTGGACTGGAATGTGGTATCGGGATGGAAGACTATGACGATTGGGAGGAAGGAGATATTCTCGAGGTCTTCAAAACAGTCGAGAAGAGGAGAACCCTTGAAGAAGCATCAGCTACAATGGTAGCTGCCATGGAAGAAGTAGGAATTAAATTGTAGACACTGATGAGGTTCTGAAATTAGCGAAATCATGCTTTTTGTCCGGCAAATCGGAGCAGCTTCAGTTCTAACAGAGGGTGGCACAATCAAATCAGTGCTTTGGTATTTGGTGAGCAGGAGAAATGCATACAAGGATTGCCCTTGGCATGCAATTTATTTAAAGTTGCCAGGTGCTGTAAAGGATCACTGAGCTTGCAGTGATTTTGTTCCATTGTTGTATGCTATTCTGTTTGTATATAGTGCCTATATATTTACATCACATGGTAGCTTCTGTTATGTAAAGGAACAACCATGGAACTTCCACAAAATTATGTTTCAGAAAATGAAAACATTCTGTAATGTCATTCAAAGTTGAGAAAATTTTTAAAATGATGCTCTGAATTATGTGCATCTTTGCAAATATTACAAAATTATTTTTTCTTGTAACATTTATATGTGGGATACAAATTTGTGCAGTCTTAGTAAAAAGGAAAGGGTTAACAATTTATTTCGTGTGAGATATGGTATTTAACATTTAGATATGCTTTAATTTTTCAATTGCAACATGAATTTATGTTTATTATTATTTGTAATATTGGTAAGTATAAATACTCACTTGTGTCTATAAATTATGAAGTTAAGTTCAAATGTATCTATGTGAATTAAGCATTTGTTCCAATAGTGTAATTTTGCCTCTGATATATTTAAAATAGAACAATTTTGTTTCTAAACTTTTTTTTTATCGTTTTTTATTCTTGACATATTTGAAAAAAAAATGATTTTGCTATTATATTTATTAAAATAAATAGTTTTTACCTTTGAAATCATTAAAATGGATATAATTTTTTCCTATAAAGTTCGACATGCATTATTATGCGATTAATTGTTGTACGATCTAAGGATAATTAGGGATGATCATGGGGCGAAAAATCCCTGATCTCGACAGGAACCCAACCCGAACAGGGAATTTTCAAATTTTTTCCCTGCAGGGACGATGATAGGGATAAAATAATTTCCCTACTTTAATTTCGGGATAGGGGAGGGGAATGGAGTATCCGTCCCACGGGGATCTCAGCCCCAGTATATATATATATATATATATATATATATATATATAATTTTTTGATAATGGAAATCAATTTCATGTATCCATATATTTTGTATTTATTAAATATTATATTTTAACTATAATTAATGATGAAATATTGTATTTTAAAATTAAAAAAAATATTTTTCATGGGGGATGGGGATTCCCATGCAGGGCAAGGACAGAGAAAATTTTTTTCTTGTTATTCAATCAGGGATGGGGACAAAAATTTTCCGTCCCATCCTGTGATCAATCCTAAGCCTTTGTTTAAATTAACGGAAGTGAAAATAATTAAGTAGAAAGTAGATTGAAATTACCTTATTTTCTCTTATTTGGATTGTAAAATCATAAAATTGAGAGGGAAATCCAATGAAAATTAGATTTTTCAATTAACTCTATTTTCAGCATTTTATCTTCTTCTAATTCAGAAAGAAAGCGGGGTAAATGGGCACGGCAATTCTGAAATTACCAAATTATCCATGCTTGGCCGTGCATTACCCTGCCTAAATCCATGCACGGCCGCGCATGTGGGTAAGGCTGGGAAAGCGCGTCTGCTTGAAGAGGATCTTCATGTGCACGCTAGCGCACGCAGGGAAGGTAAACAACACACGGCAGCGTATGGAATAGGAAGGCTTTTGCGAGCGGCAGCGCATGCTGGCTAGGCTTCAGCATGCAGGCTCGTTTATGCTTTTCTTTTGGTTTCTAGACTAAACTTGATAAGGATATAACTGTCAAATATATCCATGAAAATCTAATTTACTCCGAGTATCTTTTTAAGTTATCCAAATAATAGAATAAAAATAACTAAAAATATAAATTTCATTACTTTCATTTCCTCTCATTTTCACTCGTTAAAGTAAATTTAATTTACTTCCATCCAAACAAAGCATAAGGGCAATATCACCCTATTCCTCCATTTCTAATAATTCTCAAAGGGGAAATCACACCTTGTCCCTTAAAAAATAATGTGATGGATCCTAAGCTGAGTTATTAACTCAGTTTGTATCAGTATCAATTTTGGACATAAAACCAAAAATCTAAAAGTTCATGGGCATAATATCACAAGTTCTTATTTGGAGGGTTTATTAGCTAAAAGTACCAAACTTTAGGGCTACAATATGAGTATTTCCATTTTTTTTGGGCTTTAAATTAAAAATAATTTATGAAGTGAGCGGCAAAGAAGCTCCGGCCCTCTACATGAGGGAGTTTCCGGTTAACTAAATTCAAATTTCGAATAAAATCAAACGGTCAGCTCAGCTTTTTCTCTCATTTCAATTTCATAACTCAGTTTTTGAATTCTTGTTTCTTTTCCTTTCCTTTTTTTCCTTCACCAAATCAATTCCCATCCTTTTTATTTTTGTTATATTATATAACTCTGAGAACACATTCTTCTTTCTCTTTTCATTACCCAAATCGCTAATGGAAGATGGTAATCTTAATCAATTCACATCCATGGTGGATCCAGATTCTTCTCCCAACCCAGATCACGGTACTTTTTTGCTTAAAATTTTCACTCTGGGAGTGTATGTGCTTGTATTTTCACAAGTTTCTTCTTGCAGATGTATCTTGGCAAGCAAATCAAAGATTGGAAGCAATCGATGAACAAGACCCAGTTCCCAATTTTGATGGTATAGCGTATTATCTGTAATTTCCGCTTTTTTACATTTTAGTCAACTTCCAATTATCAGGTAACACTCATTTTTTTTGCTGTATCTTAGGTCGATCAATCTTGGGTTTTTCTTTAACATCTCCCGATCTTGTTATTTGCGCTGGTTCCCCTGAGATACCCACGGCTAAATGTGTGGATTCCACTGGATTTTTGGAGACAAACAAGTATAATTACTCTTTTGAGCTCTCTCTAGAGGATGGCATTAAGTCTACTAATATCAATAATACAATTAAGACGCCCTCTGTGAAGTTTTCTACTGTATGCCAAACATTTGGCAATGATTTATCTCCTGAATCTTCTTTAGAACTTCATCCAGAGGCAGAAAGTGAAGGGAATTTGCCTAGAACTCCCTTTCTCGGTATAAGCATTAATGCGGGAACCACCAATAAGGCTGTTGATTTGGGTGGTGTGGAGTTTTTGGAGGATACTTGTTTTGAGGGTGGCGACCATGTAAGGACTAATGCTAAAATTGGAGATGGAGGGGAAGATGATATTTCCCTTTACCAAACAGCTCGTTTTGGCAACTTTTCCTACTATTTTCAAGCACTGGAGTCGGGGAATTATTCTGTTAGCCTTCATTTTGCTGAAATTGTATTCACAGATGGTCCTCCTGGGATAAGAGTGTTTGACGTTTTCCTACAAGAGAAGAAGGTGAGATATTTTCAATATAGAAGCAAAATAGAACCCAGTTTTTTAGAATTAAGTATATAAATTAACCTTATGCTATTGCTATTAATTGATCACTGTTGCAGGTTGTTTCCTGCCTAGATATATACTCTCGAGTAGGTGCAAATAACCCTCTGGTTATATCAGACCTTAAGACTTGTGTTCATGGTGGAGAAGGCTTAACCATTAGGTTTGAAGGAGTAATTGGTACCCCGATTGTTTCTGGCATTTCCATAACAAAAGATTCTTCCGTCTGTAAGTTCAAATTCTCTTCCTTTTTTCTGTTTGGTGTTAATCTGTGCTTATTTCTTGTTTCCATGATAAGTCTTGGAAATCAAAAATCAAATGTCAGATGCTGAAGAAACTCAATCGTTGAGTCTAATGGGAATATCTCAAGTGGCGCAATGCAATTCACCAGAAGTATTCTCTTAATCCTACTCCTTTGTTACATTTATAATCCGACAAAAAACAGAACTTTGACACAGTTTCATTTTTCTCTCTTAAAAAAATGTGGTGAAATAGAATGGTGAGCATGAGGTGAAAGAAGATTACCACAAGCTACTTAGATATGTTGAGATTCAGAAAACAGAACTAAGAGAGATGAAAGGAAAGTTGGATGAGCTTAAGAAGGAAAACCGGCTTAAGGATAGAGAATGCCAAGATGCCTGGAAGTCTTTAAAAGAGCTCCAGAATGAGCTCATGCGAAAGTCTATGCATGTTGGTTCTCTGGGTACGTATGAAATTTTCACTTTTTGCCATAGTAACAAGTTCAAACATTGTTGTTATTTCTAATGATTATACTGATAGTTGTCTATCTGTAGCATTTGCCATCGAAGGACAAGTGAAAGAGAAAAGCAGGTGGTTTTCATCACTGAGGGACATGACTAGAAAATTGAAGGTGCTAAAATTATGATTAGAGATGACTAATGATCCACTTATTCATATAATAATTTTAAGATTTCCATTTTGTAGATTATGAAAATAGAGCACATAAAGCTATCAGAGGTGGCATTGGAATATAAGAAGTGCCTTGCAGATATGGATGAAATGAGGTCCACCATTAAGTTGACGGGTATGTTTACTGCATCAATTGCGTTTCAATTTTTGAGTATAATATTGAATGGTTATTTATGTTTTGTCCTAATCAATTGGTTATCATCTGATAGTGAAACAGCAAGTAGATTTACATGAAAATTTCAAGATTAAATATATTGAAGGGGAAAAGGAAAGGAAGGAACTATATAACAAGGTTTTGGCATTGAAAGGTAGCTGTTATTTGCTGTGATATGAAAGATCTGGACACTTGGTTAAAGAAGGTTCTGAATAGTGATGTTCGCTCTCAGGAAACATAAAGGTCTTTTGCCGATGCAGGCCTTTAAATGCCGAAGAAGTTGCACTCGGGGCTTCAATGGCTGTTGATTTTGAATCTGCCAAAGATGGTGAGCTCACAGTAATTTCAAATGGGCTTCCCAGAAAAACCTACAAGTTTGATGCTGTTTTTACCCCTCAAGCAGAGCAAGGTAATCACAGCTCATATGAAGGAAGGTTCTTATTTAAGTTTCAGTAAAACTATATTCTAGGAAAGATGTACTTCTTTTAATAATTCTCAATAAGCTCTTCGTTTTTGTTTTTTATTTAGTCAATGTTTTTGAAGACACTGCACCATTTGCAACCTCTGTTTTGGATGGGTACAATGTATGCATATTTGCCTATGGACAAACTGGAACTGGAAAAACTTTTACCATGGAGGGTACAAAAGAAGCTCGTGGAGTAAACTATAGAATTCTTGAGGAGATGTTTCACATAATCAAGGAGCGTAACAAGCTATTTCGATACGATCTATCTGTAAGTGTTCTAGAAGTCTATAATGAGCAAATACGAGATTTGCTGTGCGTAGGCCCTCAGCCAGGAGTGCCTGTAAAGAGGTAAGATTTTTATTCTTGATCATTTTCTTGAGCTATTTCCCTTAACTGAGGATTTCTTTCCAAGAACATTGTGAAAATATATGCCATTATGCTATCAAATTCATAGATGATTGATTAATTTAACAGGAAAAATTGCACGAGTTAACAGCCTACATATTCAATGCCTTGGAGACCCTGAAAACTACTGAAATTTTCCAAAATCTCTTGTAAATTGAAAATAATGAAAAATATTCTCATTTGTAATTCTATTTTCTAAAAGTCTTCCTATGTATATGTGTGTGTATATTTATATATTGAAGAATGGGAAATTACCTCCAGAAGCTAGCATATTTTTAAGCTTTTCACCATCCTGTAGGTTGGAAGTAAGGCAAGTGGGTGAAGGAGTACATCATGTCCCAGGGTTGGTTGAAGCACATGTGAACAGCATAAGTGAGGCCTGGGAAGTTCTGCAAACTGGAAGTAATGCAAGGGCAGTTGGTTCAACTGATGCTAATGAGCATAGCAGCCGATCCCATTGGTGCGTAAATCACATTTTAATTATTGGAAATTTGTTTATATAAAGTAAGCTCAAAAGTTGCCTCATTGTTTTCTCTCTGCACAGCATACACCGTGTGTTGGTGAAAGGAGAGAATTTGTTGAATGGAGAATGTACAAAGAGCAAGCTATGGTTGGTTGATCTAGCAGGAAGTGAGCGGGTAGCAAAGACGGAAGTTCAAGGAGAGCGACTTAAAGAAACTCAAAATATCAATAGATCCTTATCTGCACTTGGTGATGTTATATCTGCTCTTTCAACAAAAAGTCCTCATGTCCCATTCAGGTTGAAATTTGCAGCATGCTCTTACTTTTACACTGCTACTGTGCACCTTGAACTACAATTTTTTCATAACATGTTTCCTCACCTTGTAGGAATTCCAAGCTCACCCACTTGCTTCAAGATTCCCTAGGTACGTGTCAGTCCACATTTTCAAAGATGAAAAAAGAAAAAGGACAGGAGCAAAACTATTTTGGGTTCTGTTGTGGTGCTGTCTATGTAGACTGAAAATGAAAAGCCTGATAAATGGATTTATATTTGTCAGGAGGAGATTCGAAGACATTGATGTTTGTACAGATAAGTCCCAATGAGAATGACCTGGGTGAGACTATATGCTCGCTGAACTTTGCAAGCAGAGTTAGAGGAATAGAGTTGGGTCCTGCCAAAAGGCAATTTGATAATGCTGAACTTCTGAGATACAAACAGATGGTACAATTGATAGTCATATTTCCAATTTTTCATGATTTTCTTTTTTTGTTAAAAGTTATGCTGTTCATAAATAACTTTGATTCTTCTCCTTGTAAGGCTGAAAAATCAAAACAAGACTTGAAGAGCAAAGATGTGCAGATCAAGAAGATGGAGGATACAATCCATGGGTTGGACTTTAAGATGAGAGAAAAAGACCTTAGAAATAAGAATCTGCAAGAAAAGGTAACCCACCAAATTTAAAACCAAGCTTGCTTAAAAAAGTATAATATAGTTTTGTGGTCCTGCCTATGTTGACACACATTTCTAAGTATTTCCCAGATAAAGGAGCTAGAATCGCAACTGCTAATTGAAAGAAAGCTAGCACGTCAGCATGTGGACTCAAAAATAGCTGAGCAACATCAACAACCGCAGCAAATGAAACAAGATGAGCAAAATAATGTACCATCAAGACCACCACTTGCAAATAGATTGTTAGGTAGCAGGAATTGTGGTGAAACTGCAAGCACTGCAATGGGAAAAGAGCAAGTAAATAATTCTGGCGAACCACTAGCGGAGAACAACAGCTGTAGATCTACATCTCGCATTCTTCCAATAGACAGCATTGTGAAGTTCATAGATCCAACAGAAAAAGAAAACAATCCTGAGATGGCTGAACAAACAAGATTGCCAAAGAGAACTGGCAGAGCCTCAATTTGCACAACAAAATGGATTGCAGCAGCTCCACTAGCTCCAAGGCGCGTCTCTCTCATTCCTCTCCCAAGTGCACTGCTTTCAACTCAGCAAACACCACCACTGCTACCACTATCTTCCTGCAGTTCAAATATAAAAGAGGAAGAAGATACAGGAGGGCCTGAAACAAACTGTTTGCCAGAGCAAACACATTGCAACAGTCCTAAAGTAATGAAAAATGGAACCAAAAAGCTAAGGAGCATACTGAGACGAAGCCTGCAAAAAAGAATGCAGATGAAGTCACCTGTGCAGCAGCAGCTGAGAAGAGGAGGTATAAATGTAGGGATGGAGAAGGTTAGGGTCTCTATTGGAAGCCGAGGGAGAATGGCTCATAGAGTTCTGCTGGGGAATGGTAGAAGAGCAGGATACAAGGAGGCTCAGCAGAACCGTGTTCAAAGGGAAAAGGAAAGAGGGTGGAACATTGGAACTGGTTGCAGAACAGCAATCTAGTCTTTCATAATAGAATAGGACCTGCTCTCCTTCTTGTATGATAGAAGGAAGAAGGATTAAAAACAAAGCAAAATATATTGATTCTTTATCATTTGTTTGAATTTGTCTGATGGATTTGTTAATGTACAGTGTGTGCTTCTTGAAACAACTGATATGGTACAGAATGGAATATTGTTGCAGCTGACAGTGTTGAGGAAATTGGTTCTCACATTTATATGATTTTGTTGAGATCATTTGTTCTTGCATTCAGTCCATTAAGGCTTCTTGAGTTTTTGGAAGTGTTTGGTGTTGAGTTTCATATTTAACCACTACCATTTCAAATTGCAAGCATCATGCAAAGCAGAATGGAATTATTAATTATTTATCCCTAAATAATGGATTAATTTTATTTCTAAACATTTTCTTTGTCTGTTTTTCCCATTAAGTGCATAAAACTCAAACCCAATATCCATTGAGTTTAACTAGAACAAACTTGGAGAGGGAAAAATTATTTGAAGCCCTTTTTTGGCTCCTTCTAACCCGGACTAGATTTACCAAACTAACAAAAGAGAGTACAAAATCATCCTCTTTTTGATTGAGGATAATTTGCTCTAAATTAAATTTATGGACAAATTAACATACAATTTTTTTAATTACATTATTTGCCTATTTTATCCGAATTTGATTTCACATTTTTTTTTTTGCATTTATATAGTAAATGGTGCAAAAATAAAGAAAAAAAAATATAAAAAAGTGTTTTTTTTCTTTTAATTTTTTATGGAATAAAATAAAGTCATTTTTTGCTATTAAATTTGTTAGAGTGGTTAAAAAATGACACTTGATTTTTTAATAATTATTTTTAACTTAAAATTTTGGCACTATATTTTTAAAAATGTGTAATTTTTATTTTTAAATTTATTGACATGAATATATTTTAATATTTTATTTTAAAGGTGGAAGATACGTGTATTATATAAATTAAATTTCACATTTAGCCCCCAATTAACAGTTTAACAGAAATTGGTATATTGGCAATGAATATGCCTTAATTACTGCATTAAAATTCAAGATTTCCTTTGTTCACTTTCCTGGTTTCACATTACTCTTCTGTTCTTGGAATCTGATTGATAGCTGAAAACGTAAACGTGATGGGGACAATTTCCTCACCAATGTTGTTATCTGCTACCTGGAATTCAAATTCCAGATCAAATTTTCCATGTAAAGCTCCAAGCTTTCTTCAAACTGTTTATAATACTTCTTTCTCACACTTATCCTCCTTCTCTCCTCTTCATAAGGACTGTTTATATCAGACCCATCTCTCTTTGAAGGCTCTTTCTTCATCTTCTGCAGGTAAAGTTTATAACTTAGCCTTTCTTTTTCCTAATTTGTGTTAAAGTTCATATTTTTATGGATGATTACTTGTGGGTAGAAGGAATTTTTAAGCAACCCTGTCCATTTTGGCGACTGATAAGGTGAAACTGAATGTAATGTAGGATGATTCTGTAGAATATTATCTTCTATTTTTGGAATTTGGCTGTAAAATCAATCACTTGGGCAAGCTCCAGTTCTGGAAAAATAGAAATGATAAGTTCTTGCTGTTCTTGATCGCATTGGATTGATTAATTAATTCTTAGAAAACCATGTGCGGGTTTCTGTAGTCATTGCATCAGTAAGTTTCTTCATTAATGAATCTACTTACTTGTTTTATGTCAGTGTTGAGGTTTCTTGGATTCTGGCATTGTTTTTCTTGTAAAGTTTTTCATTTGTGGAGATGATTAGCTACGTAATTTTTATGTTTACATCAATTAATCAAAGGATCAACAGCACAAAGAGCTAATAAAATGGATTTTTTTTAAAAATTTTTTTTAGATGTGATTGCTTGAAATTTGTATCCACAACAGAATTCTTAATAGCCGATTTCCTACTTCTAATGGATTCCAGCACTTGGCAGTACAGATTACTCAGAAGAACCTGCAACCAAAGTGAAGTTTGAGACATCCTTAAGCTTGCCAGGGTGCTCAAGTTCACTATCATTACTTGGAACCGGTAAGTCACTTTAGTATTAACCTTCGTATGAGCAAGTAAATAAAAATAGACCGAACCCATGAATGTGTCATACTATTATTAGCGTAAGAGCAAAACCAAAGCAAGACATGGTGATGTTTATAGTTACCAATGCATTTAAGGATTCATGTTCTTTTATTGATGATTGTAACCTGTCAGTGCTTAATATTAACGGGAAAACTGATGCATATTCAATGCACAAGAATTTGTTCTTCAACTCTTGATCTTCTATACACAATTTTAAGCAAGCAAAATGATGAATATATTTTGTCTGTCCATATTGAAGGTTATGCAAGTGTTATTTCACTTGGAATGCTTTAGATTAGTGGCCTGTTCTAGAACTTTTTCAATTATGGTAGAGGATTCCCAGTTGGTGTTGCAGAGATTTTGCAATCTAGAGTTCTTAGATATTAGTAGCTGTTGTCTGAATTTTTTTTTTTTTTTATGTAGCACTATAATTTATGATAATCCTTGATAATTTTAGGGTATAGGGAGAAGGTTTTTGCTATCATCGGGGTTAAGGTGTATGCTGCTGGGCTATATGCTAATGAATCCATCTCCAGCTCTCTGAATGCTTGGAAAGGGAAAACAGCTGCTGAAATTCGGGAGGATCCAGCTTTGTTCAGCTCGATTTTTCAAGGTAATTTATTACTAGTTTTTTAAGGAAGAGTAATATATGATCTTTTTTCATACAAGTTTAGTGGAATGCAGCTCCTTCAGAAAAATCACTGCAGATTGTACTTGTGAGAGACGTTGATGGTAAAACATTTTGGGATGCACTAGATGATGCTGTCTCTCCGAGAATTAAAGAACTGACTCCAAGTGATGAGATTGCTCTGTCGACATTTCGCAGAACCTTTGAAGGTCGACCTCTTAAAAAAGGAACTCGCATATTCTTGACATGGTTGGATTCCTCAAGAATGCTGGTAAGTTTGAATCTTGTCTATGTAGAAAAACACATTTTCAAAAGCATGGTTCATGTGGTAAAAGGATTCGCATTTGATTTTGCCAAATATTCCTTAATCTTTTTCAAGTTCTCCTTCCATCATAGTAATTCAGCATGCTGCTCTGTGAATTTCAGATTTGCATATCATCAGATGGGATGCCATCTTCTGTAGATGCTACCATCGAGTCGAAAAATGTTACTTTTGCGCTTTTTGATGTATTTTTCGGGGATGCTCCAGTTTCTCCTTCCCTGAAAGCTTCAGTTTCGAATGGGGCTGCAACATTTATCAGCTGAATTGATAATGCAACTCGATGCTGTTATAGTCATATATCACCATTGTTTCTATCTCCTTTCTTTAACCTTATGTTATATAATGACTCAGTACGTTCTTGATTTCCTGAGTTTTGGAAATTCATTTGCAATCTCACGTGTAGTTTGTTTTATCAAAGATTTTGACAGAAACAGCATCTTTATTAGACTTTTGCAATGCTTTTAAATTATAGCTCCTGTATTCATCTTTGTTGAAGAAAAAAAAAATAACAAATTTATACAAGTGAAGAAGGAAAAAAAAACTTTATATAAGTGAAGTAAATCTGTTGTTACTTGTTAGGAGCCTGTTGATGAACATTCATAATCTTTGCTTGGAAAAGGATCATTCATAAACTTGGGTGATTTTGCTTGCTCAAGCATCTTGACAATGTCCCTCATAGTAGGCCTCTTAGAGGGCTCTGATTCAAGGCACATCAATGCAATTCTGAAGACATTGTTAATTTCATCAATCGGACTGCACTTCAAGCTGTTATCGAGTACGTACTCCTCCCTCTTATCTTCAATAACTTCCTTCACCTATTACAGGTCTCCACTTCAGAAGAACAACTTACGAAAATGATCAAGTTAAATATCCATATATTTGACTGGGCACTTACCCAAGTCACAAGCTTAGTTCCTTCCTCAAAGAAGGCTTCATCTGTAGGTTTTTTCCCAGTCAGAAGTTCTAACAGAACGACTCCGAAACTATAAACATCCCCCTTTGCAGTTGCCCTGCCAGTATCAAAGTATTCTGCAGAAAGAACATGAATCAGCATACTGTCAAAGAATGGTAAGAGACATAAAGATTTGGAGTACCAGGAGCTAAGTATCCGAAAGTTCCAGCAGGAAATGTAGAAACATGAGTTCTATTAGCTTCCATCA
This sequence comes from Excoecaria agallocha, assembly GCA_037975025.1. Taxonomy (NCBI): domain Eukaryota; kingdom Viridiplantae; phylum Streptophyta; class Magnoliopsida; order Malpighiales; family Euphorbiaceae; genus Excoecaria; species Excoecaria agallocha. The sequence continues at coordinate 667,066 of JBBPFJ010000036.1, read as the reverse complement.
ATGTGGCCAATCCGAAATCAGCTACTCTAGCTTCCATGTTTTGATCTAGCAATATGTTGCTTGACTTGATATCTCTATGGATTATGTGAGGAATGCAATCATTATGCATATATGCAATTCCTCTTGCAGCTCCTAATGCTATCTTATATCTTGATTCCCAATCCAAATATTTCTTCTCCATTGATCTGCCTGCACAACAATATCCAAATATCTAGCATAAAATAGAATAACCCAACCGCATCTTTCAGCCCTTGAACCTTACAAAATATGCAGTTAAGTCCATCAGCCAAAAATCTAACCAATTGGACCTTGTAACTCCTAGTTTTGCAGTAAATTTAGTCTGTCAACACTCAATTTGTTCACTTTGGCACTTATATATGCTAACAATGTGATACTTATAATCTGAAGGCTTAAATGATGAAGACATTTGAAGTTAGTTGAGGGGCTTAATCGCATATTTCATAAAGTTTAGGGGCCAAAATTGAAAAGTGGAGAAATAGGTTGCATACCATGCAAGATTTCATGTAAACTTCCATTAGGCATGAACTCATAAATGAGAAGATTAAAGTGAGGAGCAGAGTAATATCCATGAAGAGTAAGAATATTTCTGTGCTTAATATCTCCCATGGCCTCTAATTCTCTTTGAAAACCTTTGTCTCTCTCTGCACTTCCTCTATTCAGCCTCTTAACAGCAAAATCCATTGAATTATTTATCATTAATCTATAAACTGTTCCATATCCTCCACACCCTATTATGTCTTTGTTGCTCAATTTTTGTGTCTTCTTCAATAACATTTCACTTGTGAGAGATTGCATCATTCCTGACTTGAACATTACAATTTTTCCTCCTGCAAAAAATTCACTCCAAATTCCAGTAATCATATGAAAAAAGAAACTTATACTTTACTATTGGATCGACTCGACTTGAACTGAATATGTTAGAGAGAATTCCGACTTTTAAATAAAGTAATTATACAAAAAAAATATATATATAGAAGAAAGAATTGTTACCTGAGAAGCCATGTTCATGAGCAAAATGCTTTGTCTTCCATCTGTTATATAGGAGGAGAGCAATAATTGTCTTGGATATGATGAAGGCAACAATGGATAGTGTAATGTACAAATACAATTCTCCCATTTAATCACAAACCTTATATTATTTGATGAATTTGAGATTGAATCTTGGAATTCTGTATGATAATTAATTAATTAATTAATTATTGATTTAGATATGAAAGCAAAGAAAAGGAGGGAAGTGTGAATAATGAAAAAATGTATGACTTTAGTTTATTTTATAATTGGCCTACCAACTTACCAATTCCTAACTTTATTTGATTTTTTTGACATTTGGTGATTGTATTAGCCTCTCATGTCATACCCCTCGTGACTCACATTACTCTTTTTTTCAATCTTTCATATTCTTAATTTAAGCCTTTAATTGATTTTATTTTATTTTATTTTATAAATTCATATAATTATCTTTTTATTTTCTTTTACAATTACATTTTTTAGAGCGAAATGGGTGATAATTAGTTAAAAAACTATCAGATTTTCAAACGTTATTTTTTTTATTAGTACAAAGTAAAAGAAAAAGGGTTAATATATAAATATTTCCTAAACTATTATCATTTATCAAATTTTTTTACTAAACTAATTGCATGTTAGATTACTTTTTGGACTTATTGAATCATATAGTTACACCTGCAAGTTCATAACTAGCATATATTTTAAGTACGAGGAAAATAATTTGATATTTTTAACAAATTTTAAGAAGTAATTTAATATTTTTAATATTATAAGACGTATTTTTTATATTTTAAACAAGTTTGAATGGCTACTATATATTTTCAACAAATTTAAAGGGATAATTTAATATGCAATTAATTTAGAAGGAAAATCTAATAAATGATGATAGTTTAGGAGAAAATTTATATATTATCCCAAAGAAAAACAATGACATTTTATATTTTCAATTTTTACTAATAGTTTTGTTAAGAAAAAAGACAAAAAAAAAAACATTAATTGTGAATAAAAGAGGAACCTGGCATTCATTGCTGTCCCTATTCTTTAGCAGTTTGGAATTTAATTAAGTGAATAAAGACACTGTGGAATCATGTGAAAATTGGTGCAAATTTCTTGTTTATTTGGTGTTGGCGTTTACCCCTTTATGTTGTTTTTTACTTGCCACATTTCAGAAGCTCTAGAAACATTTATTTGCATATTACTATTCCCTTCTTTTTTATATATGTTATTTTTATAATTTTTACTAGAATTAAAAATAATAAATAAATTTAAATTTAATATTAAATTATGTGATTAAAATTAAATTATCAAATCTAATTAGTTCTAACTTTATTAAAAAAAATAAACTAAATTATATTAAAAATCTAAAAATAACAAATATAATTTAAATTTTTATCAAAAGTGATAGATAAAAAAGAACGAAAAAGTAACATTTAATCTAATCCTTTCTTTCTTGCCAAAACATTAAATACAACTTGTCATTTTTTTTTCTTACATGACTTTATATTAGATTTGACTTCTTTAAATTTACGATCATTTGTCACTGTTAAATTCATAATTAAAAGCAGCACTTCCAAAGATATATGCATTCGACTTGATTTCTTTAAATTTACAGACTCGATTTTTTTAAACTTAAGGACCGTTTGTCACTGTCAAATTCATAATCGAAAGCGACACCTCCAACTATATATACTTTATAGGCGTGACTAGTATTATATCTATCCAGAACCTTTTAAGAGAAGAACAAAGTAGTATATCCAGAACCTTTTAAGAGAAGAATAAAGTAGCACCAGTGCACACACCGTATGCATTGTGCAAAGGTACTTCTGTATGGACAGCATCCACATACTGATGCATACTGATACATCGACACATCAAATCACCTTGTCTTTAGAACCATATTTGTTGCTGTATTGGCTGTTGAATTTGCCAGCGAATAGTGCAGAAATTCTGCTGTCTTCAATTCAACATCTTAAACCTTTATTCTTGCTCCTACTTCGACAATAACCTTCACTTTCAAAATGTAATTTAAATGATTCACTACAGAAATCTGTTTATATGGAAATAAGGAGCATAATGAAAGCAAAGACAAAACGAATTCCAGTTTTGAATAATAGCTTCTTCAGTAACAAAACTACAAGACCTAAATTGATTTAGACTCTCTGCTTGTTCTGGACTTGAAAATGAAACATATATACACAAAACAAAGAAAACCTAAAACTATGGCCGGAAGGCAGAAAGGAGATTCCAAAGGGAGCTCGGCCCAGCGGGCAGGGATTGAGGGGTCAATCAGCAATGCTCAAAGATGATGAATTTACACCAAGAAAAATCAAAATCAGAAAGATGTATTCTCACAGCTTAGCCAAGCTACCGATTTCTTATTGTCCTGCATTTCAAAGTACATAAATCATTTACTAATGAACATAGTACCAGCCAACATGCAAAGCATAATGCACAGGAAGATGTGATAAGATCGAAAATGTAGAATGAAATATCATGCCTTCCCAATCGAGTGAGCTCGGGCTCTGCCAATAGCAGATCTTGTAGCGGTTTCACGTTTGTCTGGTTTTCCTCACAACTATACAGAGAGTAGAAGCAACAATTGCTTTAGCCAAAAGAAAAGAATGAGCTCCAATATATTGACTTCATATGTGTGTGTGTGTATCATATATATAGTTTTCCTTTAATCCCCACATAAAACAACTGAAAATTTTTAGAATTACCTTGATGATAATAAAGTAACTGGTTGCTTAACTAACTACAAAAGAACATCTCCATCCGACTTTAGCATTTTGTTATTCCTTATTTTTTAACTTGAAAATTTTGAAATGGGCTCTTCCTTTTTTAGATAACAAAAAATAAAAATGAAATTGATCCGATTATATTCCTGAAACTAGCCCCAAGTGACTTTCTCTATTTCATGATTAGAATAACATGATTTTAATGATTCTACACTGTAAACAAGCTAGCTAAAATGATTTTATCAGTTTTCAATTTTATGCACAGTTTGGATACACCTGATGTAATAAAAAATTAGTTTTTTGTATTTAATCACCATTAAATAAAATTACACCTCAAGAAAAGAAAAAAGAGATAGGAAGCACACACCTGAAGATATAATCAAGAGAAAGCAGCCTGTGATGAATAGCAAAATCACCACCCACGTAAGTCACAATTAGGCTACCTGCATCAGGGTGCGGCCAGCTCCTTGAAGTAGGAAACCGCAATATAAATGTTCCAGGCTCTTGAAGACCCCTAGGACCTTGAAGAGAAAATTCTGCTTCATCCTTCGTAATAAATCCTTCTATCCACTTAGGTGATGTTGAATTCCACATTGACTTTATCCTATCACTTGATAGAGTAAAAGCAATGGGATATATCCAGCACCACATCTTTTCAAAGTTTTCTTGGGCAACATACTCCTGGCATCCGGCAATCCTCCTCAGGAGTTCAAAGTCCTGAAGCAAATAACAGGCACAACAAGTGGGCAACATTCAGAGTTTGATTATTCTTACTTGAAGACATTAAAAAAGTGACACGTAAAAGGTATCCATTGAAAAATCAAATTATCAACAGCAACATAATGAAGGAAAGATATATATATATAAAAGGATAGAATAGGTTTCCCCTTGTTATACAAAACAGCAACTTCCCTGAACCTGAATAGCTATTCCTTCGTCACCAGGGAAAATATCCCAGAAACTGTTTATATGGGAAGATCTCATGCCAACAATCAGTTATAACAGCCAAGTTATTTCTCTCCCTCACAGACTCGCAAGTTCAATTCCTCCAAATTAACCATAATATATTAGGAGGGACCAAAAGAACTGTATTCTTTTCTATGCAACAATTATAACCTTATGGACCCAAAGCTCCCATGAATTTGCCTGCCGCTACATGAGAAATATCAATAAATGAATGCACCAACTCACAAACTCCATGATCAAACCATAATGCAATAAACTGCTCAGTGTTTGAGGCATCATGTAAAGCTTCTTTTAACAAATGCTTTCACAAATTATAAGATTTTTCATTGCTGAAACCCTTTTCTAAGAAGCCTACTAAGCAAAAATTTGTACTTTGAAGGTGTAAACATCTTTCAATATCGTCAAACATGGCAAGAATTTGAGTCATTGCAATTTCAGCTGAAAACTTGTCTGTGTACTATCAGTTATGGACATTTATGACATTGCAACAATTGAAAGGATGAAGTTCAATTAGATGAATCCTGAAGTTCAAGAGTGCTGTTATCCCTAATTAAAGCAGCATGCCTTAAAAGATTTGCAAAAATAACAACCTACCAGTAAAAATAACGCAATAATGACAAATAGTCATAAAAGAACGTTCCTCATCTACAAGGCTCTAGCAGGCACCTCATTAGATGATGTATAATCAGTACTATTAGTTCCAGGTAACTGTTATCTAATTTTCAAATTCATCAGCAGCATTTTTGAATTCATTCACAGGAGCGATGGATAAGAGAAACCTGTTCTGTGAGAGATCTACTACTGCAGCAAGCAATCTTCATGAATTGCTCTTCAATCTCAAAGACCACATTTTCCCAATGAACAGCGCAATTGTTTTGTGAAACTGAATTCCAGATTTTTGTTCCCTCCTCTATCAATCTCCTTGCAATCATTATTTGACGCCTGGAGGAGAAAAAGGGTATGTTCACTGAGAAAAAAAAGGTATGCAATCTAATCATAACAGAATGTATCAACAAGCAAGAGGGTTTGACTGTCTTGTAGCTCCAGTAAAGAACCACCCAGTTTTAGGTGGGAAGACAAATGTCTGGTTTCTTTTCTAACAGCAATTAAGAGTAATTGGAGAAATAAAGAAGTCTGAAGCACAAAAAAATATAGCTAGTATCCCTATGTTAGTTTAAGCACAAGTTTGCTTCTTCAAAAGAGAAGATGGTGGCTCTTACTTGCAAACCCATGCTTCAGTGATATATGAAAAAGGCTAGCATCATATCAGAATGGAAAGCAAAAAATAACAGAAATAAAAGCAATATACACACTTCACTCAGTAATGCACTGGCTCAGACATCAAAATAAATAGCTAACATGGAAGAAGAGCCACAATTATTGCAAATAAAATAATGAAACATCGATCAAGATGGTTATCAACAAGCATACTCATATTTCAATAGTCAAGCAGTGACCAAATCCAGCAAGAGCCGCCTTTGAGAATTACCTGTGGTGGGTGCATCCTGAGTATAAAGAGACCTCATGCGCAAATTTCAAGAGATCTTCTTCAGAGGCAGAGGTTGCAACCTCCTTCAGAAGAAGAGCCCTATCAGTCAAGCCTCCCAAACAGTATTTAAAGGTAGTCCCATCCGAAATTGAATATCCACTGCTTGACATAAGCTTGAAATCCGATGCTCTTTCCTCGGTACTCTCTAAATCATGTGGTGAGTTTTCTGCTTCTTCAATATTCTCTGGACTTGCCTCCAACTTTTTCCTAAGTGCATTCTCAACCTAAATTGAAAATGGCGATCCATTAATGCTCACATGCAAATGACTAGAATAATCAAAGTAGCAAGAACAAAATAATAATTTAACAAGCCAAATTAAAGTTGCAACATAAAAGGGAACAAAATATTCACTAAGCTATGCAGAAGCAAAGAAGTAGGAAAAGCAGAGCAACATATTCCAACCAGTATAAAGAAATACTATCTTCCACCTATACCTTGGTGATTTGTAAAAAAGTACACATGAAATTATAAGCTATGTGCACTATGACTTTTCAGAAATTACCAGTTACTCTATGACAAGTAGGTCATGCCAATAAAGATGGTACATCATCATGAAATTAGTGGTAATATCACCAAGCAAAAGACTTTGTTAAAGACCACATCCATCTATAAGTTAGTTTCCGTTAGATAATAAAGATGCTATATTAACTGCTATCACCATCATTACACATATACACAGATAGATCTTGCTTTCAGAAGGTAAATGAAGATATCATTTTTCTTACTAGAAAAGGAGAGACAAACCTCAAAAAGATTGATAAATTCCTGCAAAAAGCATATACAATAGAGAAAGAAAAGTGCAATTATGCAAAATATCTTAACCAAGGGAAATTATAGGCCAGACAGTCATTTATTAACTGTTATTAGTTAAAGAAAAGGTGAAAAAGGATGAAAAAAAGTTATTAAGCAGTTTCGCAAGAGTAGCAGTCATAAGTTCCGAGGCCATCCTGTTAGCACCTATCTCATACATCTTTCTAGGACAAGAAAATAACAGTAGGAAAAGACATATCCACAGCCTGGTAAGAAAAAGGTTGCAATACTGAGCAAATATATTTGTGCAGATCACATACACAAGCAATGGCAATAAAAATTGCTTATTTCTTCTGGACAACAAATAACTATTTTCAATTTTCCTTGCAGTGAAACTACTGAAATGGCATCTATTGCACCATAACGTTCCTAAGCTCAAAAGTCCAGTAATGATACAAGCCATATGACGCAGAAGTTGCTTGATTTCGTTAGCTATACTGCAACCACATAATTAATTAATTACTCCAAATCAAGAAACTCAACCATATTTATATTGCAGAGTTCCTAGGTGAAGTCACACAAGAGTTCCATTTGTTGATGACAAGAAAACTACAATTCAATTTTATAAACTGAATTTTAAAAAGCCTCTAATTGGTTTAATGAGCACTGATTAGCTTTTTTAATTGTTTATTATTTCACAAATCTCAAGAAACTTTCCTTTGTATTCACAAATCCAAATTAAGATCTAAAGATAAAACTTCACAGCCAAACTAACACTATTGCTAAGATGCATTTGCCTACAATCCCATATCCTCAACATGACCATGTTAACCAACTTATCATGTTAATATGACGTAAAATTATGCTTCAGGCTATAAAATCACCTACCAAAGCTAGTGTGCATACATAATCTTATACTTTGGGCAAGGCATTGCATAACTATGCATTACAAAAATAATCACAATGATTAAAAAACAATTGTAACGGTGTTAATAATAATGAAAGAAACTAAAAGCATTGCACACCTGATCAACACTCCAAGCAAGAGAGTTGCATTCCTCATCATGCTGCTCCACTGCAGACATATTTTCCTGTCCCAATTTGACCCGCTTTGCTGATGAACTAGGTTTTATTTCAGGTGCAGCACTGTGCTCAAATTCAACATTGTGCTCAAGAAGAGGACGACTTGCAGAGGTTGGTCTTTTCCATGTAAGAGAGGATGTTCGAGGATTACGACTTCGAGAAATGCAACGAATCGGATGAGAAAATGTCTGAAGGAAATGGTACCCCCCAAACTCTGGAATTTCGAATTTAATGTGGAATAGCCTATTATCGCACTTGGATGAAAGCTGATTTTGACAATGAAATAAAAGTCAAGAGAACCTGCTATAAGTATTGGCTAGGAAAATTTCAAATACAAAGTCTATGCAATGAAAGTCAAAATGTTGTTCAAAGTGTATATTTTTCATTGCATATATAGAAACACAACACATACAGCATTCATAGGAATGTAAGAAGAAAAGAGAACAAGATCTTGGCCATACGCATACAAACATGAGGCTGAAGATGACCTAAATTACAATTATTTTGGGTCAAAACAGATTTTAAGAGAACAGGATAATAAGATCTCAAAAACTAGGGACAACAGTACATAATCAAGCACTATAGTGGTTGTGATAACAGCTAAGTTTGAGAAACTATGCCCTGATGGGTTTCTTATCAAAATGCCAGAAATTGCATAACTTTTTGCAAATATGCTAGCACTTAGGTGCCTAGACATAAGCATAACCAATTGTATGCTCATCTACATATTGAATCTATGGCACTCTGCAAGGACTAGAACCAGATCCAGCTTCCAACTGCAAGTTAAATGCATTGAAGGTGGACGAAATCATCATAATTAGATAAATTAGAGAAATGTGGTAACTTATATAAATCACATCTCAACATCCATAGCTGCATAGTAAAAGCAACATTTTCTAAAAAAGCCAAAGAGCCAATTTTGGCATCCTCCGCAAAAGGCACAAAAAGAAGAATGGAGGGTGCTGGCGGAACAAGAAAGTGGAATCAAAACACGAAGATGAGTTAAAGGAGGCTTTTTTTTTCTTGTCTTGTATAACCACCTGAGATATCTTAAGCTTAAAGGATGCACGCCCATGCAAGAGTTTACTAGGTCTGTGAGAGGAAGCAAATTCAATCCCATCATAGCTTATCAAAAGGGGAGCTTCATCATCAGGTGTCTTCTCAACAAGCAGGCCATTGTCTGCGTATAAAAGTGAAGCAACAACCTAGAAACCGCAAAATTCTTAAGCAGAAGTACTAAAATATCTGCCACAATGAATAAGTAAAGCACGAGAGTTTATTATAGGAAAGTCCACTACTGCATACCTCCACTTCCTTGTTTATGGCTTCTGAAATCGCATTTGATAAAACAACATCCAAAGAAAAAATCCTGCGACAAGAAGCCTGGAGAAAAAAGGCTTATGGAAAGAAATTCAATACTTGCAGCTTCATTCATATTTAATAATATATATGTATAGCTTGTATACCACCATATAAGTACCAGTTCACTAGACTGTTTGATTTTGTAGCAATCTGAAGCAGGAAATTAAAGGCATTTTAACATGTAGAAAGTAGCAATCCATTTTTAGTTCCAGATTTCTTCTTGCATTGGAAAATCAGAAAACACATCCATTTCTGTTTTCATGTTTGCTTCTTTAACTGCTTGATAGTTTGTTTTCACACAGTAATTAACAAAATGAAAGTCAAGTGTCATGTATGATACAGTAAGGAGTTAATATTTAAGAGTCCATGATTTCTTAGATAGTGTGATAAAGCTCCAGTCCTACTGTTGGACATACAAAAAATGGAATTGAATAGGTGCGATGAGCAATAAAGACTGTAGCAACAATGGATTTCATGGGCTAAGAAGGCAACAAAGCCGAGATGATATCAGTTTATGGATGTCAGATTTCATGGTGATCATCGTAGTTCATGATTGGGTTATAATTGAAATGGGTGTGATGATGGTGAGCGCAACGTCAATGGTGTGGTCACAATGTTGCCAGTTGTAGTAGGACTGTGCAGCATCAGTGATGAGGCTGTCAACAGTGGTCATGTGATTGTGATAGATCTGGTGACAATACTGAGTGGCTGGAGGTAGTAAATTTAGTAAGTGGTGTGATTACTATTTATTTCCACATATTTTTCAATTAAAAACCTGCAGGAACTTAATGAGGATTCAGTAGGGAAAACAAAATTTATGTTTCTTCTTAGCATCTCTGTAAATTTCAAAAACCGGAAAACTTCTAGGGAAACCAACCAATTTCGTATTAGGTTCACCTGTAACTCTTTTTGCAGTATAACAAACACCACAAGTCAAACCAATATGGCTTTAGGTTCAGATATATTAAGTTACAAAGCCATCTGCATAATCAATCAGGAAAGAGGTAATAGTAGTTGCAACACGGCTCGGATGAAAAACCAACACTAGAAAACTCTCAAATAACTGACCTTGCCACCAACGATACTCCAAATGCCATCAGTGTCTTCTTCAATCTCAGAGGTAGATGCATCATCAATGGATAATTGTAAAGGTGGGTCCTGGCATTGGATATATGCATCTAGGTAAATGTACAAACAAATAAAAACAAGCATGGAAATTCAATAAGTAAAATTCTTAAGGACCTTTGCATAGTGATTCTTAATAGTCAAACTCAAAGGCAAGGCTTCTGCACGGTAGACATAACCCTGCAAACCATTATCTCCAGCAGCACCAACTATTGTTAACTTCCCCAATCCATAAATAGAGTCTTTGTTCAATAAAGAAGACAGAGGCTTTTCTTGTACAATTTCTCCGTTTATATAAAGCCGGAAGACATCGCTAGAAATCTGAATAGACAAAACAATTATCAGTACTTAAATAATCTTAGAAACAAAAATTAAGAACATTATACACAAAAATAACAGTTAATAAATATCGTGACATACTTCTTGTTATTAACTTCTTTATGAGCAATTATAAGACTTACCTGATGTCGAAAATCTAGCTCATATCCAACATGCATCCAACTTTCCATTGGAAACTCATTTTCCATAGCTGCAAGTGGAATTGTCAAGGAGGGCAAATTACAAGGATCAGAAGCTTCCTTCTGTAAGAGTTGAGCTGGTAAAAGCATCAATATCTTCTTTTCATTTAGAGCAATGAAAGGAGAACTGCTGGTACAATCTGAGTAAAACTGCAAGCCAAAGACAAATCTGCCCAGTCATTCAATTTGAAGGAAGAAATTCAATCAATCAGTACTTGACAAAACTTTTATATCATAAAACTTATTCATCAGTAGCTAATTGCTGTAAACAACAAATGGAACAAGCTCACAGGCGCAAGGAAATGTTCACCAAATCCACGAAAATATGAAAATTAAAACTTGAAAATTGCATTTGGTACCCATACATGTAACACAAAAAAATTTGCCTTTCAATGCAAAACTGGAAAACGACTATGCCACAACTTGCTAAAAGACCCATCTTGAAAAAATACGACCAAAATAAAAATCCCTCCTTTTGGCACCTGGTTAATGATTGAGGCGGGAAATGCAGTGCCGGAATCAATGAGATAAACCCAGAAACAGAAACAAAAATTCCCTTCTTTAACTTCAATCTCCATTCGGAAATCTTTAAGCAAAATGTAATCTTTAGTGGATATTAGATCATCGCCCATGATCGATTGCCGTTTGAGCTTCTTGATCACACAAGATGCTATCAAAACCTCAAGATATTCAGTTAAAGAAGAAAAACCATTTGCTGAATTTGTTTACAGTGTTCAGCTCTTCCCTTAATTTCTCTCTTTCCTCTCTCCCAATGGGGTTTCTCACTTTGAGTCACCAATGCAGACAGGCAGTTTCTCTTATTACGCTATCAATCAACCGTACATCCCCTTCTCAACAAAATTCAATTCAACCGCTTGTTTCGCTTTAAAAAAGATACTCCCCCCTCCCGAATCCCATTTTAGAAGTTATTTTTCTATTTTTTTTCTGAAAATTAAGAAAATAATTAAAATATTTTAATTTTATAAAAAAATTATAGTAATTCATAAAAATATTTTTTATATTTTTAAAAATTTTATTTAATTTTAGTTAAAAATAAAAAAATAATAAAAAAATATTTAATAAATTGTATAATAAATAGGAATATACATATAAATATAAATATATCCTTTAAATTTTAAAAATAATATTTGAAGTAAAACAAAATAAAATAGGGCAAAATATACCTTAAAATGAAATGAATAAAGTATATAATAAAAAAAAGATCAACTAATCATTTATCATTATTCCTTCGTTGTTGTTTTTTTTACATTTTCACAAAAATTAAAAAATATTATTTATATTTAAATTTAATATTAAATTACATAATTTTAATTAAATTATTAAATTTAATTAATGTTAAATTAATTAATTTTTATTAAAAATTTAAAAATTACAGATAAATAAAATTTTAACTTTCCTAAAAAATGACACATAAAAAAATGAAAAGAGTATTAATTTGCTAATTAATTTAAATTCACCTTTGAAAAAAAAAATTCAAAATTTTTCTTACCCTTAAAAATTCCAATTTGCAAATATCAAAATCAAAAATTGAAGAAAATTCCATTTGTCTTGTTTAATCTTTAATATGTTTTTATTTTTAGATTTCGGTCTATTGAATTTTATAAAAATATCAGTATAATTGAACAGATCGAACTATTAATAAAATAACATCATTTTAATTTATTTTTTACAAAATTCTAGCGATCCAAATTTTATAGGCAGAGGGCAAGAGATCGATCTTGACATGAGAATTTAAGTACAGATTTGTAGGAAAAATAATTAAATTAAAAGAAATTAAAGTTCTGTAAAGACTTAATTAAATAATTATGAAAGAAGGTTTTGGGCTTAATTGAAAGAATTAGTAAGTTGAGGGATAAGATTAAAATTTTGTTATGACTAGTATTAATGAATAAACAAAGATAACATTAAGTTAATTAAACTAGATTAACAATAGATGGTGGAATCTAGGTGACATGAGAGAGAGAAGCCAACACATGCTATCCACGAGTGAAGTTGGAAACATGAGATGCTTGTAATAAGAATTTGATGGACAAGTGGTCGAATTATATCCTTGGGAAGTAATAATATCCATTTTATCAAATTCAGGCTTGGGTCAACAATCATAATAGGCCTAGCTTAGGCTCAGGTCCATTTGTTGCCTAACAGCCACTTGTGTTAAATAAGCAATCCATGTACTGTACACCATCTCATCAGATATTTAAACCTATCATATGCAAATACGAAAGATCCAACAGTAAAGTACTATAGCCATATTAACTCTAGCTATGTAGTAATTATACATACATAGAAAGACTTCATGAACAAAGTATTGTTTTATACTGTTATTCTTTCACTACGCTTTCTCTCTCTAAATCCTCTAATTTAGGTATCAAAATGCTAATTCTTACATGTCAGGAGCTAGTCCTTATATGATTTGCGCATTGGCTTGCCATGTCCAGCAAATTGACCTTACTGACTCTCAACCCATCTTTCCATCCTTATAAATTATAACACTCTAGTACTTATTTTTAGGAAGTTTCTAAAGAGTTACAGAAATTTGAATCTCTTGGAGCTTTAGAATCGAAGCAATTAGAAAGGAATCAAACCAAGAAGAAGGAAGATGGTGAAAACTTGAGGAATGCAAACTAAAAGAAAATGAGCATAGGAGCATGAAATTCTTGAACTCCATCATACAATGCAGATGCCATTGGAGGAGTGGGAGAGGAAATGGAATTACATTGAGTTTAGGAGAGTCATGAAGACATCAAGCAAGACTCTTTGGTCTTAAATTTGTAAGTGTCTATCTTAATTTCTGCATCCTGGAGTTCAAGAATTTTAGGTTTAGTCCTTATCTGATTTGCACATCGACTTGCCATGTCCAGCAGATTGGAAATTTATGAACAGTTTGTAGTAATTTTGTCGTATGTTCTTCTCTATAATTCAGATTGGTTCTAAAACCTTGGACCAGTCCATACAAATATAGCTATATCTCACTCTATAGACCTTTGAATTTAGTAATTCTTGATTTGTTGGAAAGATAAGACATAGAGGAAGAAATATTATGAGATCATTTGGTCTAAATCTTGTATTTTCTGTGTCAAAAATAAAGATAAAACCGGACCTAGTAATTTGGAATTGTGAAACAAAATGGTTCCTTGAGATGCCATGGCCTTGGAATTGAGCCCACAGCTATCTGGTCCAAATTTCTTCATAAAAATTATATATTTTTATGCATTTTTTGTGTACTTTTTAATGCAAGTACTTGTATATGCATAATGACAGTTATGCTTAGTACAAGTGAGATTCTTGAAGTTATCTTGATGTGTTTATGCCATAAGATGAAAAGTATTGAATTATTTGATTAACAACAATACTTATAAGCATCAGAATATAATAATTAAGTGTAATTGGTAAATTAATAAAAAAATATAAGAATGCATTTATAAATTAAGCACCAATGGTGTTTTTAAGCATGGTGTTTTTTGGTAAATGTATGGTTCGATCTTGAGTGGCTTTTGATGTACAATTTCTATCATTGTCATTTGATTTCCTGATAATTGATTTTAAATATGAAAAAAATGTTAAATTGTTTCGGCTAAGACGAGTTTTTTGATGTTTTATGCCTTAATGTGTAATGTGGATTTGCTTGAGTGATAATAATATTTTTAAGCATGGAAGTTTGATAGTTGTGTGTAATTGTAGCATCCTCTATGCCTATTCTCAATTCCTACTATTTCTTAATTAATTCTATCATTTTTACTTTATTATCTAATTAACGAAAAATCGGTAATATAACGGCTTAATTTTCTTAGTTCCCAAATCTGCAAAAAGATAAATTCACACTCCCAATTATATTTCCTCCAACTTCCAAAACTTCGGGCAATATCTCAGCACTTTTATATTCTCCCATTTTTCAAGTCATCACATATCATTATCCATCATTCACATACATATAAAATATAGGTACAGTCCATCACACACACTATCCATTATCCACATTCATACGTGCCTAATTTTTATATAGTATTTATATTACAATCCATATAAATAAGTTCTCAACTTATATACATATATATATTACAATATCTTCATACAAGCCAAAATCCAAAACTACAATCCCTAATACAGTACATGCCTTCTATTAATCTTCACTGCTGGGCTTGCACTCCTGTCCCTTTGCATAGTCACAAAACTACACGCTAAGCAAACTAATTGCTTAGTGTTGGATGTATTTATATAAAATTTCACCTACTTAAATTTTCAATTAAAAGTCACTTTTTTCCTTATAATGATTTAATTAAACATTTACACTTTAAATAAATTCACTATTTATTCTATATATATAAAAATTATTATCCATTTATTTCGAAATACATTATTCCTATTTAATTTTAATAATTTCTCACTCTAATTGTCAAATTACGTCTTTATCCCTTAAGTTTGACTTTTTCTTTTTTGTTGACCAATTTTGACTTTTTCTTCAAGCTAACTTATTTAATTTCAAATTAAACCCATTTGATTCATTTTAATTATTATTTCACTTTAATTATTTAAATTGTATTTTGATTCCTAAAATTTTCCTTTGGGATGATAAATTACGATTTAGTCCCTGAACTTTAATTTAACTATGGTTTTACCCCTTTTATCAAAATATCTATTTTACCCTTTACTACTATATTTTTCATTTTAGTTGAATGTTTTACCCCTGAATACCCGCATAATTATAATTTTATCCTTAATTACTTATATAACCTTATTTTTTTCACTCTTTTTCAATTATTTTCACATTAATAATATTTTTATCATCGTTATATTTTGTTTACCCGGTATACATTAAAATTTACTATTTTGCCCCTAGTAAACAACAGTGGGCTACCACTAGACTGGATAAAAGGAATAGAATATCCCATACGTTGGAGGAACCATACCACGAAAGTATGATATTCTACTCTAGTATCATATCAGAGTGAGCCGGCTAATATTAGTCCCATAATATCAGTCTCATACAGTTACAATTACAATACTAATATCAGATACAACAACAAAATCAAAAATTTGTGGGGTAGTACAGTACACCTATGGCTAGCCACACTATCCTAAAGCCCTAATTACCCTACTGAACACTAAAAGCAGTACATCCATGATATTTTTATATCTCAATTATTCTTATCACAATATTATAATCACCTTTTAGCATAATTTGTTCTTATATAAATTTGTTACTTAGTACATCTTCGTATAATTGTATTTCATACCATAAAATTTAATTAAGCATACCATTCCACATATAATTTCATTCGGCCACAAATGAAAATTCAACTTCTAAATTCTTTATTTCTCTAATTTCAAGCCACACATGTTTTAATAGTTATCTCATAACATAATATAAAGAATTACATCAAGTTCATGTAATTATCCCTTAGTTACCACACTTTTCCTCATTATGTAACTATTACATAATTAGTAAAAATTCTCATATTTAAGTTTTGTCATCATAATTTCATTTTTCATGCCTTTAATTAGTCATTTATCATCAAATTCCCAATTTTATATATTTTTACATTAAGGCACCCTAAGATACCATATTCGGCCACATGACTTCCATGTTTTTATTATTTTAATTTCTTCATTTAATTTTCTAACAACTTATTATAGCATTATATTATGTTACCTTAAATTATTTCACACTTACATGTAATTAAATATAGTTACATAATATGAAATTTAGGAAATTTCAATTAAAATAGTGAAATTAAATGTAATAAACATCCACTAACCTCACTATAACTTGTTTGGCACCTAGATCTCCTTCTCCTTGCCCTTTCTCTCTTTTCCTTCCTTGTTTTCTTTTCTTTCCCCTTAATGGCCAAAAATTCAAAGAATTTAAACACCACGTTAGCTCATCAATTTAAGTAATATAAAATCACTAATACACTTTCCTAGTCCTATATTACATGCTATTACAATTTTCCTTTTAATTTCTACTCAAATCTCACAAAACTCAAAATTTTTATCTTAGAGATTTTACCTTAATCACTTGATCTCTTGGCTTCTCCTTGTTGCAAGCCCTAATTAGAGTGAAAGAGGATTAATTTTTTAGTATAAGAATGAAATTAGGGGGCTGAAATCAAGAGAGAGAAAGCTTAGTTGAAGAAAAATGGAGAAAGGTGAAGGGAAAGTGGTGTCTCGGTTATGCTGGAAAAAGGAGAGGAAAACGATGGACTTTTGAGGTGAATTCCAGATATTTTGCTGTTTATATAGGGGTGCTTTAATCATGCAAAAGGAAGGGCCAAGATTCATCGTGTAACTATTGAATCTAATGGCTTTAATTTTTGCTACATGTCACTCATCTAGGCATTTAGGCTTATCTTACTTACTTGAGCTCACACCCACTTGATTACAGCCATAAACTAATCATTTTCACGAAATTTCATGGTCAAATTCTCTAATTTGACCCTTCGATTGACCCGATTTTGATTTTTCACTCCAAAATATGAATTTTCGATTCCGATGTTAGATTGTCCTGAAATTTTGTTCCGAGTGCCATTATATATTATAAAATATGTGGTAAAAATTTCAACCCATTCCGACTTCATTTAGCTTAGACAGCCTGCAGCCAGTCCGAAACCTGAATTTCCAAAATTACCAGAATTATCATTTTTCAGTTTCCCTTATGTCACTATACTATTTATAGCATATATATGAAATTTGAAGTCAATCAGAGATCTCTAAGGTCTCCAAATAGTCAGTCAATATCTTGGTCAAACCTCCACCGAACCGTGAATTTTTTTTTCTTTTGCCCTTTTGAAAGTCTAATTGACTCCAATTTCCATCTAAATTGTACCATTTAAGTCTACTTAACATGTATTTTCATATTTTATGTTAAACTCATACTACTCGCCAAGTCACCCCTTATTGGGTTTCCTGAATTAGCACGTTTAACGATGCATTCATTTCAAATTTTTCAATCCTAGTCAACCTCGATTAATTTGAATTTTGATCAAGGATAACTATTCATATTTTAAAACATGTTATGCAATGCAAATGAAAAATTTGAGGGCGTTACAGTAATTGGTAATTGAAGGAATATGGGCATGCATTTTGTTACTAATTTCTAGCTAATATGCATATGCTTCTCATGCTAATAATCGACTTTGTGTAAATGTCTTTAGGAGTTTATTGTTAAATGAAGGATTTTACTTGATTTCAATTCAAGTGAATTTGTTGTATAATCTCTATAACATGTCATTTGAATTCTTTGGGTATGTGTAATATGAGCACAATAGTGTTGAATTGAGAAATACATCAAATAGTGCCTATTCAGTGTAATAGTTCTGAATAGATAGATATGCCTATAACAGATAGTGTACAAAACTACTCGTGTGAAATCAAATTAGTGTCTAGTGAAATGATTTATGTCGATACCTTGAGTATTTAGTGCTCTGATAAATTTATCGGTTAAGCCAATAATATCTCAAGTGTTTAATGCCAACTATTCAATATAATACCTAAAATGGTATCTTCTATATCTATGCGATACTTAAAATTGTATATTTTATATCAGTTTGACACCTGAGGTGATGTCCTTGGTAATAGTTGCTAACTGAATATGTTATATTGAGAATTGGTCATGGACATTTGTATTTTGCAATTCCTACTATGCATGAAATTTACTCCATCCATCCCACTTTAAAAGATTATTTTTTTTATATTTTTCTTTATCACACTTTAAATATTCTTTTAGCAATTTGAGGTATATGCAGAGTAAGATGGATCCGTTAATCAGTCCATAAATAAAAAAATTAATCAGTCAATTAATATCGATTTTTTAAAATTATTAACCATTAATCAGTCCGTTACATTCAGTTAATCAGTCCATCAATTTCGATTTTTTGGTTTGATTAACTAATATTTTTTTGTCATAAATAAAATTTATAACATAAAATTACAAAAAAAAAGTTAGATAAAATTTAATTTCATTTCAAATATACAAAGTAATTCAAAATAAAAATCATAAAATAAACATGATTTACTAGCTAAAATTCATGTTCTATAATTAATAGCTAATACTATAAAATAGATTTGTTATTTATTTAAAATTAATATACTTGATTTTAAATTAAATAAAATTTTATAAATTTTAAAATATGAAAAAGGCAATAAACCTTAATATAAATGACGTTTCAAATTCGAATTTAGTCGATTCAATGAAATTCGAATATCGAATAATTAATTTAAAAAATAAATTTTAAAATATAAATAAATACAAATAAATACTATTAAATAAAGATAATCTTGGAATCCCATCAAATCCAATTATATATATAGCCTTGGAAGGATCTGTTTCACCTATCGTCTAACTACGAGAGTCAACCTTGTTAGACTTTGAGGCTGATGATGACTAAAAGATTCCATAATCATGGTAAGGTCATTGACTAGTCTGCTAATGTTTTTTTCTATTTTCTAAGCATATAATAGGAAGACCCTTGTAAGTTTGGCAACCACATCTTTCCTTTAACAACGAAAAAGAAAAAAAAGGTGTTTGGACACATCCAACTTAACCACGATGCAGCCAAATTTACCTCTGTCAGACACTATGAATTATTGGAGTTAGAGTCGATAGGATTAATTATTGAAGTTTTAATATTAATTAAGTAGTAATAATAAAATAATTTGTGATATAAAAATTATTAAAATTTTATTTTATTTTAATTAAAATATAAATAATTAAAAAATTATTTTTTATATTATCGAAATGACAGTTAAGCATGTCACGTATGATTATCAAATTATTTTAAAAATAATAATTTTTATAAGTTCAACTACCGGATGAAAAAAATTTTACGTCATTACGTAAATATAAAAAAATAATATGTTCATAAAATAAAAAAATTCAAGTAACTATCGAGATCTATTTATAGAATTAATGTATATTAAAATAATATAACAATCATATATGATTTACTTAATTATTACTTTAATGATATAAAAAATCGATATTTAGATTATTTTTATTTTAATTAAAATAAAATAAAATTTTAATAATTTTTGTATTATAAAATATTTTTTATGATAATTTGGTAATAAATTACAAAATTCGATGATCACGATTGTAATTAGCCTGGGTAAATAAAGTCCGGTTTAACCGCTAAATAATAACCAAAGGTTATCCATGAATGGCTAAGCAAGGCATGGGAATGATCACTAGCCCTATCATAATGAAAAAAAAAAAGAAGCAATTTTTCCCAAGATAAATTATTATGCAATTCCTTTGCGATTGCCAAAGATTGGCAATTAGATCTGATAGTGGTTAGGAAAGTCATATCGTATAATTAAGATGTTATGTAATTATTATTGAATTAAAATTTGATATATAATATTTAAAATAAATTAGAAGGGTAATTATTATAATTAAGGATGAGCAAATTTTGGTTAAAATCGAATCAAACCAATCGATTTTTTAAATTTGATTCGATTTTTGGTTAAAAGTTTTCAACAATTTCATTTTGGTTCGATTTGAAAGGTAAAAACTGCATAATAACCGAACATTTGTATATATCTTTTAAACTACACCGTGAATCAATACAAATAAAACTATTTTCTTATTTTTATATATAAATTTTGAATCTAATTCCTTATTTTTATTTTCTTTCTAACATAAAAATATATATAAGACAATAATAATCCTTTATTATTTTAAAATTTAATACCAAAATACTTTATAATTCTAATTAAGTTCTAATCATTTAAAAATTTAAAAACTTATAGTTGTTTACAAGTTTTTATTCATTTATATTTATATTATTGACAAAAGTATTTTTAAAATTATCTTTAAATAAATAGTTTTAATTCAAATATCGAATTAATTAATTAAATTTTGGTTAATTAAATAACCGAACCGAATCAATCGAAAATTTTGATTCTATTTTAATTCAGTTATCATATAATTTCGGTTCGGTTTGTCAATATTTCAATACATCGATTTTCAAATATTTCGATTCAGTTAGTAAATCAAATCAATTATCAGTCAGCCTAATTATAATTTAAATAGATATATTTGACCAATTCGTAAAACGTGAGGATGTGCACTCAAGATTATTCTTGATCTTATAATAAGTTTGGCAACCACTCTTTTTTCCAAGGTTTGACAATCATAGATTAAAATTCATTTGTAATTTTCATTTTTAAAAATTCCATCTCTATCATGGAAAGTAATATTTTTATCGATTCGATTCGGATCATCGTCATCTGATTCATCATCAGAAGGTTCAATCTTAACGTTTGAAATTACATAATATGAACTAGAGAATTGATCTTTCTTACAAGACAAGTCATCACTTGTGTCTGTGTTTGGCAAACTGAATGCTTCGATATTAAAAGATTGTGTCTATTTCAACGTATGAATAGCCAAATTGGAGTCAGATTGCATGCAACGTAAGAAGATTTATTAATCACATCACTATTCTTAAGCGATCAATATAAATTATTCAATTAATAATTGACATTTGAATCACCATGTTAAAATAATAAAATTTTCTCACTTCATCGCATTAACAATTAGGAATTAGAAAGTTAAATTTTATTTCAATTAATGGGTTTTTTTACGGAAAAAAATTTATTTTTTATTTGAACTATCATACTCTTTTATGAATCATAAATTTTTAAAATGCGATAGCATATGTTCACATCAAATTAAACTATTACATTCACATTGACCTTATTAGTTTAATTTTCGATCAAAGTAGACTAGTTAAATTTAAATTTATCCCTTTAATTAATTTTAATTTTCAACCAAATTACTATTGGCTTTTAACTAAATCCCTCCTTCTTCCCCGAGACCTAAATCTTAACTCTTCCCTTACATATACCCTAGTTATAAATATCAAAAGAAAGAAACTGTGATCATTGACGCGGATACATTACACCTTTTTTATGAAATACGGTTAAACTAATGATTTTATTATTTTAGAAGCAAAATTGTACTATTTTGATAATTTTAGTGACAATATTACACATAACTAAAAATAAAGATCAAAATATTTTTTTTTGTAAATATTAAAGGTATTTTTATACATTTAATCTAAAATTTTTGCTCATGAATAACTTATTAGATTTTATTTTTTATTTGAACTATAATACTCTTTTATTAATCGTAAATTTTAAAAATGTGATAGCATATGTGAACATTTGAACTGTCTGATTATGCGTGTATCACCAATCACGCAATCCATTTAGACTGAATTTTGTTCGACCTCACATGGATTTTGTTCTATCCAATCTCAATTATCTAGTTTATGAGTAAGGTGTATCAAATGTCAACTAACATGGACCCCTAATCAAATCCCAATTTTTTTTGGATCAAACCATAAGGTGTCATAAGTGGATCCTACAAACGGAAGATACATTTAAATTATATCACATTCAGACTAATCTCCACTCGAGCCAAAAATAATCATAAAAACGGCAAAATTTTATCACCAATTATTTAACACAGCTGTATTTTTAAAATTTAAACTCGAAACTACTAGTTAATACAGTAGAGATCCTTACTATCTCAGATACGTCCGCGGTGGTAATCAAATCTACAATTTATCATCCACAAAAGCACTATTATTAATTAATTTATTAATTTAAAGTTGTTCCCAAAACAATGGCTATGGGGTGATGATTGATAGGGGTATACATCAGTCAGGTTCGGGTTAGCCCGACCCGAACCGAACCTTAACAGTTCAAAATTCAAAAATTTAAATATTTTCATATCCAAACTGATCCTAAGTAATACTCGGATCCCCACCCAATTAAATCTACTTTTTTTCGAGCCCTGATCCGATTAACCTGAACAACTCGAGCTTGAAGGAAATTATTTGACAAAAAGAAAGACAACTCCATAAAACATGCATTTTTTTTCCAAATCCACAATTTTTTTCACTTTTTAATTTAGTGATTTTGATCCAACAAATATGAAAGAAAATTTTACTTGATTAAATTTCTTTTTTTTTTTGAAGAATAAAGAAATTACAGATCTATAAAAGAAGTTAAAAAAGCAAGGAATTACAAATCTATAGAATAAGTTAACAAAGCAAGAAATTACAAATCTAAAGAAACAAATATATAAAAGAAATAGAATTACCCAAATCTATAGAAAAAAATAGAAATTACAGATCAAAGTAGCAGAAATAGATCTAATCAAGAAATTATAGATCTACAGAAGAAGTTAACAAAGCAAACACAATTACCTAAATCTAATCAATCACAAAATTCAAAAAGAAAAAAAAGCAAGTTTATATCCATCTTCATCTCCTTCATCTTCTTAAGTTACTAGAAAATAAAAAATAAAATAAAAGATAGTAACAAAGAGATTACAAAACAAATAAAAGATAGCAACAAAGAGATTACAAAACAATAAATCTGGATAGGGGTGTGCAACAGTTGGTTCGGTTCAATAATCAAATTGAAATAATCAAAAATCAAATTTTTAAGATTTTAATCAACTGAACCGAATTTATAGAATAATTGAATCAAAATTTTCGATCGATTTGGTTCGGTTAACAAAAAAATCGAAAATTAAAATTATTTAAAAAAAATTGTATCTAAAAATTATATAAAATTATAAATCATAATATACTAAAATAAAAACATCTAAATTGTACAAAATAAAAGTCTAAATTAGAGATACAATTTCAAAATATATAATAAATAATACAATAAAATCGTTAAATAAATTTTTTCATTTAATCGATTTTCCATTTAATCGTCAAAATTTCAAATTATCACCTAAAAAATAGATATTAATAGTTGATAAATTTACTCATATAATTTACAACTCAAAAAATAATTTACATGTACAAAATAATTATTCAATTAAAAAATCCAAAAAAGTTATATAATTATATAAATTTCAGTTCGATTTTTCTACGATTTTTTCCTTCAAAAACCGAATCGAAAAATCAATTTTTTTAAAATTTAAAATCGAAACCAAACCGAAAAATTAAAAAATCAAATCAAATTAAAAAATCGATCGTTTTGATCCGATTTTTCGATTGGAACCGAAATTTGCTCACCTCTAAATCTAGATCTCTTCCATTATCAAACTCCGACAATGACAAAATCGTCTGCCTTTGTCTCATCCTCATCGAAATTTCGACAATGGCAAGTCAAAAGAAAGCAGAAAGAGAAGGTGAAGCCTAAAGCGAGTGACAAAAAAAAGCATACGGAGAGATTGACCGATCGATCAAGAGAGAAGTGGAAAAGAGTGAGAAATAGAGGAAGAAATGTGGAAGCAAGAGAGAGATAGAGAAACAAAGGGAGACATCGAGAAGCAAGAGAGAGAGATGTGCCGTGAAGCAAGAGAGAGGGGCTAAAATGCATAATGAAAAAAAAACCTCTTGTGTATGTTATTTTTGGTCGAATCGATTTTGAAAAGTTTTAATCCAATCCGACTCGAATTCAACAAATACCAAATTTTACATGCCAACCGATCTTAATAATCCTATCCAAATACCTCCTATCGGTTTGTTTGGGTAGGATCGGGTTTTGCACACCTCCGACGATTATTGATGCATATCCTACGATTCTTTTCTCCTCCCGTACTCCACCGTTTCGTGCATTGCTTCTTCTCATCATTCTCACAAAACCCAACAGCGAATTAAAATAAAAATAAAAACTCAGTTTCTTGTCGCAGGGACAAGCTTCCATCGTCGGCCTATAAAAGAAAGAAACAAAAACAGACATTTCTGTTCTATAATATAAACAATAAAGGAAGCTTCTGATTTGTTCCCTTTCTTCTTCCCAAATCTCTCGATCTTCATTCTCATTCTCTCAGTCAGATATTCTCTTTCTCAATCCCCACAACGGTACGTCTTCTTGTTCTCTCTCTTCTCGTTTTCTGCTTTTGCAGCTCATTTCCCTTCTATGGATTTACAGATTTGCAAATTATGCCCCATTTTGCAGTGAATTATGGGCTTTAGTGGTCACCGTGGTTGGATTTCTTCACCTATTATGGCTTTCCTTTGTAATTGTATTGCTGATTTTTATTTTTTGTTTTTTCAGGAGTTCTGTGGCAATGTTTGTGTGCTTCCAGTTTTAGCTGATGCAGAATTGAGCTTAATCCAGCGCTGATAGTCTGGTGTGTCGTTGTTTGACTGTCTTATGAGACCTTAATTAGGGTTTCAGATGTAATTCTTTGTTGTATCTGTTGCCTTTTCAATTAAAAAATTGTTGAATAATTGAAGGAGCTCTGTCTTTTTCTTTCTTTCTTTTGTATTTGGCTTTGCGGTTGAATCCTTTTTTTTTTTTTTAATTTGTTATTCAAAGAATTGTTACTGAAGAAACGGAAAAAGAAAAGAAAATTACCCATTGAAATTGGATGGGTAATAAGCTCGGAAGGAGGAGACAAGTGGTGGATGAGAGGTATACGAAGCCACAGGGCCTTTATGTTCACAAAGATGTGGACCATAAGAAGCTAAGAAAGCTTATTCTCGAATCCAAGCTTGCACCATGTTATCCAGGGTATGATGAGTGCTGCAACGACCACGAAGAATGCCCAATTTGCTTCCTGGTCTGTATTGACGCCATTCTTTTTGTGTTGTTATTTTCTTTTTCTTTTTTCGTTCATCATTTCTGCTATTCTTGGATGCTTGAATAATCAAACAAAGATAGACCAAAAAGAGTTGATTCTTGTTGGAAAAATAAAAAAGCTCTTGATTTTCTTTCCTCGTAGATGTTCTTCCCATAGCTTTTGTTAAAGAATGTATTAAGCAGCCTAGCTCTCCTATTTTATTTTGGAGGCATATGATATCATCTTTAAGAAGATTCATTTCTCAGTATTTGAATTTTGTCGTTCTTGTAAGCAACTCAGAACTTCTGTTTTGGTTTTGTCTCAGTATTACCCGAGTCTCAATCGATCACGGTGTTGCCTGAAGGGCATTTGCACAGGTAGTTAAGCAATGATTTTCGGAAAATTGGATATATAGTTGTCGTTAGTATTCTGTATGCAATTTGATGTTTCTTTCCACTAGAGTGTTTTCTGCAGATGAAAAACCCTAATTCAGCTCGTCCTAGTCAGTATCCTTCTGTGCAAATTTTGAAATTTGGTTGCATATGTCAAAAGTTTGTCTTCTTTTTTTGGGATCAATGTTCTCTATGCTTGTGATCCTTTAACTTATCAGATGTCCCTTTTGTAAAACCTCAAATTATGCTGTGGAGTATAGAGGTGTCAAAACAAAGGAGGAAAAAGGCATGGAGCAAATTGTAAGATTCAGCCTTAGCAAATTTACTTTTTGTATTTAGGGAATCCTTTATTTATGTAGTCAGTGGTTGGCAATGCATCTTATGTATTTTTCTTCAAATTCTCAGGAAGAACAACGTGTTATAGAAGCAAAAATTAGGATGCAGCAACAAGAAATTCAGGATGAAGAAGAGAGAATGCAGAAAAGACTTGACATCAGTTCTTCAAGTACCAGCATTGCACCAGCAGAGGTTGAAAGGGGTTCTGCGGCTGGTATCTACTCTTTGGATTTTGTTTTTCTTTCTATACACCCTTATGTCATACAGCATCGTGGACACGACTTTTCTTATTCTTTATCCACATTGTTGCCAGTTCAATCTTTTAGGTCTCCTGTGGAAAATGAGGAAATTGTTTCTTCTCAATTCTCAATTAGGCATCCTCCACATTATAGAGCAAACAGGTAAACCTTTTCTTGTTATTGTTTTTTTCTTGGTTCAAATAAAGGTAACAGGTAATGATTCTTCGATCTTCAATTGATCCATATAGAATATCTTCAGAAAATAAAAGGATAAATTTAATCTCTTCGAAGTCTGGAGTTTCTCTTGGGGCACTTTTGATTTTTCTATCCATAATACCGATCTTCTGTTTTCACAGATAGGTTACACTTAAATTCTAGTAATTGTCTCTTAGATAATGAAGCATTGTGTGTTGGATGACAACAAATAATGGATTTTCATTGTGATTTTAAAGGTTTGTTTCTTTATCTTTATGTAAACTATTGGGCATTACTGGTAACTGGAGTTTGTTTATTTTTGTAAAACAAATGGGACTGCTACTAGTTGCAACTTCCATCTTAAGATAGCTCAACCATAATTGTTCCTTGTTGAGCTAACAATTTGCTTGGGCTTCATTCTGTCGAGGCCTAATACTGATAGGCATAAGGCTTCAATTATTGTAAATATTGGTATCCCTTTATTATTATGAAAAACAATGTGCCTCTTATGCTTAGTTATGTGGCTGTGTGTTGCTTGGATCAAATGGCAGTAAATGCTACTTAACCGTAAAAATCAAAAAGAGTTTCGAGTTAAAAGAAATTCATTTCCTCTTTTTCTTGCTTCCATCAGATGAGTTTATTCATTTTTTTCCTTATTGTGTTTTTGGCATATCATTTATCAAAATGATATTGCTGTGACTGTTAGGATGCAATTGATGCTAATTCGGCAATGGACTGTCTCCAAATTTCCCCTTTAAACTCCCTTTTGTTGGGATCATAATTTGGAAATGATCATCTTTTGACAGATAAAATATTAATAAATAAATTATTAGAAGGATAATGATTATGTGAAAATGACAAATGTCTTGTAGCAAGTGTTTGCTTCAGAAACTCCTCTACATTGTTTGAACATATGATACTTTTCCAGTTTATAGGGTTTTGTATGTTAATGATTTAATAGGTTGTTAATTGCTAGATCTTTAGGTAGTATGCACTAATATTGAAGCTGTATATATTACGTGCGGTTAGCTTAATTAAATATTTTGATTGATCTGTTGTCCTAATGTATAAGAAATGCCGATGAAACTGCAGGGATGATGAGTTTGACCTAGATCTAGAAGACATTATGGTCATGGAGGCTATTTGGCTTTCTATCCAGGTAAACACTCTTAATAGATTAGATCCCATTGTACATAAGAGATGGCTACAGGTTTGGAGGTATGGAATCTCTAAATGAAACCAAATCTGAAAGCCCCTTGCTTCCTTAAGTTTGCTATATCTTATCTTTTAATGACTTGTACTGAGATGAAAATCTTGCCAAATAGGAATATTTTATTTATCCACTAAGAGAGAGATCAAAATTAAAACTATTCAGTTCTTGTTTCTAGTTTGCTAAGACTAATTTTGTTCTTAACTTGCACTCTAGACCACTTTTGTGTTTTTTTTTTCTTTTTGTTATTTCAGCATGTTAGAGATTACAGTTGAATCAATTTCAGAATACCAAAGCTTAATTGAAAACCTATCTTTTAGCATAGGAAGTTCCTTTGGCAGGCTGTTTTAGAAAAATTCTAGCTGGTGCCATAGAGTTGTCTTATAAAAAATTTTGTGTGAGAGTGGACAGGATTTAAAAGTTTGTAATTGGGATTGTGATCAGTCTCAAATTGGATCAGAATAGTTTTATTGTTTTTCTTCCTTCTCTGTTTCTTTCAAGCTAACTGCTGCCCTATGAGTTACTGTTCACAGCCTCGGAGCAACTTCTTATTTTCTCTTCATTTCTGACCAGCTTGGTTGTGGATTTTCCTTTATTTAATAACCATTTAGTGACTGAAATTACTTTTTCTGTTATTTTCATTGGAGATTTGAATTCTATTTTTTGTGGTCTTGGTCTTTTACAGCTCACTAAGATATTTTTGTATTGAACAAAAATAATGCTGCAGGAAAATGGCAGACAGAAAAGTCCAGCTTATGTTGATGTTGCTTCTTCTGAAAATTATGCTGTGCAATGTAATTATGCATTACAAACTACGGCTCCAGTGGCAGGATCATCATCATCTCCTTCAGGGGGTCTTGCTTGTGCAATAGCTGCCCTTGCTGAGCGTCAGCAGATGGGTGGGGAATCCTTTGTGCATAACAATGAAAACATATCAGCATGTAGCATGCTTCCGGGCAGTAGTAGCTTTTACAACAGGTTGGATCAGGATGCTGAAAATTACCCCCCCACTCACAGTTCCTGCAATACTTCACCAGATTGTAGAACAGCAACTGCAAGAGATGATGGGGAATGGGCTGCAGATCGAGGATCAGATGCTGCGGAAGCAGGAACTAGTTATGCGAGCTCTGACACTACGGAAGATGCTGATGGAATTTGTACCTTGTTGCTGCCACCGCCGCCACCACCACCAGATGAGATTGGAGATAGCTTTCAGAATAACCCAGTACCTATTGTTCCTGAGAGTTTTGAGGAGCAGATGATGCTGGCAATGGCCGTTTCTCTTGCTGAGGCTTGAGCTGTGGCAGGTGTTGCTGGGACTGCATGGCAATAATTTTCAGGGTATGCACCAAGTTCCAGATGGTTGATGCCCACTTCCAGTGTTTCAGCTACCTGGTTATGCCATAGGATGAGTGCATATATGATGCAACTGGCTCAGATGTGGAGGTAGTAACTCTGTCCTTTCCACTTTCTGTCACTATATATACTAGTTAAAAGGAAAATGGATTGTCTTGGTCAATGAAAGGTCCGTTTGGTTATGAAATTAATGACGACTCAGATTCTTTCCAGAATTCTATATAATTTTTTTTTTTTAAACTTGGTTGGAAAGTGCTTCTTAGCTAGAGTTTTTTATAATGCCCTCAATAGTATTGGCCCTTGTTCATTGTAGTGGGATGAATTAATACACCTCGAATTATCACATCAATTTGTAGAGAGTTGGAGTTCATATCCATTTTTGCAATGCTTTGGTTGAATCGTTCACATTAAACCAATAGCTGTCTACGCAACCGCAGCTGTTTAAGATTGTAGTGCAAATCTTGTTTTCTTTTTACGCGATGTTATCCCCTTCCTACTGGCGGAATGAATCTATGCGAGGAAGTAAACAATCTGAACTTTAATAGGTGGAATGATGATTTGGTGATTTATTGGCCTTGGGAGTCATTTTGGGCTCAACCAGCTTTCTGCTGCAGTCTTCTCTTTTAATTATTATAATCTAGAATATTTACAATTCAAACCTAGAATATGTAGAAAGAAGGCCAAATTCTTGGTGCTATCATGTGGCTTGTTGTCTACTTCAGGTATGTGTTATGGATGTTTCATGTTCAGGTTGGATATTAATGGCTTTTACAGGGTATCTTTTGTTCTGAAATATGCGATACGTTAATGACCGATCCAAAAACATTTATTTTGCACAGTTCAAATTGTTGTTTTGGATTCCATGACTTTATTTCATGGTTACTGGATTAGTGATTTATTATTGTACAATGTTTTAACTGCCCAGTTATAACTCATTATTTTTTATAATCACCAACATACCCCTATTAAACTGCTATCTTGTAATAATTGAAGATATGTCATTGTAGGGCAAAACAGTCCAATATGGTACATTAAAACCAGACCAAAACAGGTTATAAATCCATAGAAAATCAGTCTTTTAAAACACCATTCTTCATAAAATCATGCAATATCATATTGCATACAAGACAAAATGAACGATGGTGAAATGCCATCCAATGGCTATCTTCTTCAAGTGCCCTCATTTCCTTGTGCATGGACACACACATGCAGTAGTTTTTACACTCACTGTCATTAAATTTGCACTCTGATAACATTTGTGATCATTAAATTTACACCCAAATAACAATAATACGGTTAGAAATAATTGTTTTAAATATAATTCCAACAATTAGTCAAATGTAAATGGCTGAAATTTTTTTTTGGGGTCAAAAAATGGCTGAAAATGGACTATCAGATTATCAAAGTTTTCATGTCAGATTTTCGTTATCACTGACATAATATTTCCCTTTCTTAAAGAAATTATAATATTTAATGGTCAATTACATGATTTGTTTCATTCTTAATTTATCTTGTATATTCCAAGATTAAAATGTTCTACAAAAATCACTTATCCAAAACATCAGTAGAAATTTCACTATTTTGCCTTTTCTATGTGACCCCTGTTAAAAAATGTCAAGCCCTGATCAGTTGCTAATAACATACTTTTCATAAAGTTTAGGGTGCATTTGAACAAAAAAAAAAAACTTGGGATAAAATTATGATTCCATGTCATTTTCTCTAGCAACTTTTCTTTCATTGAATGTAATTCTTAACAATATTCCTCGTAAGAATACAAAACAAAATACCTGATGATCTCAGACTTTACAAGATCAAACAAAATATTAGTTTGATCCTCAGACTCTTCTTGTTTGGTGGCTGAGACATGGAGAGAGCAAAATCATAATTCTCTTTGCCTTAACCTTAAATTAGATCTCCTCATACACATTTTCATCTTCAACAGCCAACAATAAGTTCCTCGAATAAACAGCCACATTATTTCCCATTCCTTCTGCCATCATTGATCTGACCTTCTACAGTTCAATTTAAAAAAATAAAAAATTAAATAACTTGATCATAATAGTAAAAAACGAAAACAAAAACAGTTTGCAATTTCTTCGCTGAAGTAATTTCTACTACTATTCCATTTAAGATAACAGAGCGTCAAATGACTTGTAAGAAAAAGATTTTATAGGATCTGTCAAGAATATGCCTCGAAGCAGTACCAGAAGATTAAGCAACCAACCTTCTCTATTTCTTCATGAACATGAGGATTATCCTTCAAATACTGTAATGCTCTGTCTCTTCCTTGTCCCAATCTTCTCAAAACCAAAATAACCAGAATTCGTAAGTGTTTTGTTAAAAAAATGAGGTTGTTTAAGCAAAAGCTTAAATCTACCACAAAATCTGACTGAGCAAAACACAGCAGTTTGATAGTTTGCTTAAGTGGAAAGGGGTTATATGAATAACATCTTGAACACCAATCATAGTTTATGACATAGAATGGTCTGGTAATAGGACAGATAGATAACTAAAAAAATGCAAGGATTAATCCGTTTAATGAGACAGAAAAACAACAATTAAGGTCCAACTACAAACCTATGGTCTCCATAGCTATACCATGAACCCTTCTTTACCACAACATCCATCATCTCAGCGCAATCCAAAATGCAACCCTGCATATTGAATCAAATTTGAAACGGATATAGCAACTTGCACTATAGGGGGAAATGACTAGTATTCTGTTGCAATACTAACCAGTTGACCTACTCCCTCCCCAAAAATAATTTCAAATTCAGCTTGCTTGTATGGCCTCGATACCTGCCATACCAACTAATCAGAAAAATGGTTTGTTCTACTAATGAACACTCAAAAAAAAAAATCTATACAAATGTTAGAAATATGTAGCAGGCGTCAAATTTTCCTATTTATACATACCTTGCTCTTTTGTACTCTAACACGAACTCGAACCCCTACATCTTCATCCCCTTTAACCTACAGTGACATAAAACTCTATACTGTAAGCAATGCCCAAACATCAAATTTGGCAAGATAGACTCCCAAGCAAAAGATACTAAAGTCTTATCCTCCTATAAGGAGATCAAAACAGGAGCAAAACCATGCAGCTATCATGCTTCTTTGTTATCATCAGTAGCCATTGCACCTACGGATTTTATCTTCCCGGTAGGACGTATCTCCAGACGAACTGAGGCAAAGAATTTTAAGGCAATTCCTCCACTTGTCACTTCTGGATTCCCATAATATACGCCAATCTAACAAATTAACAAGAATAAAGTTACATGTATTGATTAACAGAACTTAGGAATGACAAAGATGAATCAATTACTTAAAAGGTATCATGTCATGTGAATTATAATCACCAGTACTTACTCTAACAGAAGAGAATACTAAACCTATGAATAGATACCTTATATCTTATTTGATTCAGGAAAATGAGAGTACAACCAGCTTTAGAAGCATTTCCTGACATCTTACGCAGTGCTTGACTCATAAGACGTGCTTGCAAACCCATTTGCTGCATCCCAATCTCACCCTAACAATAATAAAACAGAATAAGTCATAAATAGGCAAGTAGCTCAGCTATTATATAAAGGTATTGAAAGAAGTAGAAGATGACACCACACTTCAATCTCTGCTCTTGGAGTGAGGGCTGACACAGAATCAACGCATATGAGATCTACAGCACCAGATCTGCACATACGATCTGCAACTGAAATATGGCAATGTGGTTAGACCTCAAAATATCAGAATCATGGGAAACATAACCTGCATTATACATAACTTCTTCAGCATTTAACCTATTTTTAATAAAAAGCATAACTAATGAAATTTCATAATCAAGGGCATTAAATTACTTTCAAGTGCCATCTCGCCATTATCAGGTTGGCATACAATCAAATTTTCTACATCCACACCCAATGCTTTTGAATATGCGGGATCAAAAGCATGCTCTGCATCAACAAGCATCGCATTTCCACCAAGTTTCTGCAGATTTAACAGAGTAACAATCTCATGGTCCTTAACAGACATAAGCCCCGAAAAACTTAGTTAAATATACCAGAAACTAAATGCACAAAGAAGCCCCCAAAAATGATGAACCTGAACTTCTGCAATTGCATGGAGTGCCACGGTGGTCTTCCCACTACTTTCTGGCCCAAATATCTGCATTAAATGTGGAGGTTCGTGATGTAAAATGATGCAGCTGGCAAAACTTACAGCAAATTCTTCCAGTTGAAAAAGTTCACCATCTTTATTCAATCAATTAAATGTCAAAACTTCAGACACTATGTAGACAGAAAACAAACTACTATCGACAAAAAGAATTAGGAACTCAGAGTAACACAAAACTCATAAAAATTTACATAGATACAATCCTACAACCTAACAATTACAGAACTCCTCAAACATTCTCAAAATATGCACATACACTAAAAATGGCAGGTAAAAAAAGATTTTTAACAAAGCCAAATAACATCACCATTAATAAATTACTGGACTGACTAATGGAAGAAGCACAAGGTACAGAAGTGACCCGAAAAAGAAAAAAATAAATAAAAACCACCAGTACCGTATCAAAGGGAAAATTGCCATTGCATTCACACATATACATTTTTGGTTCACCGGACCACATATCATCATTCAACAAAAGCTTAGCCAGGCCCCTCTTCAAGTCTTACAAAAAATATGTCATACATAATTATCCTCACTGGACAGTGTCTAACAACCGAATAAGACAGCTTATGAATAATAACGAAACAACTGAATGAGCCACAGCAGTTAAGCTTACCACCAAAACCAAAGTGTGTCTTAAGTCATAATAAGCACATGAAATTCTTGAAAGTAAAACAGAAATATATGAGGCTGCACAAAATGATTTGATACCTCAACAATTCTTCCCTTAGGAAGGCCACCACCTAAAGCAAAATCTAGAGTCAAACAGCCACTGGGGAAAGTCTCACTGCAAGAAATTTGATTAAATTAAAGGTCAAGCTACAAGACTATGCAGCAGGAAGTAATGTGATGCAAGCCCACATACCACCCATCAAGGATGCTGCAACAGCAAAAATAGCTTACCAGATAGAGAAAGAACAAAAAGAAGTCAGCTACAAGAAGAATACTTACACCAGTGCTCCACCAGCACTGCCCAATCTTGTAACACTTCCTTTACCAAATGAATTATTTATATCATTCATTGCTGCTTCTAATGCTTTTTGCTGAAAAAAGAAAATGCATACAACTACATACATAAAAATTTATGACTTAATTATTATCTTGATTAATTATAAATTTCGAGTAGCATTAAGTATAAACGGCTCATAGTTGAATCCCATCTTGACATAATTAAGTCCACAATAACACCCAAAATAGCATGCTTCTCCTTCCTATTTGGAAAATTTTCAATGTTTCTTGTAAGAAGTATGCTACCTGAGAAAAGGAGACTCCTAAAATATGTTATTGTGGTGAAATGAACGATCTTGAGGATATTCAGAAAGGACCGCCACTTTCTAATGGGAGGTATAGAGACAATAATGTAGGTTCTAAAAGTATAAAGTCATCTTTTCAATTCAAAGTAGGTACCCACAGCATGAAATAATTCAAGTTAAGGCTTGTTATAGGATATTTTGATGAATCCAAGTCCCAATACTTGTAGAAATAAGGACTCTTAGGCTGCCTACTTTCTGCAAGAGACTGTTCCCACAAGCCACAACTCAGTCTATGACCTTCTTGCTATAAAGGAGCTAACTTTACCATCGCTGAAATTCACCCTCATCACTTGAATGAATGTATTAACTTTAATTGAGTGTCTCAAAAGCATGCTTCGCAACATAAAAGCCTAGCAGAAAAAATTAATGAAATAGGGCGACCTACCAATACAACCACATAGAAAACAAGAAGAAGCAAAAAGAGAAATGGATAAATACCCGGTCGAGGAAGCGAGAGTCTAAGTCAGGAGAGAGAGAGCCATTATTGAGTTTAGCTTCAAATTCAGAGCGAATTTTGTGAAATTTTTTTCTAAAAGTTGGTACTTGAGAGGCTTTGAAGTTGAAATGAAAGGTAGAACATTGAGAATGGAAAGGAGAAGGGAGAAATGGGTATGCTTTGAGATTGACTTTTACAGGGAATACTAATGAATCCATTGAATATATTGTCTGTCACAGTTGATTCGAAGAAGAAGAAGAAGATTATTCTGTGAAGCGCCTTTCCTGTTTCTTTGAACTTTGGAGGATTTCTATTTTATTTGTTAGAAATACAGAGAGAGAGATAGAGGGGATTTTTTTTAATTAATATATTTTTTTGGTGTTTTAAAAATTTTCTCTAATTTTTAATTACAAATTAAAGTTTAGGAAATTTAATGTTTGTCTGTAATTTTTAAATTTTTCTCAATTTCTTGTTATGATATTCTGATCCTTAAGCTTACCATAGATTAATTTAAAAGTTCAAATTTACTTTTAATATTTAATAAAAAATTTATTTTATTTCTAATATTTTTATTGATATAATGTTATTTTTTTATATTTTAAAATTTAAAAACTTTTATTCATCTTTTAATAGTTTTACGACACGTAACACTTAAATAAATAAATATATAACATCAAATTAATAAAATTTCTCAATTTTAAAATATAAAAAGTAATATTGTACCAGCTGCATATTAAAAATAAAAATACATTTTTCCAAAAAATAAAAATATATTTTTTCCAACTATATCAATTTTAATAGCATTAATTAATTTTAAAATTTTTATTTAAAAAATTAAAAAATATACTTCCAATAGTAAATTTATGTAATAATGCACTAATATGGATACTATGCTCATTAAAATAAAATATTGTTATTATAGCGTCCACAATTGATGTAAAATAAAATATTATTCTCTCTATTCAATATCAGCTTTTATCACTGTTTAGATTTTTGAAAAAATATTAAGTTAATTTTTGAAATTCCTTATTTTTATAATAAGTAATATTTTGAAAAAAAATAAAATAAGACCATTATATGAAAATAAACATAGTAGGGAAAAAAGTATAAAGGAAAAAAAAGGAAAATTTAATGAATATATTACTGTAGTATTACTACTAATAAAACAGACAAGTTTGAAATAAATATTATCTTAATTTTAAGTGTCATTTTAAATGGAATAAATTATTTAATTTTTTTAAAAGTAAAAATTTACATTAGGTTGAGGGAAGTTAAAAATATAATTAGTTTGGTGCAATAAACTCTCAATATTTTTATTCATGCTTTATTTTATATGTGTTTCATATTTTTAATAATAAATAAATTTTTTAAATTCATTAAAAAATATATAATTATGATATTTTTTTAAAAAAATTATTACTTGCAAAGTAGGTACACACTTATATATATATATAGGTGTGAGCCCATGTTGATTCAATCTCTTGGGCCTCTGGGCATATATGGTTTTGAGCCCATGTTGATACAATCTCTTGGGCCTCTGGGCATATATGGTTGTGAGCCCATGTTGATACTATCTCTTGGGCCTCTGGGCATATATGGTTGTGAGCCCATGTTGATACAATCTCTTAGGCCTCTGGGCTATATGGTTGTGAGCCCATGTTGATACTGTCTCTTGGGCCTCTGGGCCTTTTGCCACTTTTTTTATATTCCTTTGCAATATCAAAATTCCATACTCCGATTTCTTGTTTCTAAAAAGAAAAATATTTTGAGCCTGATGAAAAGCAACGAACGAGTGTATTTTTTCCTCAATAGAAAAGGTTTTTTCTTTTTTTAATTAATAGGGTTATTTAAAGAGTGAGTTAAAGGCCTATAAAGTAATTATTTAATCTCATACATATATTATATACACACCAACTGCAAATTGAAATTTTCACAATTTTCATTCAGCCATTAATTAGTTCAAGTGTACAGCCAAAAGAAGATTACATGTCTCCATGGAAGATGCATACATACATTGCTTAACATATAATTTATACCTATATTTTGTTCTAATTACAACATAATTCCATGATGTTGAAAACTTTCTTTTCCTAAAATGGAGAGCTACTACTGTTCTAGTAGCGAAAATAGTAATGTGCTGGTTTAAAAGTCAATATCATTTAGTATCGGTATAAAGCTCGCGATACAAAAATATTGTACCTTACTTTTAACCAATTTAGACAGTTAAATTCAGCAGAACCTAAAAACGCTACAAGAACTTTAGCCATTTGGGGAACCCTAAAATTACATTATCTATAAAAATCAAAATTAGAAAGGATGATTTGTCCATAAATTGGACATACCCACTTGAGAAAAGCAGGTTTCTGAAGCTGCATCATCATCACCTAAGCTTGCAGATCCATGAAAATGATTAAGTTGATTAATAAAAGCTTTAATGTCCTTTTTATCATGGTCTAAGTTAGGACAATTAGGGACAGAAGCAGAAGGTAATTGCCCTCCAAATGGATTGATTAGGGTGGTTTGGTTAGGAGAGAAAATGGAGAAGCAGGGCACTTGCTCATAACCATAATCAAAGTCATCATCTTCAATATCTAATAAGTTTGGTTGAGTTTGGTCAAAAGAGATGTAAGAATCCATTAATGGTGGAAGTGATGAAGATAGTGTGTCATCATAGCACCTGCTTGCTTTCCCAACTATTTCTCTGCTTTTGTAGAACACTCTACATAATACCCAATCCTCCTGCACCAAATCAAAACATATGCATCATTTTCTCATATCATAACCCTACTATATACATAATTCAGAAATTTAGATACGATCGGAATTCATGTATGAATATTATCGATATATTATGAGTACATGAGAATAATTGTTACTGGTTGTTATTTAATATTAATAACTCAACTCATTTAATACATCATAATTCGGTATTATATAAAATCTCTTAACTTTTTCAAATAAGCTCTTTAAGACCAAAAACTTTCAAATCAAACTATTTCTCTCACTCATTAAATACTAATTTAGACTATTTTTCTTAACGAAAATCTGCCTGTGTTCTTTTTTCAGATGATGTATTAACCGAATTTATTTTTATAATTAACCCTATAGTCATTAATGTTTTAAAAACTAGTTAGATAGGAACTATTGAAATCAAAATAAAATAATAATTAGAAGAATAGCTAAAACAAATATTCAAAAAGGAAATATAAAAAGGAGGTGTTAGGTACATCTTGACTTTTATAATCTAAGTCTTGATTCATACCAATTACTTATAATGACTAAAAATTAAAAATTAAATAAAAATTACTTATAATGAGTAAAAATTAAATAAAAATTACTTATAAGCAAGGTCAAGCATTACAGTTGATGGTGATGCTAATGATATCATATATTATAATTAATATAATATGCTAAATAGTAAATTTATCATGCAATACAGCTGAGAAATAAATAAAATCAAGTTGATGGCATAAGATCCTGAGTTATAAAATGAATTATAATAAATAATATCATAATTAGGTAAGCAATTAGCTAGCAGCCCAGCATATATATATAAATATAAATTCTTGAGTAGGAAATTAATTTTACAAAAATATGATTCAAAAGAAAACAAAAGGGAAACATCAAACATCCATCAAAGTCAAAATAATATGAAATAAAAAAACCAAAAACTATAGTAAATTCAAGATGCATCACCATGATTCTTGCATAAATATTAGGAATACGTAGACATTGAGAAATTGCTAGTTTTGTCAAAAATAAACAAAGTCAATACAAAATCTTAATAAATCTAGAAAATTATTTAGAAACTTTAATTATTTCGCCGAAAATTATATTTAAGTCGGTTTAATAAAGTACGTTTAAATAAATTGAAAATTTTTTAATCCAAAATTAGCGCATGAAAACCGAAATCGGTCCAATCGATTCGGTTAATCGAAAAATATTATTTAAAATTGAAACCGATAAACTGGTTAACCGAATGTAACAGATTAATTAATAGTTAGTGATTTTTAAAAACCGATATTAATGAACTGATTAATTTTTTTGTTAATGAACCGGTTAACCAGTCCATGTTCACCCCTAATTATATCAGTGTATAACAAGAATTTTTCAATAGAATTAAGAAAATAAGTTCAACTGTCCCTACAATTTAAAGTTTATATAACTACAATTAATATGCTATTTTTCATAGAAAAAAATATAAACAAAATAATAAAAAAAAAGAGTACCTTGTTGTGAGGAGGAGAGTGAAGGCGAAACTCATGCATGACCCAATCAGATTTAGTGCCCTTAGGAGCTCTGCCTTCATAGAAAACTAAAGTCTTTCTCATACCAACAACAGTGCCCTTCCTAAGGACAGCCCTGTCCTTCCCAGTTGCCTTCCAATACCCACTTGCTGTTGCTCTATTTGTTCTTATTCCTGTTGCATATTTTCTATCTCTTTGGCTGTAAAAATACCACTCTCTTCCTCCCACACGTGCCGTTTCTGTAAAACCACAGGTGTACATTAAATATAAATTGTCGAATAAAAAATAATATTTTTTATATTTTCATCGAATAATCTATGTTTAATATATTCGGTACATATTTGATGTATCAGATCATTTATTAAAGAATTTCTATCAAATTAAACTTTACGACAAATTATATT
Source organism: Excoecaria agallocha (assembly GCA_037975025.1). NCBI lineage: Eukaryota > Viridiplantae > Streptophyta > Magnoliopsida > Malpighiales > Euphorbiaceae > Excoecaria > Excoecaria agallocha. The sequence goes on along the minus strand of JBBPFJ010000036.1, from coordinate 627,093 downwards.
TAGTGGCTTAAATGTTAAGGGGTTTTTTTTTTTTTTACAAATTCAAAGAATTATTTTATATATATCCCTAAAAAAATGACTTAATTTTGTTGACTAACAAATAATTAGGATGTAGTTGAGAGGTCAATTTGTGGAGAATTATTGAAGGCAATAGTAGGATTGAAAAGAGAAGAATAATAAAAATTTTCTTTTTAAAAAAAAAAAACAATATTGCTTACATAGGTTATACTTGTTTGATGTGAAAATGATCAAAATTTCAACAAATTAATACTCCCCTTTTTAATAAAAAACAAAACAAAATATATTCTGTTTAATTTTTTTTTTCTTGGTAAATAATTCTGTTTAGTGTTTGATTATTTCTTGGTCAGAAATTGAAGATGAGGACTATGTCAACTTGTGAACTTCATTTAAAAACTATTTTTTTATGGCTTAAAAATGAGGAGATTTTTCTAGAAAAGCAAATATTGATAAAATTAAATAATTAAAATCATATGTAGTGATAGACTTTATTAATGGATTTGGTAATTAGGAGGAAAAATAAAATAAAATTGCAATTATTTTCTTAATCTCTTCTGTAAAGTGATAGTGATACACATGAGTATGGTGTCCATTAGGTTTGAGTTATTTATTTATTTTTTAATTTATTTCTTTATATTTTATCTCAATCACTTTCCCAACTGTTGGTTTAGGACAATACCAAAAGTGTCAATTTCATTCGAAAAGCTTTGAATATGATTTTTTTTTATTTTACTATTTTTCTATACCAAATTTAGAATTATGCAATTTCTTAATTAAAGATATATTAGAACTTCACTAATTGAAGATTTTCAACTACAAGGTGTAATTTATTTTTAATACACTTCAAGTTTTAATTATTAAGGAAGAGACTTTCTCATATGAATGAGAAATTATAAATAAGTTTATATAATATATTAATTAATATATATTTACCAATGCCAATATATATAGAATCTAGTTGTGAACTAAATTAGTTGTTCCAAGTTATGTTTTGAAAATAAAAAATATATTTATAGCATAAGACTTTCATAGCAAAAAAAAAAGTAAATAACTTGCAACCATTGAAAATCAAATAAATTAAAAAGATCATATGGTCACTACTATATATAGTAGCACTTATTATTATTATATGGAAGACAATAATTACTAATTAGAGTTTATTTTTTCTTTACACTATATATATATATAGGTATCATTAAATTAAAACGTATGGGTAATAAAAAAAATAAACTTTATTAAACTAGAATTCAGAATATATTTTGCCTTATCTATTAAAGATATGTACCATTAGCATCATTTTTTGTCAACCACAAAATTGCACCCCATATATATATATATATATATATATATATATTTCACGTCAATTTTAGGTAGCTAAATAAGAGAAAAAAACAAATAATAAAAGTATATATGCATGATTTTTATATATTTATTCCTAGTATATGCTACTCTTTAAATTAAAACAATAATGCAACTCTTTAAAACCATAATTTGTTTAAAAGGTAAAAAATGTGTGTGTATATGTGAAAATTATGAATTTAAATATAATATTTTAAGTGAATTAGGAGTAAATAATAACAGAAAATAATGATGAAGAAGATAAATAATAATAATAATTAATAATAATAATATCAATAATTTCTTTTTAAGAAAAAAAAAGAAGAAAAAACTGACCAGGAATATCCCATGGCTCACACTTGTTAAGGTCAACTTCGATCAAAAGAAGAGAATTATCAGAAAGATTATTAATCTTCTTCATCAAATAATCACAAACCAGTTCTTCATCTTTTGGATGAAATCTAAATCCTGGTGGCAATTTCGATTCCACCATGCTTATGTTGCTCATTTTTCTTTCTTTTTCTTTGAAGAAAAAAAGACTGAAATCAAGAACAAGAAGAAGAAGAAGAAGATGAAGAGATAGAGAGAGAAACAATCTGTAAGCCAATTATGAAAGGAGAAGGCCATGTTTGCTGCATTATATAAAGCAACAAAATGAGTGGTAGTAAAAGTCAACTGTAATAAATAAGGTACTATAATACTCTATTAAACTTTATATTATTATTATTATCTTTCAATTAATTTTTTTTACTATTTTTATTCATATTATTATATCTTTTATTTTTAGTTCAATTAATTATTTTTTTATAAAATTTATTAGATATTCAAAATTTTTTGATTCGATTAATCCAAATTTATATCGAATAGATTAAAAAATTAAGTAAAGTAAAGTATTTTCTCTCAAATATTTAAATTCATACCTAAAATTCCAACCCAAAACCTTTGATGAAAGGAGGATGGACCATTATTACCATTTTAGCTAATCCTTTAAGAGTTCATTCAATTAATATTAAATATTTTTTTATAATACATTTTTGAAAACAGGAGAGAATGAAATTTAAATTTTGATTAAAAAAAAGTCGATAGATTTTCAATTATTTATCGAAACTAATTAAATTATTTTTTATGAAAATCATATATAATTTATACGATTAAAAAATTGATTAAAAACTAAAATCGATATAACGATTAACTGAAATTAATGAATTGATCAATAAAATTATAAATATAGTGGTTGCTCACCCTAATTTTGAGCTTGTTTTACAATTAATTAAACCCCTAAGTTCAAATTTAGCACCAACTAGAATATTTTCTCCTTAAATTTACATATAAAAGAAAAAAAAAATTGTTAAAAATATGAATTATTTTTACTTTTAGCCTATGTGTCAAGTGACGTGGCTTACACCTATTTATGCCAAACTAGTGACGTGTATAAACCTAAATCTAAATGCTATTTTTATTTTTATTTTTTTTGTCTTTCAAGGGAATTTAATTATGCATCACAACCGGCCAAAATTGATGTAATCACAATATATTTCTTTTTTAAATTAGTGAATTATTGGTTAATCTTTTTTTTGTACTAGTCTTCTACTTATACACTTCTCATTTGAGTTCTTATGTTTTCTTTTTCCTCAAAAGTCTATACCATATTTTTTTTTGAAATTCATCCATTAGTAAGAATTGTAAGAATTCTTTTTTTTTTAAGAAAAATTATAAATTATTTAGTGATTTAGTTAAAGTTCCTTAATTAGAATATAAAAAGGTTACTTCTTACGTATATGATTAAAAATGAAATGAATAGATTGTGTTTGAGATTTCTTTCCTAGATATAGGACGATTAAATAATTTTTACTTAAATTCGATCTATTAATTTTTTTATAAATCAAACTATTGACATATAAAATTAGTAATTATCTAGTCACTATTGTCTTTAACTTTTTTAATTCATTTATTTTATGTTATTCTCGTCTGGGGTTGGTCGATAAATTTTTTCATGAATCCGGTAAGTATTTTCAAAAGAATGATATATTTTTTTTGAATGCAAATTAAATCATTATTAATAATATAAAAATATATTCGAAAAGTATAAAAAATTTTATAAAATTTAAAAGTACATGAAATGTATAAAATCAATGAAGTTGCTCGAGTATAGCTTTAAACTTGTTTGATCAAAACATTAAATAACAGTAACATGCTGCGAGCAATCTGATTTTCGACGAGAAATTCAATTCATATACTGTCTATAGGAAAACTCATTACAAAATGATGAAAATTTTCATGAAGAAAAATAATAACCTCCAAATTTGAAGGACAAACTTGCATAATAAAAAATTTAAATTACATTCAATATTAGCTAAAAGATCTTAGCAAATACGAAAATTAGATTTAAAATAAAAATTTCAAATATGATTTTATTAAAACCAAAATATAAATAAAAAATAATAAATAAAATTAAAATTTTACATTTATATCGATCCAAAAATTATTATAAAAAAATTAAAAAAAAATAAAAAATATACAAAAAATTGAAAAATATAAATATAAATTTAATAAAAAAAAGAAGAGAAAAGAAGAGAGCTTGTTATATGTAGATGAACCGACGACAACCTCAAAATGGTTTGTGAAGAGCGGTTATTAGTATTTTAGAATATTTTTAAGAGAAGGATATTAGTTTAAATATTTTTTATTTTTTAATAATTTTTTCTTTTTAATATTTTGAAAAAAAACAAATTAATATTCTAATTCAAAATTCTTTGGACAATCTCACGTGCGGTGGACAAATGACGTGGCAAATGGGCCATATTTCCGTAGCCCATCACTATCTAGAAAAATATACTTAAAATTTAAAAATTAAAATCCAAGAGAATTACTTATATATTATTGGTCATCAAATTTTTGAGAAAAACAGTGGCAGAGTATCCTTAAGAATGGCCAGTGCCACTCCCAATTATTGATTATTTTAAATTATTTTCTAATATTCTTAATAATTAGCCATGGAACTTGAACTAATTCACACACTAAAAAATAAATTCAAAAGAGAAAATTATTAAAATTTGATTTTCAAAATTGAGAAAATTATTAAAATTTGATTTAATTTTTTAAATAATATTTAAATTGTAATTAGTTAGTATATCTTTCTTGTAATAAGAAAAAAAAAATCATGACTAATTACATAAATTGCATAGAAATAGGGTGGGCCAAATAGTAACCGTAATACGGAAGCTGCGTGTCCTTATTAAGGACCCAATTCCCTACTAAATTGAAATGAAACTTATCCTATGGAGACTGGTCAAAGGCTATACTTCTTTTTAATCCAAACACCAATAATAATAATAATAATAATAATAATTTTGATAATGATCACCAATTGAAAAAGAAATCTCTATTATTCCATTTCACTTTTCATTTTCTAATAGGAAATTGCACAAAAGTTTTAATCAATTTAGAGTTTCGAGTCGTATTCGGGTCAAAAATCGATCATAAAAAAGGTTAATGACAACCTCGCACTATTTTAAATAATTCAAAAATAAAAAGCTCATTTATTTCATATTAATACCTAACAAAAATAGGCTTCATAAATCATAACTAATTTTATTGAATAGTAAATTTTATAGACGAGATTAGACACAAATTTCATATTCAAAAACCTAATTTAGGCTGTCTGTTCGAGGAAAAATTCGATATAAACGTATTATTTAAATTACTAAGAGAAAGAAAAAATACATATAAATATAAATAGATAAAATATATCTCTTCCATTTGAACACAAAATTTTTTTAATTAAATTTAAAAATAAAATTAGTATAGAAAAGCAAATTTCAACATCAAAAAATTAGATCGTTTGAACATTAATCAGACAAGTATTATATGAGAGTGAAAGTGAGTATGTCTTAATTATCAACTATGCATGACCATAAAAAAGAGCCACAAATTTTACGTTTGTGTTTGATGTGCTTTGCATTTGGACAATTTTGAATACTTAATTATCTTTTTCCCAAAATTATTTTTTTTCTTTTTTTTTTAAATATAAAGTTTTTTAAAAAATAATGTTTGAGATGCCACGATATAATTCCTTCTCTATTAATAAAAATTTTGAATTCGAGTATTTGATAGGGACAATAAAATGAGCACAATTCGATTTTAACTTAAACACTAATTCAGTTAGTATCAATGTTATTAAAACTGGACCGAATAAAAAACTAGCAAGGTTGGAAATTTATGATTCGATCGATTCAACCGATTTTTTTTATTTTTAGAATATTATTAATTAATGTAATTTTATAAATACTACTATATAAAATTAAAAAAAACATTCATCAAACATTAAATATATATCACAAATATTCTAATAATAAGTTACAAAATATAATTTCAATTTTATTATTACAGGTGATTAATTATGGATATTTGAATATCATATGTTAGAAACATAAAAATATAATCATATCATGAAAAAATTTATTATTTAGATGGAGTACTAATGAAGTAAACACGGAAAATATTGACCTTGTATATATGAGTATAATTATATTTGATTACAATAAATCCAAATAGATAATAAGTATATTAAATTATTAAGTGACATATTTAGAATTTAAAATATTATTTTTTTCAAATAATATATATATATATGATTTTGCCCGGTTCTCCGATTTTTTGCTAATCCGATTCTAAACAGTTAAATCAACCGGATGGCTTACTGGTTCACGAATCAATTGATTCAACCGGTCAATCTGGTTTTAATAACATTGATTAGTATGATTCGATTTTAAAAAATCATTTCAATTTCGGTTAATGATTGAATAGGTATATTTCGATGGAATTTGTATAGATTTATTTATATAAATATGAATTAATAAAGTGGTAGTTCACAATAATTGTATATTTAAATTGTTCGATAGATAGTAAATAGATTGAAAATTTTAGATGCCTATGCACAGTAATATCCTGAATTAATTAGATCTAATTATTTTTGGATATTGAATTGTTAAGAAATTATAATAAGAAGAAGAAAAAAAAGATAGATATCTATTATGTAATGTCGCAAATAAAATTCCATGGATGTCACCACTGAATATATTAATTAAAATCGGACCGGATAAAGAACCGAAAGGTTGGAGGTTCGTGGTTTGACCGGTTCAATCGAATTTTTTTATTTTTAGAATATTATTAATTAATATAATTTTATAAATACTACTATATAAAAATTAAAAAAAACATTCATCAAACATTAAATATATATTACAAATATCCTAATAATAAGTTACAAAATATAATTTTAATTTTATTACTACAAATGATTAATTATGAATTTTTGAATATCATATGCTAGAAACATAAAAATATAATCATACCACGAAAAAATTTTTATTATTTAGATGAAGTACTAATGAAGCAAACACAGGGAACATTGATCTTCTATATATGAGTATAATTATATTTGATTACAATGAATTCAAATAGATAATAAGTATATTAAATCATTAAGTGACATATTTAGAATTTAAAATATTAATTTTTCAAATAAATAAATAATGAAAATATATATATATATGGTTTTGCCCGATTCTCTGATTTTTTTCGATTCAATTCAATTTTTTGTTAATCCGATTTTAAATATTTAAATCAACCGCATGGTCTATCGGTTTGCAGATCAACCGATCAATCTGATTTTAATAACATTGGTTAGTATGATTCGATTTTAAAAACTCATTTAAATTTCGGTTAATGATTAAATAGATAAATGTAGATGGAATTTTTATAGATTTATTTATATAAAAATGAATTAATAGAGTGGTAGTCCGCAATACTTGTAGATCTAAATTGTTCGATCGGTAGTATATATATTTAAAAATTTAGATGCGTGCGCACCGTAGCATCCTGAATTAATTATGTAATGTCCCAAATAAAATTCCATTGATGTCACCACTGAACAGAAGGAAGAAGCCTTAATAACAGCTGTCCTAAAGACAGAAATTTATTCAACTTATCACACGTGTGCCAATGAGTTTGTTTGGACTTATAAAACGACAACCTTATTAACTGCTTGCCTCAATGATCACGAAAATGAAAGAAATTTATTATTAGAAATTGCACCACTAATTTCCATAAACAACAACTAGGGATGATCACGGGACGGGGCCGGGGAATACTCCCCCACTTCCTCCCTCGCCAGTGGCGGGGATTCCCCGTCCCCGTCCCGCAGGGATCCCCGTCCCCCGTTTTTTTTTTTAAATATAATATTTTTATTAATAATTAAAATTAAAATATAATATTTAATAAATAAAAAATTTAAAATCAATAATAATTTAAAACTTAATAATTATAAAATTAAATTATATTTTAATTATTTATAAAATATTATGTTTTAATATATATATATATATATATATATATATATATATATATATATATATATTTTTTTTTTTTACGGGGCGGGGATCCCATTCCCCGTCTCCGTCCCCGATTTTAGGAAGGGAAATTTTTTTCCCCCGCTCCCGTCCCCGCAGGAGGAAATTTCGGGGATTCCCCGCCCCGAACGGGGCGGATCCCCACTGGGGCCGGGGAATCCCCGCCCCGTGATCATCCCTAACAACAACATGCTTTACCTCAATATACGTTAATTTTGTCAAATTATCTTACAAAAGCGTTCTCAAGTTTCCAAATTTTAACGTTTTTAAAATTAATAATTTTAATTCCGTTAATTTCATTTAAATTAAATTGAATACGAGTAATTAAAAAAGTATATAAATTCAATATTCGGCTTTTTAAAATACATAAATCTAATGTAAAAAAAAAAACACTACAGATGAGCAACACATGTTTTTCAAATAATCTTATTTGCCCAATTAAACATGCCCTCTTTCTACTTCATTTCATTTATTATTATTATTATTATTATTATTATTATTATTATTATTATTATTATTATTATTATTATTATTATTTTTTATTTTTTTAAGTGGGTCAAAGAAAGGCAGGTCTCTGTCTTTCCAGCAAGCTGAAAGGGACTCTGCTAAAAAAAAATGTTTGAATATTTTTTGTGATTTGATTCAAGATTAAATATTAGAAATTTAACGGATAAAGTTGGATTGCAAGGTTAATTATGATTAAGAAAATTAAGAAAAAAACAAAATGACAGATGATTGTGGAGGATATCTCACATTTAGGACTTGGCATAATTCGATGGTCAAGAGCGAATTGTTCTTGCTGAATTCAATAGTTCAAATCAGACAAAAACAAATGGATCTTTTGAATTCCAGGCTTGACTGATATTAGTTCTTGAATTCTTAGTTTTTTTTTTGGTAAAATCTATAATTTAATTCTTAAATTTTAATATTTTTATACATTATATTGCTGTACTTTCAAAACTATACATTGAATCTCTCATATTTTACGTATTTACATATTAAATTCTTATATTTTTAAAGCTACATAATGGATTCTTGAACTTATCTATTAAAATATATTAAATCTAAAAAATATTAAAAGCAACAAGATTTCTTAAAATACATACGATTTTAATCAAGTGTGTTACACTGTTATTTATGCCGTCTATTTTAAATTTAATTTATTTTTCTTGAAAAGTTTGAGAACTCAATATATAATATTAAAAGTATAAAAATTCAATATATAAAATCAAACGTATAGAAATCCAATATATAAAATCATTAATGTATATAAATTAAAATATGATTTTTTTCCTAATTTTTTATAGTATTGATCTCATTGTAAGTATGGTAGTATACTAACTACCATATAATAACCTATCCAATAATAAAAGAACGCGTATGACAAACTATCTAATATAATTCATAGCCACACTACTCTACACCAAGGTAGTAATATATTATTAATCAAAGAAAGCATCATAATTACAACTGATGACACTAAATTCGGCTGCTACATTATTACTTCATCCATTTTTTTTATCAATCACTTTTATTATTTTTTTTAAAATTAAAAAATAATAAATAAATTTAAATTTAATAATAAATTACGTGATTAAATTAAATTATCAAATTTTATTGATTTTGACTTTATTAAAAAAAATAAATTAAAAAAATAAATTAAATTATATTAAAAGTTTAACAATAACAAATAAATAAAATTTAAATTTTACTCAAAAATGACAAATAAAAAAAAACGGAGGAAGTATAAAATATGAGTAACTATTAGCTCTACTAATACTAAATATATAATTTAGAGATAATACATGATTTCTCTTCTAAATTAGTAAATTACTCTTATGAACTAATCTGAGTGTCAGAATATTCTTGAACTTGTTAAAAATATAAGTAATATTCCCATATTATTAAACATGCCTATTAATTCAAGATGGTTAACAGTTTACCATTAAACAGAAATATCATACATTAACCTTATAATTTACCATTCTAAAATAAAAAATAAAAACTGAAGAAAGATACACAGAACTGGAAAATCAAGGAAACGTGTCCAGAATTAGACAGCCAATGAAAAGTGTACAAACTTGAACTGCATTATATTTTATTTATACTATAGTTTAAATAATATGTGCAGGTAAAAAGAATATTTAGCTCAATTAAAATCGTAATCGTAATCTAGGTTTTTAACCGTTAGTCATCATATATATATATATATAATTTTTATATCTTCAATTTTTTTTCTATTTATCTCTATAATTTATATAAAATAATATTTTAAAATATATTTAAATTATATTTTTATTTTCCTACCTTAATTTTTTTATATTTTTCCTATAAAATTTATATAATGCTTTAAACTAAATTTATAATAGTTCATTATCTTTAATTATATAATAGTATTTATATATAATATCTGATTAACTTTTACGTATATTTTTTTATCATATATTAGTGTTCATATTTTACTTAATAGTATTTAATTACATTATTATCCAAAATTTTATTTAACTTAAAATCAAACATAGTAATTTTCAATAAATATCAAATCTATTTTATAATATTAGCTATTAATTTATAAAATATAAATTTTAGCTATATTTATTTTGTAATTTTTATATTAAAATACTTTATATATTGAAAATTAAATTAAATTTTATTTAATTTTTTATATAATTTTATGTTATAAATTTTAATGATTAATCGAAAAATATTAATTAATCAAATCAAAAAATCAAAATCGATGAATTAATTAATCGAATATAACAGATTAATTAATAATTAATAATTTTAAAAAATTAATATTAATGAATTAATTAATTTTTTACTCATTAACTGACTAATCAATTTATACTCATCTTCATTTCCAATTAAAGCGAGTCAGATAGGAGCAAGGTCATTTAAGATTTGGGTTAAAGTCAGCTTTCGAAAATATTAGGTAGATAATTTTAATTGCTAAGGCAGATAATCATGTAAACCTATTCATTTCATGTAATCAAGATCAACTATAAATGTCAGCATTAATCAGTTGGAAGCATTTGAATAAATTACAAACTAAATTGCTACGATCAGACATCATTGGATATGCTTTTGACACGTGTGGAATTAAACGAGAAAATATCCAATTTTCAGAGCAGAAAAGGTACAGAAGGTCAAAGAGTTTGTAACTACCTCATTATTTCTTCTCATGGAGCACGACTTCTTACTTGATTGGATGCACTCCATTGCTTTTATCTGAAAAACCTATCAAATCAAATAAATGCAAATTATAAAAAAAACCCGAATCAACCGAGACGTTAACCTTGCAAAGATTGAGATTGAAGTAAAATAAAATTATTTTAATTTTTTTATAATTTTAAATATTTATTAAAAAAATTATAATTTTTTTTAATTATTTATATTTTAAAAAATTAATATATATATATATTTTTATATTTTAACAAATAAAAATAATTAAAAAATTGAAAAAAATATATTTTTAATTCATTATGAAAAAAATTTAAAAAGTATTCAAACTTTATTTTAAAATTTTTTATTTTGATCAATTTAACAAACGTTATTCAAACATATAAAAAAATTGAATCAAACCAACAAAAAAAATTAAATCAAACAAACCAAAAATTGAACAAAGTCAAATCAATTCTCTTGATCCAATTTTTAATTTTGGTTCGATTTTGCACATTACTGCAGATTTAGAATCAAATTAATACAACACATATTTTATGAAAAAAAATATTCAATAAATACTTACATGATATTCCTTTACTGATGCTATTTCTGGATCATCAAAGTACTGCACATTAATACCTTGAGATACAAGCTAGTATTCAATGTGCGGTTAAATATTGGCTTCTGATTTTCAGTATGTAAACCATTAATTTTTGCACCAATAGATCATATTTACCTATGCAAATAAATTGGCTGGTCCACCGTAACTAGAAGGCAATGAACTTTGCTTATTATCAGACAGAAATGAAAAATTTATTAACTAGAGACAATTCAATTATGCAATGATCTTCATATTTGCTATGAGGTGTTACAGAGTTTCAGATGATCTCACAGAACAGATAACCTGGGCAATTATGGCCAAGTTCTTCATTGATATTGCAGGATCAGATTAAGGAGCTTGGCTGCTTCTACTAAACCGTCCTGCTCCTTCAAAAATGAATAATCTATCAAACAGAAGATGGTATACACGAAATCGGGCCAAATAACAGCTCAGAAATTTCAGTATAGTCCAAATAATTCCCGATTAAATTGGCATAATATAGATCACAGTCCGCAGAGACATGAGGCTTCACTGTTCTTTGAGCAATGTTGATTGAATTGCCAAATTAAGGTTTTTTAGCAATTATGGCCACATTCCTCGGCGATAACACAGGATCAAAAATGGGTAACATAATTGCTTCTAGTGAGCAGCCTTGCTCCTGAAGGAACAATAATCTATCAAGCAGAATTAGAGTCTCAAGAAGCGGCCCAAAAGTAGCTCGGAGAGACCAGAATGGTCCTATAAGTTCCTGTTTATATTTTGCATGCATATTAGTCCAGATGAATATGAATATGCATATGTATATGCATGTTTAGAAAACTCAAACTGTGTGAACCTTCATAACCATACATGATATTGAAATAAGAAATGAGTACAACTTTTATCAACAAAGCATTTAGACATCCATTTAAAAAGAGCCCATTATAATAATTATTCAACTAAAATATGGTTCTTCCTTTCTCACTAAAGAAGCAAAAGGAAACATATCAAAGTTTTTATTTGCATTAATTAAAAAACAAGAAATTGTTAAAGAGTTACATACTGAATAAGGTTCGGCTTCCTTCCAAATCTCGTGGAGATTTTGCTCCTGCAAAGGCTTGAGACCTAGGCGAGAAAGTCCAGATTGACTAAATTTTTCAAACAGAAGATATTTGTCCAAACAAGCATTTGCTTCACTTTTCAATCTCCCATCGGAAGACAAGGCATCCCTGCTCAACTCCAAGAATGAATTTTCATCTACAGATCAAATTTTAGAGGTAAATTTTCAGCATTTCCAAAGCTGTTAGAATTATTCATATAAGTTGTTAGCTGGACATACTTCGGGCACAAACACATTAAGTGCTTTAGAGGCACACAAAAGTTCAGTCAGCTCAGTCGGGTGAGCAAATTTCTCACCTAAAAGTGATCACCATACAGTGAAAATCGTAAACTTTACATTGAACATTATCAGTTCAAGTTATTGGAAAACAAACAGAAACAGCAGCTCATGTATGAGCCAAAGTCCATTCACCAGGCAAAGGCTCATGCCAGCTGATCAGGATTTTATAGAGGGAAGCTCAAAAACTATGTGTCATCACATCCCACACAGGTTTAATAGCGGGAAGACATCCAACATTGAAAGAACAACTAAAAGAGAATGGTAACCTCCTCTTACAAAAGATGAGGCTGCTAAGTCCTCTTACATAAATAAGGCCGCTAACTCCTCTTACAAAAGAAAAGGCTGCTGTCCTTATATCCTTCTAGGGTAACAGTCGATTTTTAGGTTCTACAATTTATCCAACAAAAAGGTGGGGACTCAATAAGCAAGACACAAAGTTTATCGTCCAAAAATAAAGTTGTCATCTATAAAAAAAAGGGTACATTTTTTTTCCCTACTAACACATTTCTTTACCAGTTTTAGACTCTGTGGGCTGCAAGGAGTGGCAGATTTCTTCCACACGAGAAATTCTTTGTGGCTCTATCAATTGTTTATTTTCTCCATGTTCCAGTTTGGAATGTAGGATCCTCCTTTGCTGCTGTCGACGCAAGGCCTTCCCTTGACGCCCAATTGAAGGACTTGTTTTTGCCATTTCGGGATAATATTTGCATAACACCTTTAGAGAAAACAAATTAATACCGATAAAAGGATCAGAAAAAAGAAGAGAATGCCAATCATTTTCGTTCATGTAGGCCAACATAATCTAAATGAACTATTCTCAAAAATTTTGAGGCGCTCAATTTCCGAAAAAGTAATATTTGATTAAAGCAAGTTGTCTGAGTAAATCATAAACTAGAGACACGTAATGCGCACAGAGATACATATGAAGAGAGAGAGAGAATCATTCCTACATTTCTATTATGGTTACTATTTTAGTAATTGCAGTTAGTTTGTATCTGTTTTTCATGGATGTGTTTCAAAAACGGGTTTGGAAGTAGTGGTTTAGCCAACTTAGATTATGTTAAGGCAAATCAAGAGCAACTGCCAAGATGCCTACTGTTTTTAACTGTTTTAGAAGATCATTTCCCTGTATCATTATTTTCTTACTTTCCGTTGATGACCAAAATGGGTTAATGGTTAACTTTTTCCTTCATGTTTGCTGTTCCCCTTGCCTTTCCCTCCTCTTCCTTCATTCCCCAAACAAGGGTTAAGAAACTCCGATATTAAGTTTGCAAAAAGATTATGGTGATGGTGTTGCAAAATGGCATAGGATGAGAAGCAAATAGTAACGCCACTACACAGTTTTACAAAAATCCACATACATTCATGCACATGCAAATAAAAGTAGGCAGCAAAACAAATATTAACTAAAGAAATTCCAAGTCTGACCATATTTTCAAGAATTAAATAGACAGAGCCAGCATATAGCAAATAAAAATGTCTAAAACAGAATTGTGTACCATCTGAAAGGCAGCACGAAATGCATGCAACTCAAAATTTTGAAGACCAATATCTTTATCAAGACTGCTCCATCTTTCTGCACTCTAAATAAAATAATAATCACCAAATAAATCCTCAGGTCATCAAATGAAACAACACATGCTTGGATATGAACATAGTACTTCATAAGAGGCACTACGGCTTAATTAGCCACCTGCAACAGAGATTTTGCCAGGAAATGCTGCCTGCTCTAGGGCCAAAAGAAAAAAAAAAGTGGTCTAATTATGATATCAAAATAAGTAGATGAGAGTTAGCTTTAATTTTCACAATTAGACTCAATGTATGTGAATTCCTCATGTAATTGACTCTTTGTCAGTCACCCAAAGAAGTATATGAAGCAGGAAAAGGTTTTCTAACCACTGAAAAACCTATTTGACTCTGCCCCCTGGTCATGTACAGTGCTCTTCATGCTTTACATCTATCAAAAGCTGCAAAAAGAATCCTCATCCGTGCCTTACAGCAATCTAGTGAAATTTTGAAGACCGTAAGATTAAATTTACAGGGTTAGGTTGTAAGCTGCATACTCAGATGTCAGGAAGTGTAAACCACAAACTCTATTTGCGTGGAAAAGAAACTTCAGGTTTATGGTACTTTGAGGAGACATTATGCTAGATGCTGACTCAGTCTATGAAAGAATCCTCAACAGACTGTCCCCTAACCACAAGATCCCTTAGTGCAACTATTTTCCAAAATTGGGCCCCACAAAGAGAATTAACCACTTGCAATACCATCTCCGTAGGACCAACTAATTAGTTTTTCAACAGGTTCAAACCCAAATATTAAACCATTTCCTTTCGCAAGCAGTAGCAAGTCATAAGGTGCAAACCAAACTATATGGCGGCCATTACTGAATATTATTTTTCCTGAATTATTTGATCAGCCATGATATAAATAATGGGCATCCATCAAACAGGAATTGAGTGGAACCACAAACTGTGAACTGTGCTGGCACGGCAAGCATCTTCACAAATAGTTGGAAAATATTAAACACTTCTGGAGCTTTATTACAACTTTTAGCAACCTCTTAGTCTTATAATTCAAGTTTCATAACATCAGTTGCATCCCATGCAGTAGCCCCAAAAACATAGACCTCCAATTGTTTTGAACAGATTTTGTGCTCTCAATAAGTCAGTCGCCAAACAAAATAATAAAACTTCTGGTCATACATCATATTCCCAAGATGTTACTTCGTAAATATCGCAATTATACAAAGTGGGGAAAAAAATACAAGCACCTGACAAGCAAGATCTCGTGAATTCTTCCCAAGTGATATGCCTGCAGATTTAAGAGCAGAACTCATTGGAAATCCACAATGAGAACCATCAGTACCAGAACATTCTTCTGATAACAAATTGTAGCAACACCCGATACTAACGACTGCTTTGACTTCTTTGCACTCCAAGAAGGTCCTGGACTTAAGAAAAAATAAATAACCAAAAAAAGAAAAGCTGCTACAATTATAGAAGTCATGACCCTAAACTTGCAATAATTAAACCCTAAAACTCGAGCAACCCTACTTTATAATAGGATATTAATGTTTCGATATTTCAAGACATCATGTTCCTGCAATCTGCTAATTTGCTATGATTAAATCAAACGTGGGTAGTAATTACTATCAGCTTGGAAGCTAAGATTTATGATGAATGGGATTCAATACTTCCAATGCATTAAGCTAAATATGCATTTTTGACACAATATGGAAAATTTTATCAGATGTGAACAAAAATGGCAAGAACAATAACATTCATCAGCAATCTTAATTATATCTTATTTTCAAAATTATCATTCCACAAGAAACAAAGTTTAACAATTTCTCTAGTAAATTCCTTTGTATGCATAGAAAGAGTCCATCGGTAAAAATTTGGTCTCCACTAACTAAAACACTAATATTAATGTCTAAACCAGTTCCTAGTAGGCATGGGAATGGCTCAGGCTTTGACAATTCCATATTCCATCACCCATTTAATTTTGCGACTAAATTGGTTTATAGCAGGCAGGGTTTCAAGTCAGATGGTGTACTACCCCATTATTTTTCAAAATAAAAGAACATGAACATCAATCAAGATTCTATTCTACAAGAATACTAACAAAAATATATATCTTTATATTGTATGTCTACCTAAATGAATATAAGATGGCACTATATCTGTCCTATCTAAACATTATAGGTGAGGCAGGGCACTGTTGTCCCCTGATCCAATAACAAACAGATGGTTTTGGCCTCCTCTACCTAATAGATTTGCCCTTCTCTCTGCTGCATACAGAAAATAAGCAGCTTTGCTAATTCAGGTACAAAACAATAGCATTCAGTTAAGATTAAAGAATAAAGTGCAATGGCACTAACTTCAGCATTGTGACTGAAAGGTCACCACACGCATGCAGTCCAGCAAGTACCAATGAAGTCCTACTGGGTGTCACTTCCCCAGTCAGTTCTGGCTGCTTGACATTGTCATCTAATGACATGTTAGTCAAGCCTTTTAACATGTCAATGGACATAACACGGCAAGTAATTGTCTTGGGCAGATTGATAAACCTGTTTCCTGAACTAACAAAGAAGAGCAGGAAAAAGGATATAAGAGATGCGAAGTATACAAAAATAATGCCATTCCATTTTAGTGTAAACCTATTATGAAAATTAGGTTTATTGCAAATAAGCAATGAGTGAGTAATGGAATTTGTATAATTCATAGAAGGAAGCAGTTAAAAGTTCTTAACAAGACAACCAGGCAACATCATTTCAATACATCCCCCAACTGACCATAAAACGAACTTACTTTTTACTAGTTTCACAACAAGAGAAAGATAACGCTTTTAAAACAAGTTTTGGTAGAGTATCCAACTTACAGATAATACTTTTAAATTTATTTTTAAAGTTATACCTTCACTAGGACTCAAGAATCGTAATATAATAGATGAATACAACATATGGATTATATAGCAAATTTATAACAGACAGCACTGGTCACATATATTCCCCCACAGATCTGTTGTTGAGCATTAAACTACTCAAGCATGAACACAAATGCTTCATCATCATGGCAAGCAAGGTACTATAAACCTTCTGATGTAGAAGAAACTAATAAAGACAAACTAAAACCAAAAAGTAATGCATTTTGTACTCAGATTTCCGCATTTGAGCTTCATAATGTTTTCTTATCCGTTCTGCTCGTGCCTCGGTCACACTTCCATGGTGAGAACAAGCATCAATAGCTACTACAGGATGATGATAGTGGAAGGAAAGTACTTGTGCAAGATAACCCTGAAAGATTAATTCAATCAGAGATGTAGAAATCGGTCAAGTAATCAAATGAAAACTGTGTTCAAATAAATGCTAGATGAAAACTGTGATCAAATAAACAATAAAGCCAATAGATAGGTTCAGTTTACATAACTGAATCACCATGTACTTTGTCAATTTTTATCTGGTCAAGCACTCTTCATAGTTTTTCTGTTCATTTCTGTTGAAAATGAATTTCGACCTAACTAAACCCTAAAAGCTCAATAGCAGGGGCAGGATTACCCAACCAATTACAAAGCGGCCATCAATGTCATATGGGGGCAGTGTGGGATTAATGCCAAAGGGTAATATATTCCGAGAATTTCCTTTCTTCTTAGTATTTTTTTTTCCTTGATAGTTGCTGTACAAAATATTAAAGGCAGAGATCATCAGCCTCGATTGAAAATTGGGCATAGGTTAATAGAGCTGTAATGTAAGGGAAACTATCCCCACTCACACATTCAGCTCCAAAGTAGATGGCTTGAAAGTCACAATTCAATTTAAAGAGCATGCATAAATTGCAGAAAAACAAATATTTTTTATGGATTAAATAGAGTTTCCAAATTCTGGAAGTGAAATGGCAGAACCTGAGTACAAGATACTTTCAATTCATTTGAAATTAGTAATTTTGTTTGGAAAAGCTTGTAATTCAATCCCCAAAGAAAGGGAGTAAAGCAAAAAGTTCTCTTACCATGCACCTTTACCAACATGTTATTTTTCAAACAAATAATTAAGATCATGTTAGATGCAAGAATTTATTTACTCAGATGTCGAGATGAAATGCCAACTTTTGCTAGAATAAAAAAATTCAAACCCCCCAATAAAAAAGGCACAAAAGTAAGAAAACAAATGATTTCAAGTGGTTTGAAATCTTTGTACCAGGAAGTAGAGGTAGAAGATAAAAGAATTAAAGGAAAAAAAAAGAAAAGAAAAGAAAAGAAAGGCACACCTGGCCAGCACCAACATCGACAATTGTTTGAGCTTCCACCTTATTTGCAATAGAACTAACAACAGCAGAGAGAACTTCTACCTGTCCAGTCCACAACATTCCCATTACTTCATAGAGAGAAAATAAACAATTTTGAAGTGACTAAAGCAGCTTTCATTAATACATTTGCAGCAATGTTGTCTTCAAATATTTTTTTTTTTTTTAGGAAAAAAAAGCCCATCACCCACTTCGTGTTTTTTCTTCATATTCATGCCTTGCGCAAGTACACTGTTAAGCGATACGAAATTCAATCCAGGTAAAACCTACATGAAAGAGAAATTTAGAATAATTAACAGAAAAAAGAGTAAAGGAAAACCAAAAGAAACAATAACATACCTCGTTCAAGTCCACTTGCTCTCGAGGGAAGACGAGAGACCTCAAAGTCATAACAAATTGCTTGAGAGAAGCAGGCCAGTGGTCCTGAACAAAATGAAACGATAAATTCAGTTAAGGTTTGTTTGAGTTGATGAAGACAACAGTGATGAAGATGATGATGAAGAAAAAAAGTAGTCAGTTAGGGTTACCTGAACCACACCTGAGGGAATAAGAAGGAGATTCTGTACTGGTTCATGAGACAGGCAATGAATCCATTCTTTATCAAGGGATTCCCATAGCCTATCCTTGAAGAAATTTACAACGTGATCATTTATTATTGAATTGTAAGGTTTGATGAATTCAATAATTGAATTGATCCATTCAAGGGTCTCACTTGCAGAATCACAACTGTGCTTTCCTTTACTTTCCTTCATCCTTCAGGACTGGTCACGCTTGATCCAATCTGATGATTGCAGAATCTCCAGAATCGTATTGGGCTTCTGTGATTTTGAAAATTGAAACCCCAGAAATGGATTGGAATATATACAACTTTGCTACATAAAGTCTTGAATTTTTTATTCAAGATTTGGTCAGTTCAGAACAATTTAACTGAATAAGACGATGTACAAGATTTCTGCATTATATTAAAGAAACAAGTCATTACTTTTCAGTACTGAATTAAATAAAAATTAAAAGTTCAACACACATGGCTCCATTTCCAGTAGGAATAATCAAGTACTAGTACAAATAATAAATACCATTATAGCAAATATGTTAACCAAGATGAACAAATGAAGAACGATCTGTACAAACACTAATTTCAGTTTGTTAACCTTACAAAGAATGTAAACCAGAGAATGCAAATCTGCTACTTAAGAAAAATACAGCTGATTGCACAACAGATCAAATGTAGCAGACAGATACTCAGGAAGACCGAAACAAACAATAACAAGCCAGTTGAGAAATTACAATTGCAGAAGATACAATTTTGCAAATTATTAGAAAAATTTTTGCCAACTGTTGCTTGTTGCAAAATTTCAAATTCAAAAACCTGTAACTTTTAACAAAAAGACTGAATCGGCAATATGCAATGAAATGGATACATTAAAGATTGAGACGAGCAGAGATAAACTGACAAATATAAGACTTGAGCAGTTCTAAAATGAATGTTGCATTAATCAAACTGATATATGACAGATCAAGACAAGCAGAAAGCAAGAGATAAACTTGCAAAATGCATATGAGATCATATCAAGCTACAAAGATACATAAGCAGTAATTTGTATAGGCAGATGACAGAAATCAAACTAAGCTGTAACATTAACTGCAAAAGATAGATCAATCCATCTGCAAATATGAAATATAGAACAAGCACAAAACCCAAAAGACAAGCAAAATGTCACAAATCTCAGCAAATTATCTAACCTTTAACAACAAACAAACAAGCATCTGATGATGGGCGAAATCAAAGAGTTATAGGACTCTACCTTCACTGTGACAGTAATCAGTGACTGGAATAATACGCGGATATAGCTAAACGACGTTCCATCAGTGACTGGAATAATCAGCGGATATAGCTAATCGACGTTCCTTCGTTTTCTATATATATATATATATATATATATATATATATATATATATATATATATATATATATATATCTAAACCTGATCCTATCTCTATTTTGCTTCTTCCTAAGCTCCCCCAATCTCTCTTTCTCGATCGACTCACGTCGCCGTCACCCTTCAGCTCCCTCTGCCGTCACCAGTCATCAGATCACCGGCGTCTATCCGTCGAGCTTCTCCTCTGTCGAGATTTTAAGGTTACATATAGTTAATTTCAATTGTGAAATTAGCGTTTAATCATCATATTCGAATACAATCCAATCATAGAGATGATTTACTATTTCGCATATTTTTCGATAAGAATCTAATTAATGCTTATCCCTTCGCAGCTGCTCTAGAAACCAAACCTTTTGGATTCAATAGCAGTTGCATGGATAATAGAAATAGTATCGAATTGCTTGTTTTCCATGATTGTAACTACCGCTACAGATTTCAAATTGCCATAACTGATAAATTCCTTGTTTCGAAACAAAATGAGAGTATTGAAAAGGTATGTGTTAGGGATATTCATATCGTTGAAGTACATTACAGCAAAAGTTGTTGACAGAAACAATGGTAGAATTGTTGCAACTGCATCAACGGTTGAGCACTCAGTAAAGAACACAGTCGAGTGTGGCCGGTCTTGCAATGCGAAAGCAGCATTAATCGTCGGGGAAGTGCTGGCTATGCGACTCTAGGCCGACGGTCCGCAACAAGGACAAGGAAGAGGGTCTTCAGCTTTTAACGACTGCTGCCCTTCCGTATAACTTTGATCAAAGATGAGACGGGGAAAGTGCAATGCACCCTTCAAATTCCATTAAAACGCCTATTAATCTCTTAATATTTATTTTAATTTAATATTTTTTAAAATTTATAAATTGAATTAATAAATTCGTTATTTTAATTATTTTTTATTAATTAACTGTTCAAATAATATAAATATAATATATAAATAAAAATTAAATTATTCTAATTTATAAATTTTAAAAAATAAAATGCCATTTTTAGAATATTTTAGAAGTTTTTTATAATTTCAGCTTTGCCACATGGTTATTTCTTTTGCAAATAAAATCTGACGTATCATGAGTTGATTTATAATGTATCAATTTCAATAACACATCAATAATTAATTGACGAAAAATTATTAAAATAATAAATATATCAATTTTAAGGAATATTATATCAATTTATATATTTCAGATAAATATTGTATTAAAATAAATATTAAAAAAGTAATTATTTTTTTTATCAAATTTCATAAATGAATTGTACATTCAGGTTGTATGAATATTTTTTGATTTACATTTCGAATATTACAAGAAATAAGATAAAGAAAAGAAATAATTGTTTTTAAATATTCAAGTGACCCTAAAGATGCATTCACCTATCCCACATTTCTTAGAGTACCAAGGACTCAAAAAAATCATTAAAAAGATTTGAATTCTCACTCCATGTAAAATAATATTAGAAAAATTTAAAAATAGTATTTTTTTTAAAGAAAATATAATTCTAGACCATGGGTAATGAGTAATCTTAGTTTTCAACTTATTTCAATTCAGTGTGCAACTTGGTCGGAAGTAATATATTAACAGAACAATTTAATTTCATTTTTAAGAAGAATTTTTATAAATATTGTTTTCCCTACAGTTAAATATCAATTTCATTTTGGATGAAATTGGACCCCTTTGATTAATTTGCCCTGTTAAGTACCAAAGGCAGCATTGCCTCAGTTATCAAACTACTATAACACCTACAATAATATTCCAGGTATCAGCCTATAACACAAAGCAAGTTCCCATAATTTCTTTCTGTTAACCAAAGCACAAATTTAGGAAATCATTAAGAATTTAATTAATATACCAAAACCTAACAGGTTCTCTCTCATGGATAGCATCCGTCTAATCCTGACATACAAAAATATTTGGTAAAACACACCAAATATCAAAAGGCTACAACAAGAATGTCCTAAATCAACGAAAAGAAAACTCGAGAAATAAAACAAGATAACAAAAAAAGGTCGAAAGTTCACATCCCCGACTTGCGCAGTTCCTCAACTCCATGAGCGAAATGGCACCTATCCCCAAACGTACAAGATCCTTTAGAAAAATTCTCGCAGAGCTTCGTTTTAAAGTTGCTTGATCCGAAAGAAGCATGTGCAGGTGGATGATGCTTTGTGGGAGGCCCATGTGCAGAAGCTTGACTAACATTCCCAATTAGCTCACGAACCATTGCGCTTGCTTGATTGATTTGATCAAAGCTACCCTCCAACTCAATGTTCCTCAAGTTGGGGTCTGCCTCGTGCTCTCTTATTGAAAGTTTGGCCCCTGTCAGCCGACAAATTTGTTTTGAATTGACACCATTCTTCCCAATTATAGCTCCAGCAAGAGATGCATCAATACTGATCTTAGCAGTTGCAGTTGCCCCAAAGCTACCAGCAGAACCCATACCTTGGTGTGGAGGCTCCATTTGGCGACCCATCCTACCTGGAACTGGAGCAATGGAACGAGGATCTTCATAGGATGGACCAGTAGGCTTCCCAAGCTCCCACTCTCCATGAGCAAAATGGCATTTATCTCCAAATTTGCAACCTTCAGCTGTGTTATATTTGTTGCAAAGCCGGGACTTCACAGCTGGAGGAGAAGAGCCATCTGGAAAAGATGGCTGGACTCCTGCACTTCTAGATGCTGGTGGAAGAGCCGGGGTGCTACTGAGGTTGAGCATCTGAGACACAGCTTTGAACCCACCAGGAACATAATGCAAGAAGTGACATCCCTCGCCAAAAGGGCACCCAGAAGTACTGCAAAACAGTCCAAAAGAGAAACACGGTAAGAAGTCTTGTGATACAAACAACTGAAACGGAATAAAATTTAATTATATGGCTTGGAGTGGAAAATAGAGGCAGAATCGCAACTTAAATTAATAATTAGACTTTAAATATATTTTTCTTGTATTCACACTTCTGCGTTAAAGGTGTTTCCATAATTTAATAAACAAAGAGCTCATAATGAAGCTTTTTCACAGTTGAGAAAACTCTCAATTACTTGCTGAGTTACAGGTGTCTGTATGCATGCGAGACAATTAAAAACATTTTTTAAATCCCTACAATTATACTCCAAATAAATCACTAAAGACAAAGAATACAAGCATCTTGCTTTTGGGCAAATTCATAATCCCGAACCATGCTGACATTAATGTACATCAAGCCACCTATGTGCCTCACTGATTTCACTGGCATTTATTTAGCATCTGATTAATATATATATAATCTATGAAGCATCCCAAACTTGATTTTATATTTATATGCCTTTCAAAATTTCAAGGCATCTAAAAAGTACAGAGCATTTCCATTCCTTTCTCATAACATTACATTGTTATAATTCTGTTCTTGTTAGCTACATCAGATCCTTTCAATCACCTATAGACATCTTTCAAATTGTTTTGGTTAGCTAAATCAGACCTTTGAACTGCGTATAGACATCTCTCCAAGCAATCTGCCTTGCAATAACCATGATTGTCAAGGAATTCAGTTGATCATAGAAAGACATTAATTATGATATTCTAGAATACATGTCCATTCTAATTGCCAGCTGCTAAAGCTATTACTCAACAACGTTCCACATATCTGAAATGATGCAACATCAGTCTCCAATCGCAGAGCAACAAAATAAGGACATTTTCTGCGAATTTGCGCAAATATTTTTTAAAGATTACAAAATTAAAATCAACTATGTCTGACCCTAACGTGTTGTTACTTTCTACATCAAATAAAAAATAGAGCCCTTGATGTCAAAACTCATCCAGAACTAATGGACAAAACTTTGAAACTTGATGAAACCACAACACAATGAATAACACATAGGCAACATTCATCTTTTCCAAATTCTTGTTAGAGACTCTAGTAAGACTTTTAAGGCGACAAAGTCAACAAGGGAACAACGATGATCAGACTATGGAAACCCTAGTGATAGACTGGTTTTATAATCTCATGTATGCTTCTCATGAAAAAATGGCAATTACCCAGTGGCAACTTTCCTAGATAATTGAGAACACTGAAACATGCCACTGGATCACCCAGCTGGATTCCAACTGACACAATGTTCCATCAATTTGACCATGCCAGTCTACTTCAGTTTTAAGTCAGACAAGAATAATGCTCTATCTCTTGTGATCATGTCCTATGATGGAAGCTTTAACAATTTCTACTTGTAAACAACTTAAGAAACTGGACCTATCAAGTGCAGCTCCTCCATCACTGTGAGATCAGATATCTGATTGTATAAATGCATAACTGATCAAACTCACAGTGTCTTAACTTTTACTATTTATTGCATCATTACTAACATGAAAACTACTATAACCAGGGTGATTTAAGCCGTGTTCAACAAATGTTCAATGAAACTAAACATTGTCTAAGAAACTTTTAGGCCTGAACAAATAGACAGGTTTTTGGATCCTAATTTTGGCAAGTTTTGATTGACTCATTGAACATTGTTATCCAACAGGCACAATGCAGCCAAAGATTTAGTTTATTGAACACTGATAATCATAACAATTCAAGTGAAAATCATCCTTAATAGAGTAAATGAAACATATTGATAATTAGATTATTTTGATAACATGCATAGGAATCGATTATTTGATTCTCCTATATATTAGATTGTTCCAACAAAATACCATCTTGTGGTCATTTAGTTCTTGAAAGATACTTAATGACTACATCCTTAATAGATTAAATGAAATTCTAAGTGTTATGTTGGCAAAAGGGGTCAATTGTTCAATTATATTGGCTTACAAAACACCTAAGGCTACCACTGTTTATATTAAGAACCAAAGAAAAACATATAAGAATGTATTAACTCAGCCAATTTAATCAATGAAAATAAAATCAGCATCCCATTTGCTGAAATATGATTGTCCTACTGAAGTGAAATTCATCGAGGCTGAAAAACATGATGCTAAAGAAACAAAATTCCAAGGTTGGCAGCTCAAAGTTGCATGCTGTCAACCTAGCAAATAAAAGATCGGGTTTTTCCCAAATGGTAGGAAAAGAAAGGTCAAACTGCCTTGAAAAATAAGTTATCTTTTGTCTCCGGAATACTTAGTTACTTTATAGTTACAGAGTACACAACTCTGTATTAACTCTTAAGTCACTAGACCATCATGTATCTCATGCTCAGAAACCGAAGGGCTCCAATGGCAGCAAACAAACAGGCACCTAAAGACAAGTATTTATGACTCTTTACAAATTTCATTTGCTCTAATTGCTAGAACTGTGATTTTCATTAGTTTAATCTAATATCTCAAACTTTTCACAAAGATTACTTAAAATCAGTCCCTTCAATAGTGTACTTGGCAAGTTACTTGCTATAGCGAATGTCACTCAAATCATGTTTGACCTAATAGCTAATCTAGCAAATTTATACTACAAACTAAGGAAAAAATGCTTTTCAGCTTCAATGCCTCATGTGATCCACACCTATAAGGATTAAGATATATCTAACATCCTCACATTAAATAGAAACTTTTACAGCCAAGGAAAGTACTTAAATACACTTGAGTCCCCATACTAACAGTAATGGTCAACTAAATGATATAAAGGTCCTGCAAGCATTATGCATGTATTCTGCAGCATATGTGTCCATAAACAACTATGCTCACATATTTCAACAGATGGATTTTCAGATATAGAAATGCACAATAAATGCTGAAAGGTAACAACCATATTCTATGATACAGGAATATTATACGCAAAGAGAAAAGTTAGATTTGTAATAGCAGATACATGCACAAAAACCAACCCTCAGCAACAAAACAAAAGGGAAAAAAAAAGAACAAAAATTAATTATTAGCAGTGTTAATCCAAAAACAAAATTGACCTCAAACAATTTCCAATTATTATTTGAAAACATTCTCTATCCACTATTCATGCCTGCATCAGATATATACGAAGTAAAAGAAACAAGCAACAGCTATGTAGAACCTAGAAAAAACACAAGTAAATACTCCCAAATTGAAGCTAAATTATTAGTGATATTAATCCAAAGGCATATTCCCTTTGAAAAATGTGTGATTATAGTTAGAAAATATACTCGACCAACATTCTTAATGCAATCAGCAGCAATATAACTACTATGAAGATGATAAAAAGAAGCATTTGAAAACATACACATGTACAATACTGCTGCAGCAAAAGTAAATCAATATAAATGTTATAAATTGCAAAATCATATAGAACAAAGAAAAATAAAGTCCTGGACACACAAAGAATAAAGGCAAGGAAAAAGTAACCCATGACTAAACTGCACTCTTGCCAGACCATCATGTTGATCTTGTAACCAACTTCACTTCCCCAAATATCATGCCTCTTATCACGAGATTATAAACCAAATTGTAAATAGCATAAGGTAGTTATGTTTCCATCCTGTAATACTTCTTTCAGTTTACATATGGGCCAGCAAGTAGTTACGCAAAACTGCTTTTCGATATCAACCCTTTCTGTTCACTAGTCTTGGTTACAAGTTACAAGAAAACCTGTGCCACAACTTTTAAATTCCCAATTCATTAGTCCACAGCATACTGACTTTATTTCCAAATGAAGAAGCAAGCTTTATTTTAGAATTGATAAATATTAGAAATAGATGGAACAGCATCTTATTTTAGATAGGTTAAGATTTGAACCTGAAAAACTTTGTGCATGGCTTCGATTTGCTTCCTATACCAGTTGAATAGGACTCCATTTCTGTTGCACAAAATTAATTGATTTTTCTCAGTTAAGATTTCAGTGAGTTGTTAACCTTTTATCTTCAAGCTCCATCTTTAATTTGCATATTCTGAATAGTAAGTGCTACTCATATTTTATGGAATGTGAATAATAAAATTTACAACACCTTTCATAGACATAGATAAACCACCAAACCCCATTAAATAGTGCAATAGGAAGTTTAGTGATAGTGTTTAAAGAAGAGGACCAGCAAATACTTCTGTGAACCCACGCCGAGTTGTTTAGAGAAATTTTATAAGTATTAAATTCATACTTTGGGTTTCAGCTAGATGAGAAAACCACCAAAAAGGCTTTCCTTTTAAGCTTTTGATGCGTAACTTCCAGAGGCAAATTGATTTTATTAGTAAGATGCACGGATATCAAACACCTTCATCTTTTTATTTAAACAAAATTTTATCTCCACCTCTTTCAACATGAAAGAGGAAATTAAATCGAAGAGCATAAAAATTGAAGGGGGAAAGAAAACAAGAACGAGATAAACCAGATACATTAACAATCATTAAACAGTCTACTCCGTAATCCATTCAATGCAAAATACACAGATCCCTAAAGAAACATATCACAAGCTCAACGAACCCCAAACAATAAAATCAGGCTTATGCGCTTCTCCAAACAGAGAAAGCAACTCCGAAACTTAAAAAACTTCAATTTCACTACTATTCTCATACTTCCTTATCCACCAAAGAGAGCTAGTGAAACAAAACTTCAACATTACTAATCATTGTCATCTCAACTTCAGCATAACCTAACCTCAGAATGACAAGAAGGAGCAAAAAAAGCTTAAAAACTCTAGAGTAGGCACTAAGAAACACCAATAATTGATAATTTAATGAAGCAAAGAATGAAAAACGAACCTTGCTTTGATCTCTTGAAACCGCCATTGCCATTCAAAGCACCCTCATGCCTGCCTCTCTTGCGACCGCCTCCGTAGTCCATGTTAAAATTTGAGATCCACAAAGCAATAGCAAGAAAGAGAAGAGCAGAGGGAGAAGTGAAGGAAGAAAATGGAAGTGAAAGAGAGATGAAAGAAAAGAGAAAACAAAAAAACCCTAAGTAGAAAGCTAGGGTTTCGAAGAGAAGAGGCAGACGAAAGAGCGGGCTCGATGAATGGAAACCAAAAAGGGGGAAATGAAAAAAATAAAAAGTAGTGGAATCAAATAATTGGACCAAATTTAATGTAATACTATATAACAAGCTTTTTTTTATTTAAATAAAAATTAAATTTTTTTTGAAGAAAATGGGGGAAATAAAAATAAATAAAAATTAAATTTATCGTTGGTCTTTTTGTTTTTTTTTTTTTTGGTTTTAAATGGAATTTCTAGCAATTTTTTTTTTCTAGTGGTTGATGTCTCCATTTTCATTTCATTTCTGCTTTTAAAAATGTAATTACAAAAAATAATATGTAATGTTTTAATAATTTTAGTTTAATTTTATAAATTGTATATGTATGTATATATATATATATTTTTTTTTTGAATCTGTATACGTATGTATATATTAGTGCATGATTGCATGCACTATTAAATTAAATTTTAATGTTATTTTATTTTTTTATCTGACAGGTTATAATTGCAAGCAATATATATCACAAAACTTCCAAAAACATTGCAATAAAAATTGATTAGAATTAGTGTGTATGAAAATAAAGGTATATTAGGATCGGTTAATTAGTTTATTAAGAAATTTTAGGGGTAACTTCGATTTCATCAAATTTTAACATCATTAATCGTTAACTAGTTTAATAATTTCGATTGATTAATTTATTAGTTTCATTTTTTTAATTGAGTTAACTATTAAAAACTTATGTAAATTGCAAAAAGTTTCTCAATTGCATAGAATATCAAAAAATAAATATTATAAAACAAACATAATATCAAATAAGTTCCATGGTATACTAAATACAAATGATATGCCAAATAAGTTCCATAATAAAAACATAATATACTATATACTAGCTAATTTTCTAATTATTCAGTTTTAATTAAATATAATACAAACATAATTCTTTTTACTATTACAAACTCCACATTCATATTTTATCCACAGTAAATTTTAATTTTTTATTCTTAAAATACATAGTATGTTATGGGCGTTCAAAACCGACCTTATCCCGAACAGTCCGATTCGAACTAGATATTTCGAATAGAATTATTAGGATCGGAAAAATTTGGAATTGTTCGAATCAAGTTAAAACTCGTATAAACCTGACCCAAATCCTTTAAAACACTACTTTTTATATACTGGTATTCATTGGGATGGATTCGAGTCGATCCGAACATGAACAACCCGAACCTCAATTTTTTATTATATAAATTAAAAAAATTAATTTAAAAAATAAGTTCGAATTATTTGGACGAAATCGAATTTTTTGCGGATTATTTGGGTAAGGATCCGAATTATTCGTAGAGTATGATAGAGTTGAAATTTATGGGAAAATTCGACGTTTGGATTGCCCCCGAACCCTTCCGATGAACACCCCTGTAATATGTAACATATAATCAGAAAAAAATTAAAAAAGGTACAATTTCATCTTATCCCTATTTGAATTTAATTATTATTGAAAAGCATTATTAATCAATATTATTTTTGGTTGAAAAAATATACAAAAGTTAAAAAAATGATAAATCAATAAAAAAAATTACAAATTCAGCAAGCTTATTTATTGATATTTAGCTTCCAATCATCATTTATTAATACAAGTAAAAATTTCCTGTAGGCGTTTCAAAAGGAAAAAAGCTTATTTATATTAAGCATAACTCTCAACGGTTTAAGAGCTCAAAGTATCAATTTACATAATGAGCAATTGATAATTTTTTTGAAATTAAAAATCTTTATTCAGTTATAATTTTAAAAATATATATATATTTTTCCTCCATGTTTCTTTTTTTATTATTATTTTTTACATAATACATTTTTAAAGTTAGAGAAAAGTGAAATTAATTTAAATTACAAGTAACAATGCTATAGTTTTCATGTTCTCTTCTAAATTATTCAAAATTAGGTGCTAAACCAACACAGTAAATCTCTTAGTATATTCTAAAAATTATTAAGTACAACTCCTAAATCAGGAAAATTAAAAATAAATTCATATCTTCTCCTTGAATGCAAGTAAGATTTCACAAACATAATCAATAACAAAAAAATAAAAATAAAAATAAAAATATTAGATATTTCAGTTCTGAATTTTACCACAACCAACATAAATATAAAAACATTATGTTTAGTTCTCTAAGAACCGATGTAAAATATTATTAAAAAAAAACCCTTAAAAGAGTGAGAATAACCCACAAGTTGGATCAACTTCACCATAAAATTAATCACTTTTTCCAGCCCGGGTGATACAACCACCACTTAGCTCCAAACAATAAATGTATCTTCTCATAATGTTCCATTTTTCTCGCAGGGTCCACCAATTGAAGCACCATACTGGCATATCATATGTTTACATTTTCATTTAACCATTAAAGCAAAACAATCATATTACCTGTTCAGTCTTGCAAACAGCTCCAGCTTCACATCCAGATTTCTTCAAATGACTGAAGCAATGGAAATAGCAACAAATCTTTGGACCCATGGTATCAAGTTTACCAGATTGCTTGAAAATCCAGCAAATCTCAAGTATCTAGCTTGCTCGAAAATCCAAGAAATAACGCAACTTCTGCAGGAGCAACTCACTTGAACCAAAAAGAGGCTTGCTGCTAATAATCCAATCCTTCTCAAGAAGGCCTGCTTTCTCACCAGCAAGCATTTCATTATGGAAAGCTGAGACGATATGGTAAATCGAGGTCCTCAACACATCAGCCATTGCATATGCCTTTGAATACAATGGGCCACTTCTCTTTTTAGCCACAACAATGTCCCGTCTTCCCATATTCGGAGTAGCCCATTTAATACCTGCCGGCCCCATCAACTGATGAGGGTTCTGCAAGTTTGTCTTCTTCCCCATGAATGCTTCAACAGCTAGAAGGCAAGATATAAGTGTTGAGACAACAGCAGCATTGCTGCCAGAGAGTTGAGCAACACCAAATCTGTCCTCCACATGTGAGCGTGCAGTTAAGGAGGCAACGATTCTCGCACACCATGCAGATAGCTGCAAAAATTGGCCAAATAATTTCAACTTTGGTTAGGTTCTTTAGCATTGCAAAGCAAGTGCAGTAGAAGACATTTCTTTCATAAGCAAACTACATGAAATGGTACCAAAGTTCAATTTTATATGTTGATAACAAGCTGACAACATCTGCAGAAAAAGAGACATGCAAACGTACACAGTGATTTGCTCTTAGCATCACTACAGTGGTCAACGGGAAAACCTGAGAGTTAAGTTGAGCCCTTACAATGAATTTCTAATAAGCCATTATAAGAAATTAAATAAATCAATTCCCAGCAAAGAGAAAGGAACATCAAGGTACAGTAAGCCAAGCAGGTTCTTGGAGACCAGAGAAAAGAAAGAGCACCCAGTCTTAGAATTAAAAGTTATTACTAGTTTAAAGATAGATCTGAAATGGAGAAACAAAATCCATGAAACTCTTAGTAAACAATATATTCAAAACATACTCACTACTTGATGTGCTAAAATGTTGCTAGAGTGCAAACACAAAAGGCATATGACAATACATAGCACTCTCGAAGGAAGAAATGAAATTCCTATGCTTCCACTAGAGGGCTGATCCAGAAAAATGTTACTGCTAAAGGGAACTAATATAGCTCTAGAAGACTGTTGATTCTTTTTCCTTGATGCATATAGCAAGTATCATTTTTGGAAGAACACCGAGTTCTTCCTAGAGGAGCAGAATTGCACCAATTCTACATTTAAAATAGAGTAAGGAATTTTAGTCAGCCAAATGATGCCTTAAGGGTTGCTAGGATTTTCTGGTAACTTTTTCTATTTAGGAGTTCTATACACAACAAAGATCTTATTTATTAGCATATTTGATTATGAGAAAATTTAATAGTAAATATAGGGTGAAGAATTATCACAATGCCTTGATAAATGTGTTCACTAAGCTCATTTTTCAATTTTAACATACTACTATAAGAATTGTAGCAAATGCTTTCAAATTCTTCCTTGTTAGCTTCATTATTCCCAGCACCACTACAATGCCTTAATAAGTTTTACTGGTTGTCACTCAACCACCAAATAAGCCCAAGCACAATACTCAAATCCTGCAAATACAACCATCGATATACAACTAACACTAAGTCCTGGCTATTTTCCAGCTTGTTTTCCCTTCAATTCGTAACGCAATGTCCCTGAATTTTCTTTTTCCAGCAATTTCCACTTGTTATTTCAGTTCCAGGAACACATCCTCTGTGATCAACTCCCTACAAATACATTTTCTCAACCCTACTTTTTATCTGAACCAGAAACTGTAGGTTATATTTATAAATTAACTTTTTCTCATCATGAAAATCAAACACCTGCCACCATATATCTCTATCTCCAAGAATTGTAATGTTTATATGAACGGGCATTAGAGAGGTTTATCTTGTAATTTACAATGCAACAAATGTCATATGCTTGCTCTTTGGTAGATATGACCTGCAATTTCAACTCTCAAGTAGTATTAAGCTTAAAAAAAGAAAAAATAATAATTCCAAAACTTGCACACTAGAATACCTAAGGTATTAGCAATGAGATCTGCCTCAATGAATTCAAATGTTTCAAATCCAGAAATATATTGAAGCCACCAATAGAATTATCATTGATTTTTCATACCTGGAAGTTGTTCAGGGGTTCATAAAACTTTGAATGCAGTTGCAATTCAGTTGGTGACTGCAATTGATTAGATGTTTGATATAACTTGTCAACCGATTGATTTTCAAAGTCTTCACCCAAGGTAGATGCTAGTTGCTCTAGAGGCCTCAAGCACACAGTTACAACTCTTCTGTAAGTCTCACCAGTTTCCTCAAAGAATGCAGCTCGTCTCCAAGTATCAACATTATTCTCGCAAACCATACAGAGATCAAGATATGCTAGATGCTGTGGAAGAGAACCTGGGTTGCTCTCCTCCAAAGCTGCAAGGAGAGGCTTGCTGGGGTTTGTTTCTGCTGCTGCTGATCCTTTTGGTGGTGCAAATATGAACCTTTTTGTATTTAGCACCTTTACAGAAACATCAAGATGTCAATTATAGAGAATATTTTTTTCAGGGGAGGGACACAGTATACATGATTATTGACAAAGCACAACAAAAGATGTTATCTGGATGGAATACATAATTTTTCAAGTCGAGTTACACAGAAATAATAGATGTAGATAGTAAAGGACCGGTGAACTTATTAGCACCTGGCTCTCAAACAAGGCCACAGAAATACCACACAAAAGACAAGAAGATGAGTAATGTAGCTGACCATAATGAAAACGAACATTGAAACTCATCAAACAAGTTCATAGATTGTGAAATAGGCACATGAACACACACACACACATATATATATATATATATATATATATATATATATATATATATATATATATATATATATAACTCCATCATAATTTGAACCGATTTTCGTGAACATGCAAAATTGCAGATCAATCATAACCATCTATTAACTTATTCATTCTATTCGAGTACCAAAATACAATCTCCATCAACAGGTTTTGGAAAAAAAAAAAAGAAAAAAAAATACTGTGCAAGGTCAATCTATAGAACATAACTATCTTTTTCCAAAAAACAAAAACTGAAACACTGTGTTAAGAAAAAAACTAATTATATTTCAATTTAATTCAATTTCCAACTTTTTTGTCTAATTCATTATCATGCCCTTCATCATTGAACAAAAACCCCCGAGAACTAGTCATCAGGTGGATGTCCTTATGTATTCCAATATAAATACCCTTCAACAATGTTTGCGGAGAAGACACATTTGACACCTAGACAGCTGAAAATTAAACATGTCTGCTCATACATAGATATAATGAAATGCCGGAACAGTTGCAAACAAGACAAGACATACAAAAAAAAAGTTCAAACACTTCAGATACTTAAAATCATAGTTTATAAAATGTGCGGATTCAGAATTAAAACCCAATACAATAATAATAATAATAACAAGAGAGGAAAGACAAACCTGATGTAATTCGTGGCTTAATTCCCAACAGAGGAACACAAAAAAGCTCCCACAGTACAGGAGTACCTGCTCAGCGATAAGTTTCCTTATTGTCACTTGACCATTAGAGCAGGGAAGGAACACCAGTAGCACTGCTGAAACTAGGTAAGCAATTGATGAAAGCCTGAAAGCACGTCTAATAGCCAAAGGTAGCCTCATCTTGAAGCTGAAAAAAAGGGGACGCTGTTCACCAGAAAGAAAATCAGTAACAATGACTCATAATTTACGGTGGAGAAACTAATAGATTAGCATGACTAAAACAACTAGACTAAAAAGAAAGCGATAAAGAAAATAATAAATTAAAACCAGAAGCTAGAATGATGTAAATCATATGCATGCACATAGTCAATTGACTTTCAACAAACTTATATGGTGTAGTACATGATCTGAATGTATGGAGAACCCTGACAGATAACATGGTAAATCAATATAGAAGGTCAAATTGCCTAATAGAACCTTTAATAAGAAAACAAAAATTGCAGCTGGTGCTCTGCATTTGACGGCTTGGAGGCAGTACAAATTATCATATGAATGGGACCCCAATTCAAACAACCACCTATCTCTATGGCACATCATCATGCTAAATTCCATGTAGCGTAAACTTAAAAGATCAACTAAATCGTCAAGATCGTGATCCTAGAACTAAGGAAAGAATCTCAAGCTGGAGGACATGACAGATAACAGCATAGTGACAGTACAATAGTAACCAGCATCAAAGTTCACAGATTTTAGCTTCTTTGAAACAGAAGGCATCACTGGAATGGTAGCAATAAGCATTTTATGACACTAAATCAGCAAATTTAACACTTCAGCAATAGGACAAAAACATATAGAAATAAAAAGGCTTACCTGAATGATGGGGAACTCCAAAATCCATCGCTGCTTATAAATATAGAAAAAAGCATAAATCAGTCCAGAAACAAAACCCCTAACCCCATTACACCTGCCATTGTCCCATCCACAAACACATATTACAGACAGGAACCCAGCAACGGCGCTGGCCAGTCCAAACAACAGGAATGTTATAGAACGATAACCACGGCAGCGGAAATCACGAGAAGAGAAAGAATCGCCTGAGACAAAAAGGAAACGGAGGAAGGCGGCGGCGAGCTCCAAAGGGGAAGCCGGAGAAGAGGGTTGAGGAGAGGAGAGTATAGAGAGTGAAGCAGAGAAGAACAACTGGGAGAGGTGAAAAATTAGAAAAGCAAAAACGGCGAAGAGAAATGATGAAGATTGATTAGTAGGAGTGAGAGATAAAAGAAGCAATATTTTGAAGAAGATGAAGATGAAAGTAGAGGTAATAGACTGCCATATTAGGAACCCTAGAAATCGATTTTTCACCACCATTTCTGGTGGAGGTGGCAATGTAGCCATCTCCGATGACTGTATTGGTGAATTGCTGAAGAAGCAACGAAGGGTTTTATGCTTTGGGTTATGGGGCACAGAGAGCTGGAGAAGCGGGAATACGATCGAAGGACCTGACAATAGTCAAAGAGGAGGCAATACCAACCCGACCCATATTGTATGGCTTTGCGGTTCTATCCTTATGGGTCGGGTTCTCCTGAATCCGTTGGGCTGATTCATTTTTTTTTTTTAATGAGTTGGATTGGATAAAAAATAGAATAATCCAGTTCAACTCAACATGTACGAAATAGATGGTTTGGTTGTTGGAAACTAACTCAATCTATGGATGATCACGGAGGCAAGAAATCCCAGTCCTTGATGAAGAACCATATCGAATGGGGCGGATAATTTTCAAGAATTTTTCTCATGGAGAATTGAGGAAAAATATTTTCCGACTTAAAATTTGGGATGAGAATAAAAATTGTGGTTATCGTCCTGAAATTTGTTTGCTCTCGAAATTTAGTAATTAAATTTAATTATATTTATATAATTTAATTTTAAATTATATTTAATTTTAATTTTATCAATTATTAAAATTTATATTAATTTGATTTGTAATTAAATTTGTATATTTTAATTATTAAATGTTATATTTCAATTATAATTAATTGTTAAATATTATATTTTAGTTATAATTATATTTTTTTTTAAAAATAAAATATTTTTTATGTGGGGACAGGGATCTCCGTCGGGATGGAAATTCCTGTGGGGATGGAGACAGAGGAATTTTTTTTTCAAAATACTTTTGAATATGATCCCGTCCCGCCCCCGTGCGGGACAGTAGGTGGAAAGCCATTCACCGCCTCCATCTAGCCTTGCCTCATGATCATCTCTAACTCAAACTATAAGCAGTTTGAAAACACTTTGAAGCATATTAAATTTTATGTTTATCCTTTTTTTAAAAAAAAAAAAACTATAACCCTTTAAATTAAATTTTAAGAAGCAAGACAATAATTAAATTAAATTATAAATTATTTTTTATTTAAAAAAATTGTAAATTGCCTTTTTTTTAGCTAAATTTGTTACATCAACTTTAGTTTATTAAATAACTTTCACCTAATATTAATATTCAATTCCCATCCACAATTAGCCCCATACTCTTCAAGCAGCAAGTTATTATAACGAATCCCAGCAAACAAAAAAGACTTTAAGAATTGCAAGTAGACATGTATTATATAGCTTATAATCTCATGAATATAGAACAACTAGAAAGAAAAACTATACAGCTTGATGCTTTAAATGTTTTAAAAAATGAGAAATCGAAGGCTGTCACTGCATGCTGCTACCAAATGATCTCATTATTTTGTTGCTTCATCAGTAATGGAATCCGCAAAGACCTAACGCTTGCAAGAGCTATGTTTCATCATCATTTCTGCTCTTTTCCCTCAACTCAATAGGGATGCTAGAAAAACCATCATACATCTTTCTTCTTAGCCCAAATCATGACAAGTAAAAAGCCCATCAAAAACATGATTATAGTCTGCAAATCACAGAAACAGTAAACATTTCGTCAATGAGATTTTGTAGCCAGCTAATGCAGAGAGAAAATAGAAAAT
The DNA here is from genome assembly GCA_037975025.1 of Excoecaria agallocha. NCBI lineage: Eukaryota > Viridiplantae > Streptophyta > Magnoliopsida > Malpighiales > Euphorbiaceae > Excoecaria > Excoecaria agallocha. The sequence continues at coordinate 589,612 of JBBPFJ010000036.1, read as the reverse complement.
ATGTATCACAAGTGATAATCATTTTATGTGAAGCATATTATGCAGCACAAATAAAGATGACTTGATAATGTGATCTTGCTGTTAGTGCAATATTGAGAAACTAATCCATAAAAAATTCAGGTCTCTGTCAATAAGAATGATCCATGTTCAATGACTTTAGTAGAAAATCCAATATATTAATTTAACTTACAGAGATCGTCGGAGGCACGACCACAGCAGATCTTCGAAAAACCTATTTGCAAGTGCAAGGGCCAAAAGACTGCTCTGCATGCCTGCAAAGGATCAATATTATCAGCTAGGACAATTTTGCTTCTTGGTAAAATTTATCAAGAATGTTGTACCTATCTCAAACGAAATTGTTCTCTGTAGTGCTTTTTGTTCAATATGCACCATCACTCTCGTATTGAAAGTGCATGCAGATTTGGAAAATCTATCAAACAAAATGAGTTAGAAAACTTGATTCCACCTGAAAATATATCATAAAAACCATAACTTAAAAAATAAACTGCACCTGATTCAATTTATTCATATGTTTTCACATTTTCCATTACTTATCGAAGATAAATTGGAGCTGAATCTAACCAACTTTGGCAATAGACAAGTGCTTCTACCATTAAAGGTGACAATGCACTTCTAAAAGAATTTAATATCTTGCCTCTAGTACTCAATGCTGATTTCGAAGCAACCATTGACACGGGAATGGCTAGAACATCTCTAGTTAGTTAATAGAGAAAAATAGGGATATTTAAAGGCATTAATATTCCACCATCCTAAAATAAGAAAATTTTCATGAATTTCTTCACAAGTTTTAGCTAAATACTTTATAGCCTCCGAGTTACGCTCTATATTTTCTTTTTGTTTCCTATGCCTAGATTTTTTATATTGAAAATTAATGACTTATCCTTTTTAGCATCATCTAAATTCATATCATCAAACAGTTGACTACTTGAAATACAAGTACCTAGCCCCAATGACATTAGTTGAATCACTTGTCAAATAATTGGCATATATATAACCTAACCAATGCATCATAAACTTTATCCCCCATTTCCTTATAGCCTTTGACTCATCATACACTTGACCAAAATAATATCTCATATAATCCATTTTGTACCAAGGATCTAATTAAGACAACAACAACAAATAATAAGAAATTCATATTTGCATCATTTTTCCAATTTCTTCTTCATTTGTACAACCATGGAGTACAATAAACTTTCCCAGTTTCCATCAATGTACTCAACCTATCTATTAATGCCATAAGCTCATGAAAAAATGCAGTTGATATTACATACAATGAACCCGAAAATTGCAAAGTCACAACATAAAAAAGTTTCAAAAACTTGACAAACACTCTAGCCGTATCCCAATCTTAGTAGAAGGACCTATTTTTTTTTTATCAAAATAAGAAACATAATGTGGGTCTTCCTCCACTAGCCTAACAAAGGCCTTCTCAAACTTTTTTGCCACTTTTAGCATCTAGTAGGTAGAATTCTACCTAATTCTATATCAAGACATAGGAGACCTTTGTTTTCTATCTTTACTTTCTCTGTGCACATTCTAAAAGTATAGGACCCAGAAGGAGAAAATCTCGCATACCTTATGACCTTTCTAATTTTGACAATTGATTGATCAAGTTCATCTAAACCATCATTCATTACATGGTTTAATATGTGAGCACAACATCTCACTTATAAGAACTCATGTTCTAAGATAGTGCCTCTCCACTCTTTAGTCTCTGTCTTTAAATATCTAATAGCACCATGATTGGAGCTTGTATTATTAATTGTAAGTGTGAAAATCCTATCTATTTCCCAATCTAGCAAGCAAATCTTAACCATCTTTCCAATTGTCTCCCTCTTATGGCTATGCACTTGACAAAAGTTCAAAATATTTTTATGGAAGTTCCATTCCCTTATCTATATCCAATAGGCTGTTAAACTCATTTAATTTAGGTTTTGAACAAATGTCCAACAGTTGGTTGTAAGACATAAACGTTAAGATCTTAAGACACTTTTTAACTTTAATTTCTCATTCTCATAAACTTTCAAGCAATCTATTGCCACAGTATTGCGAGATGAAACCACAAACCTAGTTTCCAAAGTATAAGAATAATTCCTAAACCCCTTCTTCTCAACAGCTCTTATAAAAGGAATTTCATCTAATATGACATACCTAGCATGCAAGCTCCTTTCTAAGTTTCTCTACATCAAAACGCTTCACTCTAGGACTTTCACTTCTAGTTACTCTATAAGGATACTCCTTACATTGGTTATTTAAGGGAGCCCATAGAGTACTAGTTCTATGTATCTTGGATTTAGAAGCATATAATTTCAAGTATTCAGTAAATAACCCGACATATTATCTCTAACCCAACTTTTTTTATTAGAAAAGTGAAAATATAATCCAACCCGACCTCAAACCATATTTTCTTGTTTTATTTGACCGAGTTGGTCGGTTTAAACAAATATCTGAATAATACTAATTCATATTTTACACAAATAAGCTTTCATAACAAAATTATTTAATTGAACCCCTTAACTCTCAATTAGTTAATTTTGTTATGATTAAAAATTATTTTAATTAAAAATAAATTATATTATTATTGGTATTTAAATTTAAGTAATTATTTAAAATTATATTTCAAATTCATGCTGCGATAAAAATTTCAGACATCCATTATAAAAATAAATACAAATTTAGAGATATTTTAAGTATTTAGCCGAGTATTGTATGGAGTCTCTCATGGATATTATGTATGACTCTTTAAACTTTCAAAAATACTTTTCTATTTCTTTTACAATGCTGATTTTTTGTTGTCAAAATTGTGTCGGCAGGTGTGATGGATGCAACATTTATCACATTTAAGTATTGGAAGTATCAAACTAAAAGTAGATACATGTATGTGCGGTAAAGGAGTTATCCAATTGAGCAGTGAGGTTCCTGGAAGATGTGACAGCACTTAGAGATTATATGGATGTTGTATGATGTAAATGTATAACTATTTATGATGCTTTATTATTATTATTATTATTATTTAAGTCGCAGGTGGCGTCGACTCATGCACCAAGAGGAAGAAGCACTTTGGTTGATTTGCTTCCGTCCATGCACTGGCGAAGGTGGAAACTAATAGAGTTAATATCATTGGTAATCATCTAATTTTGGTGGTTATTAAAAAAAATCTATACTATATAAAGCACTAAAATTTTATTCAATACTATTTTTTTCGCCGCAATATCTTATTATGGTTGTGGCTCTACCCTTCTGGGTAGGATTCTCATTAATCCATTGGGCTGACCCAATTCCTTTTTAGCTAATAAATGTGTAAATATTTTTTTAAATTATTTAATTAATTAATTAAACTTCTTAACTAATGCACTTTACTTCGCAATTTAAAATATTATTTATTTTATTTTATTTTATCTCACTTTAAAAATTAATTTTGAAATTTAAAAAATAAATTTATATGTATATTCCTATTTATTATACATTTTATTACATATTTTCCTTTTTAATTACTCTTTACTTTTAATTAAAATTTTTTACAATATAAAAGGGTATTTTTGTGAATTACTATAATTTTTTTATAAAATTAAGGTATTTTAATTATTTTTTTAATTTTCGTAAAAAATAAATAATTATTTTTTTAAAATGAGGCTGAGAGAATATAAGCTATTATAAAAGATTTACAAGTATACTTGGTGAATTCAATGCAGTAAGTTTGAAGATTATATAAAATCCTTTAAGACTACTAAATATGGCTTTTAAATTTTAAGAAATAGATTTTCATTTCTTTCTTTTAAAATACTGAATTGACTGTCCAAATCTGCACCCAAAAATTGTATCAATGCGATACTTTTTAGGTCTGCTCATTCAGACATTCCTCACATCTAAAAATAATAAAAAAGTATCATTCTAGAAGTAACGAACCATTAATTAACTTGACATAAATTCCGTTAAAATTTTGTAACATGCCCACGTAAGCGATGAAAATATTGCTAAATATGACTTTTAAATTTTAAAAATTAAATTGTCATTTCTTTATTGGCTGTCCAAATCTTTCTACTAATGCTATACTTTTTAGGTATGCTCATTCGGACATTCCTCACATCTAAACATGATGAGAAGTATCATTCTAGAAGTAGATCCGTACATATGTATGGTAAAGCAGGGTGTCCAATTCAATAGTGAGGTTCCAATAAGATGTGAAAGCACTAAGAGATTATAATATGTGATAATATATATATATATATATATATATATATATATATATATATCTTACAATCCATTAACAAAGAAAGCCATCATCCCTAAGAAACAAAGGTCATGCTTCCTTTCTGTAGCAGAAACACATCTAACTTATTCAAAACTAGACATAACTCAGAATTATTAATTGGGTCAACACAAAACTGTGAGATCTCTTTTCAAACCTGAAAATCCTCGTCGGACCCAGAAATTAGCCCCATCCAATTAACAGTTCTATAGATCATCAAACTCTTGCAATCGCATTATTATCTTCTTCTTTTGGCTTCTCATCGGCAACAATTTCTTTGACACTATCTTCTTCTTCTTCAAGGTTGATAGGCTTGTACCACTTAGCACAGAAATAGTAGATAACAAGATCAATGGCAGTTAAAACTGCAATAAGGAAGTAAAACCTATCCATATGGCCTGAGTTCAAGTCTTCTGGTATCCAACCAGGATTGTTCCCTTTAGTTGTAATTGCCATAACCATATTAACTAACAAGCTACTAACAAAATTCCCAAGTGACATTGAAGCCATGCAAAGAGAGCTACCAAAGCTTTTGATACCATCCGGTGCTTGCCCATTAAAGAATTCAAGTTGCCCTACATACATAAAAACTTCACTTGCACCCACTAATACATACTGTGGGATTTGCCAAAATATGGTTAAAGAGCTTGCCTTTTCCCCAGGAGTCACATGCCTAAGCCTTGCAATCTCAGTTGCACCAGCAGCCACCATTGCTAGCATCCCAATTATTAGCCCAATTCCCATTCTTTGAAGCTCAGTTAGTCCTTTAGGGTTTCCACTTAACCTTCCGGCCACCGGAATGAGGATGTGTCGGTATATTCCGGTGCAGATGAGGACGCTGCAGATGTCAAAAGCAGACATGCTGGCTGCTGGTAAGTGGAATTTGCCAATGTTGGAGTCCATGACATCTCCTTGCTCAACAAATAGAGAAGCCATTTGTGTGAAAACGACCGAGTAGATTATTGTGCATAGCCAAATTGGTAGCATTTTTAGTACACATTTTGCTTCTTCTACTTGAGTTACTGTGCATAGCCTCCAGGGATCATTGATTTGCTGCTTCATATCTTCTTCTGTTATTGTTGCTGCCTTGTCCAAATATCTGACAAAAAAAATTCAAATATTAATCCATATGCACATAAAAAAAAACTTACAATCAATACAATATCTGTGATAAATAAAAAAATTTTGAAAAAAGACAATCACAAATTATTCATTTTATTATTTTAAAATTATTTTAATAGATTAGAAAAGTTTAATATTCACATTTTATAATAGTATATTATACGAAATTTATTATTCGATTAGATAATAATTAATTTATTTTTCTAATTGAATATTATCTATTATAACATACCGAATTAACACCGGATTAGAATGACAAAAAAAATTGTTAAAAAATAAAAATAGAGGAGAAAATAGAATTATATAAGACTTACTCAAACTCATTGCTATGCAGAATCTTTCTGCTGCCTTTGATAGCAGATGCTGAGCCTTCCAGTTCATAAAGTTGATCAGGATTAGCAGGGACAGCATCCCATTTTTTAGCAGCAGCAACAAATACCTGAGCGACACGTGGCAAAGGGTTGCCACATGGCTTAACGTATCGGTAACCAGGAGCAGCCATTAAAAAGGAGAGAAGGGCAGTAACAGCTGAGGCGAAAGAGACCCAGAACCCTAATGTCCATTCACCAGTGTCTTCAAAGAAAACTAAAATGGTATTTGAGAACAAAGATCCCACGTTAAGTGCAAAGTAGAAGTAACAGAAGAAAGCTGCTTTTGAATGCTTGTGCTTAGGTTTTGTTTCATCAAATTGGTCTGCTCCAAAGGTGGCTATGGTGGGTTGATGCCCACCATATCCCAATGCTACTAAGTAAATGGACAAGTAGAATATGGCTACTCCCATTGGTGATGGAGGATTACAACTCAGTGCTCCATCTCCACACCCACTTGGTTTTATTAACATCATTGCAGATGACAGAGACAACACCAACAATCCCTGAGAATAGACATTCGAAAATTAGAATATATATCTAGCATAATAAATAATATATGATCATCTGAAAAAGATGGACGTACCAAGACAAAGATCATCTGAAAGAGAGCACAGGTGAAGTAACGGCCCCAGTAGGAATCACTGAGGAAAGCTCCAATAAGAGAGCACATATAAACAGTGCCAGTCCATTTGCTGACATTGTTAGCAGCCTCAGCATTGTCTTGCCCAAGAACTCTTGTTAAGAACAACACCAAATTCACTCCTACTCCAAAGAATGCTAGTGTTGCCAGCCCTTGATTTGCTGCATTTTTATATATTTTAATTCTGTAAGTTTTTTTATTAAAAAAAAAAAAAACTGCTTATTATGTGGGTATTAATTAATTAATTACCTAGCAAAATGATTGCAGCTTTCCACCCTCCTGAGCTCTTCCATATAAAAGAAGCTTTCTTGGGTTCATTCTCATTGATCATTTTATTATTCACAGTTACAGCATCTCCACCACTAATATTTTCTTCTCTAACCTGAAAATTATATAATATTATATATTAATTATAATGATGACAATGATAACAAGGCTTAAATATCATCATTGATAACATCTTATTGACTACAATCAGTAGCATGCATTATATAACACTAACCAACATTTTTCAGTGCTTTCATTTGTGAAATATAACATATGGATATAATTATGCAATAAGTTCTTTTTTTTTTATAAGAATTTTTTGAATAATTATAAGAGAGATATAATGTTTAATTACAAATATATTTTTACAAAAAATGAACTTCAAAATTTTCGTCGCTTTTTATTGAATGCTGACATGCTGAAAAATGTATACATGTCCCTATGAAGGAAAGGGAAAGGACATGAAGAAAATTCAGGAGGATCCTGTCCTACCATAACTTGACATTAATATATAGCTATTATTGGATTCATGGTCCTATATATTGAATTGAGTTTGAGAGTGACTAAACTAACTAATAATTTTACAAAAAATAAAAAAATAAAAACAAAAAAGAAAAAATTTGAAAATTTAGTAATTTTCTAACCTTTAGTGCAACCTCGTTTGTAGAATTGAGCATAGCCATGGTAGCTGATCAAAGTTTCTTCTGATGAAAAAATATAGAAATGGTTTGATAGTTAGAGGTAAATAAATAAACTTATACATAACATAATACTTCCTATAATTTTTATTATAGTCCTCTTAAATAATATTGAATGAATAACTAAGTATTATTGGAGCGATATTTTTATTTCAAAAAATATTACTGAAACAATAAAAATTACGGTAAATAACATAACATAATATAGAAATATAAATTGTAATTAATAAAATAAAATAAAATAAAATATAGGTATATAAACTATTTATATGTTAACTACATATAATGTGAAAAAAAAAAGGAAGTAAATTGTGCTTTGGGACAGGCTAAAAAAGAAAAGACTAACCATTATTTTGAAACGGATTTATGCACAAATTTTATAAAGAATACAGAATTTACGAACCTACATGGTATAAATATAATAAAGGAGTCCAAATTAATAACTGAAAATTCAAAGATAAAAAAATGAAACAAAACAATAAAAATTTATTACCAGCTCAATAATAAGTAGGAAGAGATGAGCCAAGGGAGCTTCAAAGAAAATAAGAATGGAAAAGGTTTGCAAATTAAAGGAGTAGTTTGAGAGAATTGGCACTAAAGAGCTCAATATATATATAGGAAAAAAATTATAAAAAAAAGAGAGAGAAATTAATTTGTCTTTTTCAATTTTAATAAATAATTGAAAATAGACAAGAAATTTTTGGTGGAAAAGAAAGCAGAAAGGCTGCTTAATTAGAAGAGTTTGTGCAATTGAAAGTGGTAGTTTCTTTCAAGAAATAATCACAAGTCAGAAATTGTTTTCTAGTGACAAATGATATCCTCATGTTTCTTTTTTTTATTATTTTTTTTGTGCGTATATTTGATAATTTGTCTTCAATTTCACTTCATGGTCGATAGCTTTTCTTGATATTAATATTATCCATAAAATCCTAAATAATTTCATCACCATGCACAAGTAGCAGTCATAAGTGTATCTGGTCAACCAAAGTATTCTAAGAAAATCATGCCCAAAAAAATATTTTCTTACTGGCTAATAATATAAGAAGATTAAGAGTTTTTACTCCCCAAAAAAATATTTTCTTACTTCCTAAAAATATAAGAAGATTAAAATATTTTATTTTATTTTATTTTATAATCCTTGAGAAACAAATTTATCTCATTAAAATTTGTGTTAGTCTTAACGAATAGGATTGCAAGAATATTCCATTCTTGTCAAAAATTCCCTTTTTTTTAATCAAAGAATTTCATCGAAAATTTGCATCCCCAAAAAAAATCTTTTCCATTTGACTGTAGATAATCTTTTTAAAAAAAAAAGATATATCTAATATATTAATTATGTGAAATAAATAACAAGTAAAATATACTTCTTATAAGTGTAAATAGATAATTATATATTATGATTAGACCAAAAATTTTCCTGTAAAATATAAAGGAGCTTCTTTTTTGTATTATGTTTTAAATCTTTCAATTAGATTATTTTCTTTAATGATCTTTCCTCTGTCAAATTTCTATCATTTTTTATAAATATATTATCTAAATTCCTTTTTAGATATTTTAATAGAGAAGTCACTAAAATGTATTAATCTCCATGCATGGATACAAAGAAAAGTCATAAAAAAACACTAAAAGCATACTTTTTATCCGTACTATATTTTAAATAACAAATATATATAATCCAGAATTTCTGGTGGAGGTATAACTGAGAAATTAAGAATATCATTTTCAACTAATAAATCTCCCTCTCTCTCTCTATAGACATGATCCAGAATTTCTGGTGGAGGTACAGCTAATTAATCTCCACTTGTTCCTTGATGCTTAGGGCAATTTTATGGCATTCATGATCAAATTGACAACTCGTCAAATAAATAGGTTTTGTCTATTTTAAGAGAGCGATTAAGGTTATAATAATAATTATAAGAATTCGAACTCGAGATGTCTAAGTTTTATATTAATAAATAAATAAGCAAATGGAAGGAATATACAGACAAGTGTAATAAAGAGGACCCTTTAATCTAAAACCTCAACCACAAATGTTTGCTCCAATCACCAGCTAACCTAGTGACCATGAAAGCAACTCTCAAAGCTATATTGTGCATATAATAATAATAATAATAATAATAATAATAATAATAATAATAATAATAATAATATATTGACTAGCTTAAAGAAGAGTATATATACATACCAACCTCTAAGGTAAATTGGTGAAGCAAAAAGAAAGAGAAATGTTTATTCTGGTGACGGAGAAGAACGTCGAGTGTTGATGATTACAACAGATTCCGGTGATGGAGAAGAACGTGTATAGAAAATTCCTAAGAGCAAAGTTGGCCGGAAAATCACTACTGGACCCGCTGGTAAACTAGAATTACCGTAAAACCTTTTTGTCATTTATGATCAAAGCTTTCTTCAAAAGGAACAAAAAGATTAATTAAACACTAATGATGATGCTTAATCAAAATTTCTAGTGTTGCTTTCTTGTAGAAAAAAGGATAAACACACACAGAGACTCAGTGTTGTAAAATGAATTAAGGATCAGAGGTATTTATATAATTAATTTATAATCAAATTCATTGAATGGAGACTCTACAAATTAGCTAACTAATTCCCTATTAAATCTCTTACTCTACACCAGTATAACGAGTCTTTAGATTTAAAGATTTTCTCCAATATTCTTGCCTGTTTTTTCTTAAATATTTTTCATATTACTAATACCTAATATTATATTTATCAATAACTATTTCTATTTCATACAATGATAATTAGTAATTACAATTTTCGAATGTATTACACGGTTCTTTATGCATGTGTATGAACCGTTGGCTCAAATGAAGGAAAAAAATAAAAAATTATTTTATGCTGATTTGACCGTATGCACCGAATGCACAAGTACACCAAATTAATTCTCAAAATTTTCTAATTATTTATCAAAAAATATAATGAGAAGAATTTATGCAGTATGTATTGGCATGGAATTTTGCGTGAATTAAGGAAGAAGTTTTGTTTTAAGATCAAACAAAGATAAATTGAAAAAAAAAAGGCAAAAATGATAACCAAATTTAATTATCACAAGGACAGTAGACATTCATAATTAAGACCAAAAGGATATTCAAAACAATATCACAGAGTTATCAATAACTGCAATCAATTATGCTCAAACTAGTGATAACTGGGTTACATGTTCCCTCTCTTTTGTAATAATAATAATAACAAAATATATACTAATAGGGATAAGTAAAAGCAAAAGAAAAAGGAAAAATAATCCAATTATTTAATAAAAATTAATGAGCATTTTTTTAATATTCAATGACCATTAAGGGTATATAAGAATTAATTTACATAAGGTAATTATTTCTTTTGTATTAACATTATATATATATATATATATATATATATATATATATATATATATATATATATATATATATATATATATATATATATATATATATATATATATATACTTTTTTTATATTCAATATATATCAATATAATATTTCTCTCAGGCTTTTTAGATTCAATATGGTATCATAGTTATTTTAAATGAAAAATGTTTAACTAATGTTTTATTCTTGAAAAGATCCAATATTTTTTTTTCTTTTTTTAGAAAAAAAAAAGTAATTAAAATATTGAACTAGCTAGTTTTCTATTACAAGATTCAAAGAATAGAATGGTCTTCTTTTAAGGGGTGATGGCCAACTGAAGTTCCACATGATGGTGGCCATTGGTTCATGGAAATACAGCATTTTCCGCTTTGTATTTCAATATCTCATAGCAGAATTTTTCATCGATTTTTATTTTTCTCGTAAGATTCGTTGAAATTTAAATTTGAAATTTTACGATTACTGCAACAATCCCTGCCCGTTTATATTTGCTTCTAGCAAACTTGGGATTTGACCTTTGTAGATTAAACTTGGGATTTGACCCTAATTCGATGTTTGTGTATTAGTTAATTTGCACACCAAAAAGCTTCAAGCCTTTATCCTTGGAATTCTCTTCTTTGCACTCTTTGTCATCACTGCCTTCATTTTCCGATTTGGTTACGATAGTTTGTCCCAATTTCAATTCCAATTCTTTTTGCATCTCCTCAATTTGGTTAATCCCATCAGCAAGACAGCTTTTCTCATCACAATAACTCACATCAATCAAAGAAAATTGCTGATTTTCTTGAACCCTATTAGGGCAAACACATGCATAAAAAGTCACAATATCTTTTTCTTTTAAATTCTTTTCCTTCACGAACCTATTCCATCCTCTAGTAAACACAAAACTTTGGCTACTTCTCCAATAGCAATACCTAAATTTCCAACACTTCATTACTCTATCATAAAATACAAGTTCTAAATCATCCATTCCTCCTTCTCCTCCTCCTTCATTTCCACTTATATAAGGAAAATATTTCACTGCAAATTTCTTAGGTATAACAAGCCTATTAAGCTTCCCTACATCACTTGGTGTTAGCTCCTTTTGGAAGAGTTGCATGCATGAAAACTTCCCACTGTCTCCACAAACCCTAGTTTGATTCTTTTTATGATTGTTCCCACTACTTTTAATACTCAAACCGGCTTCTAATACCCTTGATTGTGTTCGAAGAAAATCTGCGAATTTCGGCTGATAAGATCCATCTCTTATCATATTCAATATTGCTTCAGTGCTGTACTGTGTTTGAAATTGAGGCTCTTGAATGTTTTTCTCCGTCCATGGAAAATTTCTATGTGAATCTCCGCTTCGAAGCTTGATTGCTGCGCTATCATATGCCGAGGCAGCTTCCTTCTCGGACTTGAATGTTCCTAACCAAATTCTTTGATGATTTGCATAAATTTGAGCACCCCAATGGCCATTTTGCTGAGGCACAACACCTTTGAATTTTGCTGAACTATTGGTTATTATATGATTTTCGAGCCTTAATCGTTTGTTAGCTCGGAAATTATGATATTGGCTATCGAATGAATCTGATGTTTCTGTAGGTATACGATCGATCTTGGCATTGGATAGCATGCTTGATGATACTTCTTCTTCCATTTGGAATTAAAAAGAAATAAATTCTTCAAGAAATAAAATAATTGCACAATTGGTTTTATAAATTTCAGGGAATTTTAATTGAATATATATGGATGGGGGATAAAGAAAATGACAGATATAATCAAATTATTATACCTGGACGTGAATGAAGATTTTGGTAACTAGAAGCAAAATCTGTTTCTTGAAATTGATGGAATTAATGGCAGGTATTATTTACAGCATATTTAATAAAATATTACACTAGTGAAATTAATTGTGTTCCAACAAAAAATAAAATAAAATATATGTTGAAACAAAACTTTAACATGACTGAATTAGGATAGTTAGTAAGTTAAAACAAATTTGAAAAGGCCAATATATCTTAATTTAGACAATAATATGCTTATTTGATTTATTAAAGTCACTTAATTTAATTAATTGTTTTTGTTTTTGTTGTGTTAATTATTTTCTGGTTAAAGGGGTTGACAACTTGGAATATCCTATCAGGATTTTGAAATAATAAATTCCACTAATTATAATTATTAAATTGGTAGTTTATGGAGTGTCAAAACTCACAAAAAATAATTTTATAATTTTTAGTTAAATTAATTGTTGTTAGCGAACACAATTTTCTATTTCGCTAGTTATTTTCCAAATAGGGTAATCTATAATTATGATTTAAAAGTAGTACTTAATTTAATTAAGTACTAATTAAGCCACAATATCAAATTCCATCAGACCGTGCATAGGAAAAAGAAAGTTATTAATATGATGCTATATTTAATTATTATTTTTATTTATTAATTTTATAATCATTAATCTAATCAACTTTAGAAATGATATTTAACTAAATATAACTGGAGTTACTTTTTTAGGTAATTTATTGGTGAGGGTATATATACACACACACATACTTTTTTAATAATATATCTAACTAAATCTTAATTTATACAATTAGTCTATAGACTGTATTATCATATATGATTTTTGTTATACAGATTAATCATCTAAACTAATCAAATGAAGATCTGTTAGGGTATAGTAGCACTAATTAATCTTCTATTAAAGAAAACTATTGAAACATTAATTACTTGTTTAGTTTCATTTGTCAAGAACAGAAAAATAAAATAACTAAATCTTGTTTAGAGTTGCTAATAGCTAATATAGTTTAGAGTTACTAATAGTTAATAACTGATACAAATAAAGAGTAATTTTTGTAAAAGAAAATCACAATAAAAATGTATTTCTAGTTGTTATTCATGCGGGCTGTCTTATATATATATATATATATATATATATATATATATATATAACATAACGTATAAAAAAGTTTGAATATCCATGTATTTATGGATTGATATTTGTTAGAAAAAAATGATATGCTACTTGGTTAGTGATAAGTTCAATAATATCAAAAGGCAAGGTTGAATGGAAGGTGAAGTTGAATGCGTGATTGTCGATCGGCAGTAGCTGGATCTGCAATACAAAACAATAGTTGTCCCTAGTAGAAAATTAACATTCCTAATATTAAATTAGTGAGAGAATAAAGAGATAGATAAGAGAGAGAAATCAAATGTAGAGTTGTTACCTGCATTATGGAGACTTTTGTTATTTATAGTAATACGAAATAAATACTTTTATTTTTTATTTAACACAGCCACAAGCTTTGGCTTTTGAATTATTTACTTTACCTTTTTCTTTAGCTGTTAGCTGATAGCTATTCTTACTCTATTACATTACTTTTTTCTTCTTTGCTGCCGTGTATCTATCAAAAAAGATCAATAAAAACGTGAGTTTCATTTTTCTGTCAAATCTTGTTTTCCAAGATTAACATGGTATCAGAGTAACAATAACCGCTTCTTTTCCCTCTTTTTCTCTGCTTTTCTCATCATCCAAACATCTTTTCCTTGCTTTTCTGTTTTTTTATTTTTTTTCAAATCTGCTGATATCTAGCTATGGCGAAACCCGAAAACACTCCCTCACATCCACTTTACCTTCATCCCAATGAAAGTCCGTTGGTGGTACTGGTTTCTTCTCCTTTAGATGCATCCAATTACTACACCTGGTCAAGATCAATGTTGCGAGCTTTGAAATCTAAGAAAAAGATGAAATTCATCGATGGAACCTTACCAGCACCACGAAACAATGATTCAAACTTCGATGCTTGGGATCGATGCAATACTATTGTGTTAACATGGATCATAAACTCTTTTTCACCTACAATTAAACAGAGTGCATGTTATGTGGATTGAGACAGCTACCGATCTTTGGAAAGAACTTCGAGATTGATTCTCTCAAGGAGATTTTGTGCATATTTCTGACTTACAGCATGAGATTGCTCAGCTTCTTGTTCAGGGAGATTCCTCTGTTACTGAGTATTATGCGAATCTTAAAAGCATTTTGGATGAGCTACACAACTTCCGTTCGATTCCTAACTGTGAGTGTATTCCTCTTTGTGAATGTAATGCCATTGGTGTTATACGTGGCTATAGACAATCGGACCAAATAATCAAGTTCTTGAAAGGATTGAATGATAATTTCTCAGGACTAAAATCACAAGTTTTGATCATGAAACCATTACCATCTTTGAATGAAGTTTTTCTATGGTTGTACAACAAGAAAGATAGATTCTGAATCCAAGGATGAATGAATCTCTTGCTTTCACGACAAGAAGCACTAACCAAAGCACTTGGAAACAAAATGCTAAAAATGTAGCCAAGTCATAGAACAAAAAGCCTTTATGTGTATTTTGCAACATGATTAGGCACACTATTGAAAGATGCTACAAGAAACATGGTTATCCTCCTGGATATGATAACAAGCAGAGAGGTTATGCAAACAAGAATGTTGCAGTCAATGCTAACCAAGTTTAATCTTGGCAATCCGAATTTGAGGATAATGCAGAAGATTCATCATCTTTGTCCAGCATGCCTGATTTTCTTTTCACAAAAGAACAATGTCAACAACTTCTTACAATGTTACAGACTAATCGAAGCCAAATTCCAAAATCCATTGCTACTGTGAATATGGCCATGAGCAGGCAGGGTACTATTACTGGATGCATAACTAGTTCTCCTGCTTCGTGGTCGAATAATATTTATGGCGTTATCTTATCCTCTCACACTCTCAATCATGTAGGCAAAATGAAATAGATTATAAATTCAGAGGCTACAGATCATATTTCTTGTGATTTTTCTGCATTCCAATCTGCTCGTGTTGTCAAAAAATTTATAGTTCATCTTTTGAATGGCCAGTAGGCAGAAGTCACTTTAATTGGGAACATTAAACTCAATTATCAGTTGATTTTAACCGATATACTAAATATTCTAGGATTTTCTTACAATCTAGTATCAGTTAGTAGGCTTGCATTTGGTGACATATGAGTCTTATTTGTGCGCAACTACTGCTTCTTACAGGATATGATTCAGTGGAGGATGATTGGGTTAGCTAAGATGCACGACGAACTTTATCATATGCTCTCTACATGTCCTATCATCACAAAATCAGAATTCTTATAGTCAATCTACATTACCGGCCCCTGTTGTTTCTATAAACGTTGTTAAAAAGTTTAATATATGGCATTTTAGGCTTGGTCATATTTCTAGAAGTAGAACCAGCCTATTACTCAAAAATATTTCCTTTCTCAATGTAAATGTCAATCATTCTTGCGATGTATGTCATTTGGAGAAACAAAAACGATTGAGTTTTTCACTCAGTAAATCTAAGTCTGCTTCTTATTTTGATCTATTGCATATGGATATATAAGGTCCTGTTTTGCCTTTTATTGATGGATTTTTTTACTTGCTTACTATTGTCGATGATTATTTCTGTTTCACTTGGGATTATTTGATGAAATCAAAGTTTGAAGTCAAAACCATAATGATCAATTTTTGCAAGATGGTTGAAGTTCAATTTGGAAGAAAGGTGAAAGTCATTAAGAGTGACAATGGAAAATAATTTAATAATCATTATTTTTTATGCTGAGAATGGCGTTATTCACCAGTTATCCTATGTGGAAACATTTGACCAGAATGGTATAATTGAATGTAAACATCAGTACATCTTAAATGTTACTCGTGCTTTACTGTTCTGGTGTCATTTGCCTAAAAATTTTTGGTCATTTGCTCTCTCTTATGCTATTTTTATCATCAACAAGCTCCCATCTCCAATGCTAAATAATTTCATCCCTTATGAACTATTTTATTGTCAAATGCTTGATTATTGTCAGCTGAGGTGGGTATTTATGTTATGCTTCAATGGTCAAACAAAGTCGTGTGAAGTTGGATCCACATGCTTTAAGATATGTATTTCTAGGATTTCAAGATGGCATGAAGTGTTACAAGGTTCTGAATTTAAAATCCAAAAGAATCTTAGTGTCAATAAATGTTATTTTCTATGAAGACTCATTTCCTTATTCTTCATTAAATGAACCAAATTCTGACTCTTTCCTTCGTCTTCATACTGTACCAGGTTCATTTTTTACACCCTCTGATTCTTTTTTATTTTTCATCATTCAACAAGACCAAAATGACCCCCTACTTATCTCAAAGATTACCATTGCGATCTTCTCCATTCGACCCATTCTTTGCAATCTTCTGAACCCGATACACCCTATCCCCTTTCTAAAACCTTAGGTTACAATAAACTGTCATCTTCTTATAAAACTTTTGCCTTATGTATTACCTATGAAACTGAACCCAAATCCTTTCTTCAAATTTCGAAAGATCCCATATGGGTTGCTGCTACGAATGATGAGTTACAGGCCCTTGAAAACAATCAAACCTGGATTGTTACTTTCATTACCCCTTGGTAAGCAATCTATTAGTTGCAAATGGGTATATCATGTCAAATACAATTCATATGGTTCTGTTGATCATTTTAAAGCTGAGTTGGTAGCATGAGTTTTTACTCAGCAGGCGAAAGTTGATTATTTTGAAATATTCTCTCCTGTTGCAAAGCTTATTACAATTAAAGTGTTGTTTGCCTTATCCGCCATCAACAATTGGCATGTTGAACAACTTTATATCAATAATGCTTATCTGCATAGAAACTTGTTTGAAGATGTCTACATGGATCTTTCACCTGGATACAATCTTTTGGCTTCTCTTCATGTAGTTTGTAAATTGTAAAAGTCAATTTATGGTCTCAAATAGGGTGGTAGACAATGGAATATAAAGCTGAAGGATGCTTTACTTAGTCAATCCTTTGTTCAGGCTTCTTCGAATTATTCTTTGTTTCTCAAACGTTCTTCCTCTTCTTTTGTTACTCTTTTAGTCTATGTTGATGATGTGATAATTGCGAGCAATAGCCAAGTTGAAATCCTATGGATTAAATCATAATTGCATGCTGCTTTAAAAATTAAAAATCGTGGACCTCTCAAATACTTTTTGGGTTTTGAAGTTGCTCTCAACTCTATGGGTATTTCCTTCTATCAGTGGAAGTATACTCTTGATATTCTTCAAGAATTTAGTTTTCTTGATTGCAAACCTATGTCTACTTATATGGTTTCTGGTTCATCCACCGCTGATTCTCTTCTTTTCGAAGATGTTTCCACTTACAGAAGGTTGATCGGGCAACTGTTGTGTTTAACTAATACAAGGCCCGACATCTCTTTTCCTATTCAATATCTCTCCCAATTTTTGGCTTCTCCTACTCAAGTACATTTTCAGACGGCAACCAGAATTTTAAGGTACATCAAAGGCAGTTCCAGTTAAGGGCTCTTCTTTGTTGCTGATTCTTTTTTGTAGCTGCAAGGTTTTGCTGATGCTGATTGGCCATCTTATCCCAATACAAGGAAACTTGTCACTGGATTTTGTATGTTCTTTGGTAATTACTTGGTCTCATGGAAGTCGAAAAAGCAAAGTACGGTGTCTCGTAGTTCCTCTGAGGCTGAATATCGATCTCTTGCTATAGCCATTTGTGAAGCATAATGGTTAGTTTATCTCTTATAGGAACTGGGTTGTGCTCACCCTCAGGCTGCTTTGCTATTTTGTGATAGTCAATCTGCTGTTCACATTGCAGAGAATTCGGTTTTCCATGAATGCACAAAGCATATATATATACATTGATTGTCATTTTATTCAGGATACATTGAAACAAGGTGTTCTGAAGCTTCTCCCTATTCGTTTTGATGCTCAACTTGTAGACTTGTTCACCAAACCTCAAAGTTTTCCTGCTTTTCAGAGGTTGCTTTCCAAGCTGGGAGTTTTGAACACCTATACTCCTCGACTTGCGGTGGGTAATATGAAATAAATACTTTTATTTTTTTATTTAACACATCCATAAGCTTCGGCTTTTGTCATATTTACTTTACCTTTTTCTTTAGTTGTTAGCCGATAGCTATTCTTACTCTATTACTTTACTTTCTTCTTCTTTGTTGCTATGTATATATATACTATCAAAATAAATCAATAAAAACTTGAGGTTCATTTTCCTCTCAAATCTTGTTTTCCAAGATTAATATACAGTGTTTAGGTGGTTACACCGAATAAGTGTAAATTCTAGCCATATCTATAATATGAAGAATTAGGGTGATTGATATAATGACTTGTTGGGCATAGTATATTGATATGATAGATTTGATTGATATTGCGTTTGATCGATTTTATTCCGATCATACTATCAACTAATCGTGTGTCATTAATATTAACTGAATCTCTTGATTTTGGATGTCTAATTGGATTTACAGCTCTTAGGCCGAATTTAAAAGAATAATATGTGTCATTACCAGTTATGTATTACGAAATTTACACGGTCTAAATTTCAAAGTGCCACTATAGATATTATAAAACCTAAAGTACAAAAACGTGAAACCATAAAATTCTTTTTTTTTTTAGCTATACTTTTAGTCTAACATAATATCAATTAAATAAAAATATTAATTTATATTAATTTGGTGTGCTATACAGCGAAAATCTTGTACCGATCACATCGTTAGATTGAATACATGATGCATCGAATCTTCATCTATATCTATATATACAATAAATTAAAAAAAAAAAAGAAAGAATATGACCAAAATATAGGTTTATTGAGTAGAGTAGATGAGGTTCCACCAAAAAAATTGTCTTTGAATCGGAAGCAAATGAGGTGGAAATGTTTAGGTATGACATCATAAAGACAAAATAAAAATAGAATTTAAGAAATAAAATGATAAGGAAAGTATATAGTAAAGTCTAATTTACACTGTTTATAATTGACTTATCAAATCAAACAATTTTTTGTCCACCTCATTCAAAGTCATCTTATCAATGGGAGTTGAGCTGTCTTCCACTCTACTTTCTTTCTTTTTCTTCCACTTTCTTTCATCCTCAAAAAATACATGTGGATTAATTATAACTGAAATTCTGCTTTAATTATCAGAAAATAATAAAAATATTTTATAATAAAAAATTATTTTAGTTGAAAAATTCTTTTAACTTTATTAGAAAATTAACATGACATGCCATTTAAAATATAAATTTTTCAAACAGCATAAATTATACAATTTATTTACTATTTATTCATGGAAAAAATTAAATAAAAAACAATAAAATTAGCTTCTTATATGAATTTTTGTTAATGTGAATCACCTTCTAGAAGATAGATAGCATAGCCATATTGAATTTTTGACAAAAATTATGCAAAATATTATTTTATGGCAATTAGAATATTAGTACAATTACCTATCTTAATTGCTATAATTAATCCCATATATTTTTTGCTATTTTTTTTTCTTTTCCTTCCACCTCTTATATATTGCTAGAAAAAAAATTCACAAATCTCATCAAAGATATTATTTTGAAAATTTCGCCTCCATGGAATATATATATATATATAATTTTTCGACTTTAAAAGGTTTAGGGATTTGATATTTAATTGACTTTTTATATGACATGAATCTTATAAGACATTTCCTTTAAATTTAAGTTTTTTTATTAACCATCCGGTATCCGAATCCCACTGAACCGATTAAATTCGAATTCGAGATGTCGTTACAGGTTAAGTTTCCTTATCCCTCCTCATGAGAGGTGTCGGAAGTCGATCATGAGACCTCTCATTTCTAGTCTAACCTGCATCACCACCTCATGGGTTCCTTTAAATTTATAAGTTGAGTGTACTGTTGAAACTTTTTATTGAGAACAATACTTTAGATGATTAGTGGTTATAACTAATGGTGAAAATTGGTAACTAACAAACGATAATTGCGCTAAAAATTATATAATTAATATAAATGTATTTTAAATAAAATTATACACACTTTTTCTTTTGAAGCATGGAAAAAAATTACATAATTAATATAAATGTATTTTAAATAAAATTATAAACACTTTTTCTTTTGAAGCATGGAAAAAATTCAGAAATTTAACATTGTACTCTACAAATTTTATAATTAATTCTTTCATTATTAATCCAATCAAATAAATCAGTTTCAATATCCGTTAAACAGTTGCCTAATATTTTGAAAAACAATAGAATAAGGAGAAAGAGAATATTACAATCTATTAAGCAATGCGTAACCTTCAATTGTGTTAATATAATATTTGAATTATTGTAATAAAAATAAGTGTTCCACATGCAAATGAGACTGACGGAAATTAAAAATGAAAGGAATTGATTATTTGTTGATTTTGATGGATTTCTTACAATTTTAATGTGAAATAGGACATCAACGCGATTGAATATAACATACTCCAATCTTCATAATGTAGAGTAAATTGATGTTTATTATTCATTATTAAAATTTAAATATTTAGATGAATTATAAAATTAATTAGTGTCTATATTTATATTGGGCCTAAAAGAACAACATACCTTTCTATTTACAACCATTTTATCCATTTTATTCTATATTTTTCAAATTAAAAAGAGAGAGAATTATACAATACAAGATATAAAGTATGTAATAAAATACAGGATATATATATATATATATATATATATATATATATATATATATATATATATATATATATATATATATATATATATATATATATATATATATATATATATATATATATATATATATCATTATTTTTTACTGTTAAAGTCTAATGGAGAATAGAAATAAAATATTTTTTACATTCAAAATATATTATGCTTTGATGTGATGGAGGAAATGTGTATTTGTTGGTCACCAACTATTTTATATGTACTAAAATTTGATTCTCATTCAAACACTACTTAAATATAAATATAAATATGGAGTTTAATTTGCTAAAGAGTGCTAAATTAAAAATAGATTAAAAAATATGAAAAGTTTCAAATTTGGTTTTTTCTAGAGGTCTTTATAGTTATAATTAAATATTTATACCTCTTTTAAGAAAAAAAAACTACTTAAATACAAATTAATTTTTATCCTTCTTTTTTCTTCATACGTTTATTCTTCTTCTTTTTTTTTAATAATTACATCTTTAAGACCAAGAATGAAAGTTGTCAAATTCAACGGTTTGAACTATATATAATTTTCTTCCTTCCTTTTCTATTTTCTTTTGCCTTATCATAGTGGAAATTTGATTACTTAAATAGCAACCATTTATGACGACGGAAATGGAGAAAAGCCGCAGCTTTTACAGAAATTTAGGAGTGAGAAAAAAAATCGAAAATATGATTAACCGTAAAATCGATTCAAAATCGAATTAATTTTTAAGGTTAATCGATTCGATTAATTCGGTTATGATTTTTAATTTTTATATTTTTTTGTTAATGATTACGGTTTAGATTTTTCAGTACCGATTAACCGATTCATATATATATATATATATATATATTCAATTTTTTTCTATTTTTTTCTAAAATTTACATAAAATAATACTTTAAAATATATTTAAATTATATTTTTATTTTTATATCTTAATTTTTTATATTTTCCTATAAAATTTATATAATACTTTAAACTAAATTTATATTATATCATTTTCTTTAATTATATAAAAATATTTATATATAATATACAATTAACTTTTATACATATTTTTTATTATATATTAATGTTCATATTTTATTTAATATTATTTAATTATATTATTATCCAAAATTTTATTTGAATTAAAATCAAACATAATACTTTTCAAAAAATATCAAATCTATTTTATAATATTAACTATTAATTAATAAAATATAAATTTTAACTAGTAAATTATATTTATTTCGTAATTTTTATATTAAATTACTTTATACATTGAAAATTGAATTAAAATTTATTTATTTTTATATAATTTTATGTTATAAATTTTATAATTAATCAAAAAATATTGATTAATCAAATCAAAAATTCAAAATCGATAAACTGATTAAACGAATATAATTGATTAATTAATATTTAGTAATTTTGAAAAACAAACAGTAATGGATTGGTTTTTTTTTTTTTTTTTGGCTCTCACCCCTAAGTTTGGTGCTTTTATTTATTACGTAATAAGTTGCGTTTAGTTATTCATTATCCAGAAAGGTAGAGACTTGGTGCCTTTTCTCGCTGACAGACGAATAGGATGAGTCTATTATTATCTTCCAATTAGATCAAGAATAAAATCAAGTAGCATTGTTGATTAGTGATTGTATTAATTTAATAATAAATCCTTAAAACATTTAATACTTTTGTAAGATTAATTCTGTAACCTATTTGTTTCTCTTTTAAAAAAAAAAAAAAGGGTTTGTTGCTTCAACCTAGGATTGAAACAGATCTCACCATTTGATATCAATGCCTTGGGAAAGAATATTGATGATGAAAAAAGTAGGCCTCTCTGGAAAAGAGAGAAAGTTTTGGAGTATTAGTATAATTCTTAAAAATAGTTGGACTAAATGAAGATAAAAATAAAAATATAATCAAAATTCAGTAAGTGCAAGAAGGGAACTCTATAAAGGCCAAAGCCTACTGTGTTGTGGGTGAAAAGGATTTAGCAATCATAAATTTATTTCCCCCTCAGATAATCAATATGGTGAATTCCATACCATCACAAGTAAATCCATATATTACTTTCTTGATTTCAAAACAAGTATTTGCTCTTCTGGAATTGGAAAGTAAGTTGAGGGTCAGATCAAAGGCTTACTATTAACTTGAAGCAGCTGGTGGTGGGTTTTGCTCCTGTACTTGTGCAACAGATGGTGCCTCCTGTTCTTCCTGCTTAACACACGGTCTCCAAACCATTTCCTTTCCCACATCCATGAGTGCAATTCCCTTTGCACTCAAATCTGCCCTGATCTGATCACTTCTCGAGAATTCCTTGTTTTTCCTTGCCCTTGCTCTTTCCTCCATTAATTTCAGCACTTCATCCTCGGTCAGGTTTGCCCTCTTCAATGCCTTCTCTTTTAACTGCTGCAAGACCTGTCCAATGCAAAATATGCTCTTGCTGGTAAGTTTTTAACCATGACAAATAAAGTTAGAAAGTCAAAATTACCGAGCATTAACCAAAAAGAAATGGGAAATTTCACCTCAGCATAAGTGTATTCAGGAAGCAGTCCCAAAATATTTAGAACTGCCTTAACTTCTTTCTCTATATCAGTAAGGGATTGGATCAACGATAATTGCTGTTGCTTTTGTTTCTTCTGTCAAAGTTCAAGTGAAAAAAGGCATTTCATATTCAGCCAAACATGTAAAGGTGTGCGCACAACACATTAGGTCATCTTAAAATGGTTTACATGCATGGAGATCATACCTTAAGCAGGCTTAAATTACTGTTTATGAACTTCAAGGCATCTTGGAAAGCACCAGCCAATATGTGTGAAGTGCTCAAATCATCCGACATCCTAGTCTCAAACTCATCCCGTAGCTTATCAATGCATTTTTGGGCATCTGTTGAAATCCCAATCATCTTGCCAGTCTGTCCTACACCCTCCATGATTCGGTCTTGAAACAATGACAAAGCATCCTTGCAATCTTGTAATGTCTAAAATCACAATGGTGCAATTCAATTCTTAGAGTTATGAATACATGGATAAGTAAGGATGCAACCAATTCATACTTGCAAGCTTGTGTCTTGCATTAGTATCCATATCAATTAAACTAAGCACAGGAAAATCATAAATGCAGTATATCAAGGGAGGAAAACAAAGAAAAAATGAAAAATACTCGTCCAGATGTATACTGCATTAAAACTATTTTTGGGGCTGAACAACACCAATTGGAAAACAACATTGATGACACGTACAAAAGGGGGAAACAACACTATTTTTGGAATAATTTCTAAAAAGGTTGGAAAAAAATCTTAACAAATGACAATTGGTTATACAATTTATAAGGAGGAGTCGTTCTAACCGAATAAGCGTAAACACAATGCTGCAAGTAATTCAATATATATATTAATATACATACACCAAACCTTACTTCGATACATCTGCTAATTGAAATCCATTACACAGATGGGCTAAAAGCTGGCAATTTCTCAAATGAAAACTTCAGCAAACAAGGATAAGTTCTTAAACCTGATAAATGTAAAAGATTGCATCTGACGAACTTTCCAGCTGGAAAACAGTGTAATTAAGCGGAGAGCGGTAGTGTGCACTGATCAGAAAATGTCTCACAGCCAGTGGATGATACCTTTCAGTAACCTGCGAGTATTAGACAGGTTATCCATAAAGCATGTAAATAAAGCTGCAATCTCTTTACCAAATAATAGTTACAGTAATAATACTAGCAACGCTAGTAGTTGTCGTAGTAAAACTAATGATTAAAAAGGAAAAAATAGCACTAATAATAAAACTAAGGATGCTGCTAATAGTGCTGATAGTAGTATAAGAACAGAAAAGAACAAAACAAGGACAAACAAAGAACAAGTGCTGGATCTGAAACTCACATCACGGATGGTGAAAAAGTTCCCCAAAGACTTTGACATTTTCTCATTGTTATTAGTGACATGCCCATTGTGCATCCAATAACTCACATTGCTTTCTTGGCATGCAGCAGCACTCTGCGTAATCTCATTTTCATGATGTGGAAAGGCTAAATCGAGTCCACCACCATGGATGTCAAACTTGAATGTCAAATAATGAGCACTCATTGCACTGCACTCTATATGCCATCCTGGTCTTCCAAGACCCCATGGACTTTCCCAACTTGGCTCACCAGGTTTTGCAGCCTTTAAAATTAAGAGAGTGTTTGAAATTGGATGTGTCAGCAAAGTATAACATTGAGATATAATTATTTGAGATTTTTTACCTTCCACAATGCAAAGTCAAAAGGATTACGTTTTCTTGAGTCAACTGCAACACGCTCGCCGGCTCTAATATTTTCCAGTCTCTGCCCAGACAATTGACCATAATTTGGGTATTTATCAACCGCAAAAAAGACATCTCCTTCTACAACATATGCGAAGTCATTGTTTATGATCTGCAGAAAAATGTCCACATTCATTTAAACTACAAGAAAAACAAAGCATCCCAACATAAATCAAATCATGGATACATTTTGATGAAAGAACTACCAAATTGAGGTCTATCATTCAATAAAATGACAATTTAACTAAACAAAGCCATAAACTTAAAAATGAGGAATAAAACCATTAATTTTCAGAACATAAAAATATATATTTTGGTCTTCAGCAGGAGTATCTCCAAAACTATGTGGCTTCCAGACCATGGAAACCATATTTAGTATTCCATAATCAAGTTGTTGAACAAAACATACCTGTGTGATCATGTCCTTGATCTGCTCCATGTGATTAGACACACGTGGCTGATGCGTAGGACGAAAGCACTGCAAGCTGTCCATGTCGACAAGATATTCCTCACAAAATCGATTACTCAAGGAAATTGGATCTTCTCCAAGTTCATTTGCACGATTAATTATCTGCGAAAACTTAAGAAATCAGGTAGTTCGAGAATTGGCGGATAATTCATCCTAAACAATAACACGGAGAAATAAACGAAAGCATGAGGTTTTTGCATTCAGCAGTGACAGAGAGTTTTAGTTAGTTTGAAGATTAGATCAATCTGACTCAAATTGAACACAAAAAATGCTGGTAAACTGTTATACAGAAATTGAGTACGACGAAGGGTCCAGTTCCTTTCTAGTCCAAGTTTTCTCCTATTTCTTCAAGTGCATTACACCTCAGCAACAGCTGAATCAAGTACTAAGTACCAACCCAGTTTTGGATAAAATTCTAGTGATATAGCTTCAGGAATATGAAATCACATGACCTTAAATGCCACATCTACATATTGCAATAAATGAACATGAGGAAATATGGAATAGAGGGCAGGTGGTCCCATAAGGAAAGACCCTTTACCAAATTAGTAGGTATTTCCTGATACAGATTTGCCAATAGATGACAGTATCTGAAGCTATGTCATTTAGCATTCCACACAATGATCTTAATAACATTAGGAATACCATCCGCAGATGAAAAAAAAGGGAGAATATAAAGGAATACAAGAAATTAAAATACTAAGTATATCATAAAGTACTCAAATTTCAGTAGTTTGAGAACTTGACTCAAATCAATATTCACAAGTTTTGCACAAGAAAACTTGTTTCCAAATCCTCCAACAAGGATATCAATTTTCCATACATCAAAAATTAATAAAATTCCAATAAAACATGAATATCAGATTCCGGTATTGAACTGGAGCTTATATGCCAACTCAAAGGACAGAAAAGTAAAATTGTGGTTTCCATTATAAAGTACAACTTAAACAAAATAGTCAGAGTACACCAATCAAATTCTCACCTTGTCATCAACATCTGTAAAATTCCGAACATAGTTAACTTCATAACCTAAGTGCTGCAGATATCTGCAGAATTTCAGTTCAATTAAAATAATGGCATCCTGTAGATCATCAATCATTTAAACATTAAAAGAGAAAAAGAACCAAACGGGGATGATAGGAAAAAAGTTGAGGGGGAAAAACAAAAGAGCGGCAACCTCCAAACTTATCTTGCCATTTTAGAGGCAAAAGCCACTAGAAAAACTAGCATGTGTAATTCAGCAAAGGTTGATGCCATTAACATAGTCATATAGAATCCACACTATCTAAAGTTAAAAAAGGCTTTAGTAATTCAGCAAAGTCTGATGCCATTAACTTACGTAAATATAATCCACACAACCTAAATTTTAAAAGGCTCTAGTAATTCTAAATTAAAAATGGGATAACAGCAGCACAGGCTTGAAGCCAAAATATGATGTCAGATACTCCCGATCCTCAATCTGTTCAAGCATATATAAGGCCTAGAGTTTTCAATTTAACAACTAGAAAAATAAGTGGCTGCAGGCAAGCTGTCTTCCTAGCAGTCTTCATTTAAAATTAACCTTCAAGGCTACAACCAGAAGACAGCAGTAAAAAAAAAAAAAAAAAAAAAAACAGCTAATACCCTATTCAGTTTTTTTTTTTTTTTGCAAGGCAGCATGTCATTATGAAATAGAGATTACTGAACAAACAAAATGCACTGAATTTCATACAGAATATCATCCATGTTGTATTTGGAGACTGACCATTTTACTTTATTTTTTTCAAAATACTGCAGGTTAAAAGAGTGGTACCACATTATTTAAGCAAATACACATACACACTGATAAATCATCAATACAAATCAATCTCATACTCAAGAACTAAACATGAACACAAATTAATCAAAGAAGCACCGGAAGAATTCACTAACCCCAAACCACAAAAATTAGGTTGAATTGCAAGAGAAAAATATACGAATCAAGTTATTGTTCAAATAAATTAAGAACCTGAAGAGGATGTCAAAAACAACGGCAGGACGAGCATGGCCGATATGGCTGAGATTGTAGGCAGTGACACCACACACGTACATCCCAACCTTGCCAGGAACTAATGGCTTGAAGACCTCCAATTTTTTACTCATTGTATTGTATATTTTGAACTCTGCCTTCTTCGCCATTTTGTGATGTTCGGTGATGGCGGCACCGGCGTCGTTTGAAACTAGGGATTGGATTGGACGGGACGGTGGCAGGGTTTCAGAGACGAGTAGACGTCGGAGCTGGTTTCAATTTACGTTCTGGTTCTGAGGAGGCCGTAAAATACGAGTAATAAGATCCAATGGTCCCACATTTGACGCCTAAAGTCGACGCCAAGATTAATCCCTCTTCTTATTATTTTTAATTTTAATTTTAATATTACTCCCTTCCTCACATCCTTCCCATTTTAAAAAAATATTTACATTTTATAAAAAAAATATATAATTATTAATATAAAATAAATTTTTATTTTTTATAAAAATTAAAAAAATAATTAAAATTTTTTAATTACATAAAAAATCTATAGTTATTGATAAAAATATTTTTTTATATTTTTAAAAATTTTATTTAATTTTAATTAAATACAAAAACTAATAAAAAAATATTTAATAAAATGTATAATAAATAGAGATATATATAAAAATTTATTTTTAAATTTAAAAAAAAATTAAAATGTAACAAAATAAAGTAAAAAAATAAGCTTTTAAAATGAAATGAAAGGGTATAAATTAGGTTGTAAAATATCAATTAAATAGGTTCAATTATATATAATTTTATTTATTATAAGCCCCCTATCAAAATTACAAGAAGAATTTTAATATCCTTTTTTGATATTCCTTCAATATTAAGAAATGTAATAAAAATGTTCCCATTTTAATATCCTTTGGTAGGTTCAACTCTGCCTCCATGGGAAAGTTTAGCTCTCTTTTTGGCTTTTTATCTGGCAAAGATGGAACTCCTCAAAATCCATTGCAAATCTCTACCCTGCTCAATCTTCAATCAAAGCAATGAATAGTAATCATAGGATTCTTACATTCCTCAAGAGATTTAAGGAAGATGCATACGCTTAAGTTAAGAAGCTATATAAAAAGCCATATTACATGTACCAAAATCAGAGGAATGCACAGCAAAATATACATCTACAGCCATTGTTTCTACCTCCGCGCCATATATCTCTGAATCACACCCTCAAATTAGCTTACGCTTGCAACGAAGTGGGACACCGGCATTTGCAGCTTCAATCATAGAGGAGTCCTCCACAACTGAATCTTCTTGTACAACAAGACCGCGGTTCCTAGAAAATTTCCTGATCGGTGTCCTGTTTAAATTTCCTAGGCTGCTATTAGCTGCTGGATCCAATTCAGAAGTAGAACTTTTCCTATCAGGCATTAGCTCATCACCATCCGTTACTGAATTCAGCATTACCTAAAGATGCATATCAGAAAAACAGAAAATAAATCCTCAAGATATAGCGGAAGGGGTTGCATAGCTATAATCCAGCCTCACGTACAATAAAACCATCTGATAGAATATCGTTACACACGAGAAATAGTTTCCTTTTATATACCTTCCAATCTTTGAAATCAAATCTGAACACAAAATGCCTGAATGTAACCTCTCCTGATGTCACAGAATCAGCAGCAGGAGCATTTCTGGGTGCTGTAAAAAGAGAGGAATAATAAAAGATCATAAAAATGCCATATAGAATTATTATAGATGTAAACAAATTTCTATAGAGACGGATTGAAGATATCTTACAGACAATGTGAGAACCACTTCCATCCACAAGTATTTCAACTCGCCCATCTTTCACTAAAAATGACAGCGCAAATAAGTTCTCAACGGTCTGTGAAAAAGATCTTCTATTTAAGATCAAATTTTCAACTCTAGCCCGTTTTTTCCTCCTCAAAATCTCAAACATTGTTGCCAAGTTATTATCAGTATCTGTCTTCTCCTCTGCTCCAGAATCGTTGACCTAGAGTAAATGAACCACAAATCAACAACCCATGGAGTAATTGTAGGAAACCGGAAATAAATTTTAATAATTCATCATTGTGGCAGCGAGTATTTGATAAGTATCTTTTTAATATTATTTAATAACTTATCCTCCAAACAAATAGTAGAGCGTGTGTGTGTGGATATATATAGCCACATGCAAGAGGAAGCCAATTATATTGAAAACTCTTTGACAGGTTCAAATGACAGAATGAGAATGTAAAGCATATGTACACACACCAACTCCTGAGTGAACTTCATCAAATAAAATTGGCATTGCTAAAACAACAGCACAAAAACAGCCCCATTCCCCTTATTCCGCATTATATACCCTCAAATATGCACATCATTCATCCTTCTTTTTTGCCAAAGTTGCAAACATAATAATCATTATAGTTAAGCCAACAGTAATATCACCTCTTCAGGCTGAGATTTTTCAGTTGGCCTGGGTCTTCTTACACCTCTGTTAAGCACTGTCCTCCTTTGCTTAAATTCAGTATTCATTGGTCCAACCCTTCACCAGCCCATGTCAAATTAGTATTAGATGAAATGGATCAAATTATAGTCCACAAAGAAAACATAAAGCTCACTGCTACAAGCATATCATAAAAACTCACATTGTGCTGAATGCAACACATTTCAAAAAAATTGGTGAAACAGCAAGCCCAATCTCTTTCCACTTGACTGAATTAGGGGCATTCCCTTCATTGTCCAGTGTCCTATTTGCTTGGCCAAACTGTGTGAGCAAACAGGAAACAAAGTTTGCAGCAGTAATCCCCTCATTGGACATTGACTTAACAGAGGAGACCAAGGAGCTAGCAATGCCCAATAGTGCCTCTGCATCTGCAACTTGCTCTCTTGGTTTTTGAACTGAAATAGCAAGACAGATTCACATAATTGGAGAACAAAGATCATAAGAACAAGCAAAACATCACACATTAGAACAAAATAATACGATCAAGCTGCAAAAGGCAATATGCAATAATCTGCAATTTCAACAGAGGAAGTTAAACCTAACAAAACAAAATGGGGACGAAAAGCTGATGCTCAATTTTTTTTTAATTTCAAATAAAATCCAACACTTGGGCATGTAAAAAGCAGAATAAAAGCATTGAACAATCTATGGCATAATTAATACATATTTTCTCTTTGTTTCCAACCCCATTTTCCAAGACCAAATTAATATGTTCCTTTTCACTAGGCTTGATACTCAACCATTTTTCCAAGAAAACAAACACAGGATAGAAAATTTTCAAAAAAAAAATTAAATTACAGAAACAAAAATAGAGAAAATACCATGCCGATGCAGATCTTCGACTTCCTTAATTATAGAAGCAAACTTCTCAGAGTCCACTCTCGTTAGGTCATTCCTCTCATCTGCACAAAATAATTTTAGAAAAAAATGAAAAATAAGAAAACGGAATTTGAATAATATCATGAAAAAGGAGAGAACAGAAAAATACTTCACCATTAATCTTATTATATAAAGCAAGATACTTGGACCGAAGAACTCGCCGATCAACCACTTCCTCTGGCTGTGTCGACTCGTCCCTGCTCGATTCAGCTCGATTCCGACTCAGTTTCTCACGTTTGACAGCTCTGAGTTCCCTTTCGGTGTTGACTGTGTTTCCACTGCTTGCACTAGCGCGTTCTCGCTTCACGGCTCGTCCCATAATTTCCAAAATAACGAAAATTTAAGAAACGAAAACCCAAATTATCAAAATTCCTGAGAGCTAACCTTAATCAGTAGAAAAATCATTGCTCTTACGAGAGCTTGAAAAGAAATTATTGGGAAACAAGAAAAAAGTATTTTTGAAGAAATGGAAGTTGATTTCGGGGATGGAGGTCGTTTTCCCGCTCTATTGAAATTCAGCAAAACTTCCAAAAACAAAAGCTTTTGGATTTTGGGCATAGATATTTGGAGCCAACCTTGGGCTTGGACCTAAACATTTGAATAATTGATTGTCACATAACCTAAGCCCATGTAAATTTACTTTTTTTTTATTTTTTTTAAATAATTACAAATACCTCTAAACTTACTGCTCATATTTTAATTAATATTTTTCTTACGATAATGAATATCTTAACATATAATACTCAATGTTATTAAAATCGAACCGGTCAGTTTCATTGTGAACTGTTAGCTGATCTGATCGGTTCAATGTATAAAAATCGAATTGACAAAAATCGGTAAGCGCTATTATAAATCGGCAAAATATCGAATGAAATCAGAAAAAAATGACTTGAATATGAAAAATCAATTTTTATCCAAAATATTCATACAACATTATTTTTTGCTGGAAAAAAATAAAATATAAGTATAAATGCAAAATAATTGAAATTTACAAAATTTTAATGATTTTTTTATTAAAAAATAATTGAAATTTAAGAAATTTTCATGAATTTTTTATTAATAAAATAAATATTATAATTTATATTTGATGAATTTTTTTTAATATTATAATTTTTTACTATTTTTATTTTAAATTTTTGTTATAAATATTGAATGACTTGAAAATATTATTTTATTATTAATGTTTGATATTTTCATAATATTTATATAAAACTTAAAAAATAAATATTATTCAAAAAAAGAAAAAAAATTCAGTTAAATCCTACCGAACCAGTTGAACCATGAACTTTTTACCTTTCTGATTTTTTATACGGTCTGATTTTAATAGCATTGATAATAATGAATGAATTGACCTTGAACTTCTCATGAAAGTCTTAATCCCATCCAAAATTAGTGAAGCTTGAGATTAGTGCTAATTATTTTCACGTATCAATATCCAATATATTATTTTATATTTTTTACATGATTTTCCCTTGAACGTTTTAACTTTTGATTTTTAAATGCCCTTCCGTTGATGAAGCGAAAATAGATGAAGTAATTTCTTTTTAGTTCTAGACTTATTTTCTTTCTTTGTTCTAAATCTTGCGCTGCTTTCTGTTATAGCTGGCTGATAAGGTTGGACTCGAATTAATTTCATCCATAATCACTCATATTTGACGATTGTAACGTTATAATTACTATATTACGATTTACAATAAAAAATTATACAATTTTTATTTTGTAACAAAAAAAGTCACAATAGCCGAAAAATCGAAAATATGAATATAAATATACATTTTGCATGTCAAATATATAAAAAATTTTGATGCTATCAATAATTTCAAGATCATAAGATAGTATACTTCTACCTCCTGTAAACAAATTTTATTGCTGTCAATAATTTTAATAGTCTGATTCTTGATTTTTCGACTATTGTGATTTTTCTGTTACAAAATAAAAATTTGATAATTTTTTCGTTATAAATAGTAGTATAATAATTATAATGTTACAGTTATCAAATTTGAATGATCACGTATTAAATTAATCCGGTTGAATTCTTTCCTAAACCTTCTACAATCTCTCCTCTTTCACCTTCTTGCATCGAAGGTTTAAATTAAAAGAAAATATACTATCTTTTTTAGTTAATTATGATTTCTCTAATTGTTGGATCAGTAAACTGTACCGATCTAACAGTCAAAAAGTGAAGAAAACTTCGCTAAACAAGACCCGAATTTATTAATCAATGCATAAAACTAAAACTCACCTCTCAAACCAAACTTGCCAAGACACTCAAAATGGATGCCATTTCCATCTAAATTCAAGTTAATCAAATATAAAAGTATTACGAAGTGTTTGCATGCTTTGTGCCCCAAACAAGAAAGAAACTATTCAAATTCCAATTCACTCTTCATTTCCAGTATGAACCAATGCTTGGTCCTTATAAAAACTAATTATACCATTTGTAAGATATTTTTAATGTATCCAAAAAATGACGTCTTTTGTATGCATGTCAGACACTTGTCGTTGTTGGGGACTTTGTGCATGATTGCTTTACATTGCAAAACCACGAATAACACAAACATTAGACAGTGTTTTCGTCAATTAGGAAAATAATAAAGTTGCTTATTTTTGGGATTAAATGATGCCAGTGCAAGATAATAAAAAAGTCATTACAGAATGTCCTCACATCAGTTGTCAGTTGCATAGCATGTATGGACTTGTAGAATTGTGCAGCACTGTATAGGTTGTATTATGAGGTTTTCCGTCATGGGCATGCATGTATGGCTCATGGCATGCAGCTGTAAATTGATGAGTTAATGAAATTATAGTTTTTAATATTCAAATTATGGTGTTTTAGTGGGTGATAGTTGGTTTTACAATTGGGAATAATGCTATCAACTTCGAGCAAATATAAATATACATAAGTTGAGACCGTAGAGTTTTATTCTTTTTTTTAATCAGAATTTTGGATTCAAATTTTGAAAATAAATAAAATATTTTTAAATACTTAGGAGGAGCACTTTGCTTCTATTATAAATTTGTCCAGCACGAATTTGAACTAATCAAATTAATAGTTTCGCACAGTATGTAGATGCATGTTCTCGGAAAAATACTTTTTTCCAATTTTTTTTTTAAAGAGTATTATAAGACAGAAAAAAAAAGACATAAACACAGTAAAAAGAATTTTTATTTTTCTTTATTCTTAACATTAATCTACATGACACTGAGTAAATAAAAGGAATATAATAAAACAAAGTTATTTAAGATCCTAGGAGGTATATTTGTTGCAATACATTAACCATTGGAGCTTTTTGCTGCTTCTTTGGCTCTCCTTTTCTCCGCTTCTTTTCGGTACTTAATACCACAAGCATTACACAGAGTCTGCAGTGTATAACAAAATAAAAATAAGAATATGTGAGATGTTTTACATAATATAGATGTCCGATAGAACATAATATATTATATTTTGCCTGTAAAAAGTTTAATTACGTCGGTAAAAATCCATCGGTAAAATGATTTTTTTCCGTAGCGATAACTTGTTAGAACACTGGTAGCATAACAACTAAATTGTATGTGTACCTTCGGACCGAGAGGACCTTTGCGCCACATAGGAGTATCAGTGGTATTGCAGTTGTAGTTAGTGCACCTCTTAGTAGGATCGAAATTGTTAGAATAGTTGGCATGGCGAAGGCATCTTGAATCTTTCCTGTGGGAAATAGATGTGGAGGAAGAAGAAGAGCTTCCAATACTCTGTTCATTGTTATTCTTACCACATCTATCAATCAGTACATACTCATTCATGTTCAAGTTCCCATAATTATTATATTGATGCCTCATCATTGGGTATGCTGGAATTCCCATCACTGAACCATTAGTATTTCTATTCCATCCATTCAAGTTCCATCCACCACTTGAGTGGTTTTGTATGTTGCTATCTGTTACTCAAAAAAGAGAATTTTTTAGGGTTTATAATAAAAGTGACAATTCAGTGCATCGTGCACAGTACGCACTGTATAATCTAATATAACTAATGATGTATGTACTAATTGGAAAATGAGTTTATGTGTACACTACTTACAAATGTACTGAATAGCGTGCCTGTAATAAAAAAAAAGCATTTGAATTATTGAAAAATATAAATAATTATCATACTAGTAAATGGTCCTTGATTAAGCATCCCAGAGTTGACAAGATTTGGAGTCTCAACGTCCATCCTTTCAAAATGATTGCTGCTGCCTTCTCCTCCATTGTTACTTAATATTTCCTGCTATATATATATATATATATATATATATATATCAAAGATTTATCATTTGATTATGTTTTTCTATATATATAATTTCTGAGCGAAAAAAGAAAATTAAACATTTTATATAAAGGTAGAGTAACATAAATAATCATTTTTTTTGACAATTGAAAAACTTATTATTAAGTTACAATTTAATTATAAGATAAGATGGTGGGAATATGTATATAAAACAAAATGTTAAAAGTAATTGTTGTAATTAATAAACATTATTTTCAAAAATTATTCTAATATCCATAAGAAAATTAACAAATTAGATCCCTTATAATAATGTTTAGTTTGTTGATTATAGCATGGAATCAATATCTATATAGGCAAAGAATTTCAAGTATTTTCAAAAATATTTCATAAGATGAAACATATAAATAAAAGTTATATATATGATGATTATTAAATAGTAATAAAAATAAATAAATAAATAAATATATATATATGTATACCTGATTGTGAGAGTAGAGGCCACTAAAGTTATAGTTGGAAAGATGAGAAGTAGTAAAGAAAGGATGAACGTTTTGGTTAAGATGGAATTGATTGTTATTTTCATTTGGTAACCCTAATCTCAAGTTAAGGTCCACCAAATTGCTTCCTTCATCACCATTGCTAACATTTTCTGATGATCTAACACCTTGACGATCCATCTTCTATACCTATCTGTGAATAAAAATTCAATTTAATTATCTTTCCAAACTCTATATATATATATATATATATATAACCCATGAAATCAACCAAATGCTTAAAACATGAAGAGAGAAAGATTATGATTAGCCTGACATGCATGCATGATTTTGTTTAATTAGCTGACGTATCATGCTGTCATTGGCTTGTTTAGCACATGGATGCATCGTATACAGGATAATCATGCATGGTTTTTTTTTTCAGTTATTGCCATATATATTAGGTTAATTGTATATTATACAGTGATTAATTCTTACTCAGTACACGTATAGATTGTTTCAGTTAGAAATATTACTTAAAATATTTTTAAATATTAGAAAGCAAATATTTTATTTGTTTTTATGAATTTTTTAATATAAATTTTAAATATAGGAAAAGAAATTTGACAAGGAGAAATGATTTGATTTGAGAAAAAGTTTAGGCATTTGGTGTGCATGCATAAGTGTTGAAAGTAATGAATTAAGATGAACTGGAGCACTAACACAAATACTACAAATGGGAACACTTTTTTGTGGGAAAGACAACAAAAGTCATCATAGATAGAGAAAATAATGAGAGAGAGAAACCCTAAATCAATCAGATTTGGGATCTAATCTTTAATTAAGGATCAAATTGGAGTATTATCTTAAGGATTAACTTGGCAGTATCAGATGTGCAAGATTCATGTGATACTTGTCATGTAATTATTATATAAAAACACCGAAACAAAAATATTGTTAATAAATTAATTTCAACAATTTCAAATTTTATAATAAGATAAAATTTTATACATCATATGGTTTTGAAACAATAAAATAATCACATTTGATTCAACCTTTCAACACTTAAAATGGATCAAATATATATATATATATATATATATATATATATATATATATATATATATATATTGTAATTTTTTAAAATATAAAACTGATAGAAGATAGTTTTTGCTCTGGTATTCATTTCTTATAAAAAAAATGTTCTCAATCTGATCATCACCTAAATCAATATTAAAAAAATGATAATATAAAAATTTCTCTCTGAACTATTATTAATTAATAGCTTTCTTCTTAAACTAATTGCGTATTAAATTATCCTCTGAACTTGTTGAAAATATCAAATTAGATATTCAAATTTGTTTAAAATGCAAATAATACTTTTTATACTATTAAAAATATTAAATTACCCCTAAACTTGTTAAAAATGATAAATTATCCCCTTATTATTGTTTGCCGCGTATTTTTCACACACTTTTTTTGAATAATAAGTGTCTTATAGGGGTAATATAATATTTTCAACAAGTTTAATAGAGTAATATAATACGCAATTAGTTTAGAAAAAAATATATCAAATGGTAATAGTTTAGAGAGAATTTATATATTAACCAAAAAATAAAAGGGGACCAAAAAAATAAAAACTCAATAATCAATTTGCACAGGAAAAAGGAGAAAATATTAAGTATCAAAAGCATATAATATTAGATTAAAAAAAAAGTGAAATAAACAAATTATTAGAAAAAAAAGGCTGACATGTGATTGTGTGAATGTTGGGAAACAGATTATGGAAAAGGAGAAAGATAGACTTACAAAATCCTTAAGATATCAACCGAAATGTTTTTACAGTAAAATTGCTTTTGTTTTTACTTTTTCTGTGATGAGAATGATCTTCAGAGTCCTTATTTATAGAGGTTTTAGAGGGATGTGCCCTTAATATCAATGGCAAGAATTTCAAATTTCAACTTACCATCTATAAAAATACCTATAATTGTTAAATTTCTCAATTATATATATTTAAAAATTTGGTCAGTTAGATTCTTTTGATTTTTGGACTCTATATATAAAAAGCAATCTTAACTGATAAAACCAAAAATTTTAAATAATCATCTTATTATATTGAAAACTTAATGAATCAAACCGATTTGTGTCCTATATATATATATATATATATATATGGAGAATTAGGGTTCGATTTCGAAGAGGAAGCTTAAGAAATGGTTATCACATCTGATGAAGGCAGCAGACGTGCAAATTACCCAATCCTGACACGGGGAGGTAGTGACAATAAATAATAGTACCATATCATCTTAGCCGTAATGTTTATTTATTTTGTTTAATTAATTAAGAGATTTTCATAGTTGAATATTTGTTTTTTACATGCCAATTAATTTGTACGGACAAGTACGTAGATTGTATTTATTTATATATCAACTCTAAAAAATTTTACAGCATTAATTAGGTGATAGATAAGTGATTTTTTTTATTTTTTATTTTTTTTGGCTTATTTAACATTATTTTTATTTTTCACGATTAAGAGAATGAATTTGTAATTAATTTAGGATTAATCAACTTTTCCCTCATCAATTATTCCTATTCAAGTCATACAGCTTTGCTCGCCTTTATAGTGAGATATAAAAACAATTATTTTATAAATAAATTTTAATTTAGTAGTACTGATCTTATTTTACGATATTAAATTTATAATTAATAAATTAATTTTATATAAGGACTGTAAGATTTCGAGTTTTTTTTACGATATTAAATTTATAATTAATAAATTAATTTTATATAAGGACTATAAGATTTCGAGTTTGACTTGACGTCGGCACCGACATAACCAAAAAATGAATAAAGATAAATTTTCTTTTATTTCCATGTTTGCCTTCAAGCCAGACAATGGAAAATAATATTCTTATATATATATATATATATATATATATATATATATATATATATATATATTTTCATTCCTTGCTTTCTTTCTTCCATATAATGAATAAAACTTATGGAAATTTAATGAATAAATACGTGATATATTTAAATGGAAATTTTGAAAAATAAATTATTTTCAGTTACATCTATAAGCAACCTATCTTCCTAACAAAAACCACAAAATGTACAAAACAAATTTAGTAAGTTAGTAGTTATATATGAATTTCAAAATATTCATATTTTTTCAACTTAATTAAAAAAATAGCCCCACATAGATCGATTAATCTAAGGACTTAAAATCCTTTAAATAGACAATACAACTCAATCCAATTCATTGATTCAAATCAGTTGGTTATTAGAATTTTTATTTAACATATCGATTTTTTTTCTTTTAATTAAAATGTATTTATATTAGTAGATCTAAATTTTAAAAGGAATGTGCTACAGCGCATCGATATTTACGGTGATATATGATATGCATCGATTATAAAAAATATTTATTTCTATTCAACGGTGCGTATCGATATACACACATTGATACAGTAATGTATCGTAACAATACTCCTTTGGAAATAATAAATTCAATAATAGAATTAAAATATTTAATATTATCATTTGGATTAATTATAAATCTTTGATAGATTTCCAAGTGTTTAATTATTGCTTTTAAATTTATATTTATAATGACTAAAACAGAATATCTTAGCTTAAAAGTATTTAATACATCTAAAACTTAATTTCCTTTGCTTACTTTTTCTTATATGCAATCAGAATAATTTTTATATGAATATTTAAAAAAATATAAATGGCGTAGTATAAAAAATTTAATTCATTTAAGATGCTTAAAATGAAAGAATTAGAATATACGTTACTACCTAAATATTATGCAATTACTCTTAAAAAAGATGGGTTTGTTAATTGTAAATTTAGCATTGTTTCAAAATTACTCGAGGCATGCATCTTGACATTAATTATATTACAATTACAAGCTCTATTTTTTAATTTTCTTCAATAATGAATGATTTTGAAATATATAGGCAACAGAGGAAAGGTTAATTAAGGGTAGCTTTTGGTGTATAACGTTAAAAATAAAAATAGTAATTCGGGGTGTGTATATATGTGCTGTTTAATTATTTATATTCATTTAATCGAACAATTTACATGCACACGTATCATATCTCAAGGCTAAAAATCAAAATAAGAAATTAAAAGAGGTGGTGATGACCCTTGGAGTTGATGTGTCACTGAATTGAAATATTAAATGTAAGTATTTTAACCCAATTCTCAAACTCTCTTCTATATGTATACTTACAAACTCTTCTATATATAAATCCAATGCTGCATCCGAGAATTCCGCATGAAATAAATTAACTCGAATCAGAACTATATATATATATATGTGTGTGCTCGCGCGTGTTTTTAACTTATTTTGATTAAAGAATGACGAACCCATAATTTATAATTAAAAGGATAAAAATGTAATATAAATATTATAAATAAATTAAGGAGGGCAATTGTCACGTAATATGTTAAGAAAATTATATATATATATAATTTTTTGTGGGAAAGACAACGAAAGTCATCATAGATAGAGAAAATAATAAGAGAGAGAAACCCTAAATCAATCAGATTTGGGATCTAAT